>CAJOBZ010000069.1:935000-955000 GCA_905332375.1 Pieris macdunnoughi | reverse complement strand
AGAGTAAAATTTTATGATTTATTAATTTAAACATCATTACAATTCAATTCAAAAATCATTTATTTATATAGGTAACAAAATGTACACTTATGAACGTCAAAAAATAAATATAAGTATATGAAATGCTTATAATTTTACATTTACTGCTAGTTCTCAAATCAAGGGCGTAGAACGAAAGAGAAGAACTGGCAATAATCTCAAAAGAAAATCTTGTAACATATACATTTTTTCTCGAAACGAACAAATTTCAAAACTACTGGAAATAATTCTCCTACCTAATGGTTGAACAATAGTGGAAATAGATATATTTAATTTCAAATTTTGGAAAAATGTGGCTCTGGCAGCTGCTTCAAAAATGAATACGCAAGCAATTCACAAAATCTCTCTATCATTTCAATATTCTCGCTCTTCCAAGATTGGCGGTTCAAGGTTCTGCATATTTTCCCATGACCCATCTCTTACAATTGTATTATTTACAGACTCTAAGAATCGGTGATGAAATCAACAAGTATGGATTGCTCAGACCGACTTAGTCCAGCCAGTGACATGACAAGCGAGTCAGAAACGTCACTTCCGCCATTCCCATATGAGAACCAAAATTCCAACTTCTATCAACCGGATATACAGGAAAAACAATATTTCTCCTGCAAAGAGAAGTCACCCACCGAGAGAAGCAAAGACGTGTACCTACAAGAGAGCAACAAGAATTTTGATTACCTAACCCCACCGCGGAGCAAAAAATATTTGAATTTCGAACTGAAATTGCCGCCAATAAATGATAACTTCTTTCAAATTGAAACAGAGGAACGAATGCGTTCATATTTCAACGAAACACAGAAATGCGTTCAAAACGAAAATAATTTGACTGGAATAGAAATTGAGATAAATAATCAACATTTTGAAAACGTACCAAGTGATGGGAGATTGTCTTATTTCGAGAGTGGTGCAATGAAGCGAGTAAATTTCAATCCCGAGCAAGTGCAATGTATGTGTGAGGCGCTACAGCAAAAAGGTGATATAGAAAAGTTAGCGGCATTTTTATGGAGTTTGCCCGAAAGCCAACTTGTCTGCGGAAATGAGACTGTTTTGCGGTAAGTTTGTTAATAAATAAGCACTTTCTTCATTGTATATACTGATTAATATTCAAACCAGAATTTTATTGAATGTTTAAAAATGTAATAAATTTTAGGGCCCGCGCTTTGGTAGCATACCATAGAGGCGTATATCAAGAGTTGTACGCCATCTTGGAAACACACACATTCCCGCCAAAACATCATTCAATGCTACAGACTCTGTGGTACAAGGCCCATTATAAAGAGGCAGAAAAGGTTCGCGGGCGGGCTTTAGGTAAGCTTTTATTTTTATCGACTTGTTTTTATTTGTGGTATGCGTACGAGTGCATTATGATTTTTAAGATTTATTTCCCCGATATCGTGATTCGTGGCTGACTTGGTAGCGAATAGTGTGTTTTTTGGCTCGATTACCGACGGTAAAATAATTGTTTAGGTATAAGATAATAGAAGGCCCAACATCTTGCTTATAATATAAGTAGTTTTGTTTGGCTAAATACCTACAGCGCTTTTAATTTAAATACAGTTTTACAGGATTGAAAAGCGTTTGATTATGCAAATTATTGGCTGATTTCCTACATTGTATAAAATAAAGCAACTCCAACGTATATATTTTGAACTAGGCTTTACTGTTACTTTAATACAATAAAATGTTAATGTTTAAATATTTATAGGTGCCGTAGACAAATATAGATTAAGAAAAAAGTATCCGCTACCAAAGACAATATGGGATGGAGAGGAGACAGTCTATTGTTTTAAAGAGAAAAGTAGAAACGCTTTGAAAGATTGCTATTATAGAAATAGGTGCGTATTATACGATGCAAAAAATATCATCTATTACGTCATATTTTTAACGTGCCCGACTATAAAGCTCCAAGCTTACCTTATAACGAAAATAATGTAAAAAAATCGCGGTTATATCCTTTAAGTTTACTTAAAAGTATAATAAAAAAACATTAAGTTTTTGTTATTATGAGTGGGTTAAAAATGTTATTTTTTTAGTTGTTTTGCATGACAAGTTCTTACAAATAGTTAAGTTACATATTATTTAACGGAAATCCCTATTACTGGCATAGGCCATGCCCTCCTCGAAGGGGGTGGGCAATCCCCTCTCTAAGGGATTTTAAAAAAATATATATTATAATTATTTTCTTTAGTAGTTAGACTACTAAAGAAAATATTATCGCTTTTGAAATTCCTTTGTATGAGCACGTTTTTTTTAAATTTGAGTTCAAATAAAATTTATTGCATATAAATGCCAATTATATTATTTAAATAAATCGACTGTTTGAGTAGTTTACAGACATTGGATCAGCGATTGTATTTGAACGTTTTCATAGGTATCCCACACCCGACGAGAAACGCGCTCTAGCACAAAAGACGGGTCTGACATTGACACAAGTGTCGAATTGGTTCAAAAACCGCCGGCAAAGAGATAGAACCCCACAGCAACCGAATAGACCGTAAGTATCGTTAAATACTCATAAATTATAGATTTAATATATTTATAAACTTTATTGCACACACAAACTGTGACGTTGGCATTATCCATTCTCCAGGATTTAAAAGAAGAAGAAGGCGAGTCTAAGGGATCTTTAATACTGAGAGTTAATTATTTATCGCGTATCTCAAAAACGGGTTTTTTATATACAGGAGTTATTGTTCGCGCAAAGTCTCGTTAAAATGGCACTCATGGACTTTTAACGACTTTCTGCGCTCACAACTCACTATGATGACGTCACGTCAAGTGATTGCGGCCGCTAAGGATATATGTATAATATACAACTTTTCGACCTTAGAATTAGGCGTTCAAATGGATCCCGATGATCCAATCACTGTGGCCAATGACAAATTAAAAAGCCGCCCGCGCGAGAGAGTGAGAAGGGTGAATTACCTTATAGAAATACTATTTTTAAAATTAAAATTTGGTAGAGAGAATTTATGAAATATTAGTATTTTATATTTTATGCAAAATAATTTATTGAAATCAAATGACGAATTGGAAATTAAAATGTCATGTGTTTTTGTTATGGCGCGTCTAAACGGGCCATGTTTGTGCAATTGAGTATGTTGGCATAATTGCGGCATACAAAAAAAAGTAGGCCGAATCTTGGCTGAATGTGTTGAATAGTATGGCCCATGATGCAGACTCCTAAACGGGCTACACAAACCGGCAACAATGGCTGCGAAATCACACTTGTCGCAGCAGCTTATATTGTTTTAAAAAAAAAAAAAAAGAAGAGATTGTGGATTCGACCTTACTTAAATAGGCGTGAAACTGTAGACAATTTGAGTCTAGAAATAAGTCTTTATAATAAATTATTCAAGAACTAGAATGTCAAAAGTAGTATTTTACGTGTAATCTAAGTAAATACACTGATCGCAAAACAAGAATAAAGCAACAGCACACTTCACTCAAAGCAAACGTCATGTCGGTAGAAAAGGATACACTATGCCATAACAAAAGAGTGACTGAAACAAAAGAGACTTGCAATATTGTTAATTTTAGATTTCGGGGCAACATCGGCCATATGTGGCTATACAAAACATGTTTGGCTATATGGGACATTACTGAATATTGATAATTTGTATTTTGAATTGGTGTTGATTAAAAAGGGTTGGGCATTATCGAAAAAATACATTCAAAAAATAAAATTTATTATTTGTACATATTAATTTTTGACAGTTTTAATATTTTAATGATAATTAAATTCCTAACATTTCTTCCTTTTTACCCTCCATCTTAGACTCGGAAATCTAAAGTTTTAGATTTGTATAAATATGAACAAGAGTTAAAAATTAGTTTGCCAAAGAAGTTTCACTTCTGACATGTGTACATTGTACGCACGCACATTTTTTTTAAATTAACATTTTCCTTCTCTAGTACCTTCTGGTTTTGGTCCAGGTATCTCCAAGGCCTACCCAACTCGACTTCACGATTACAAATAAGTGCCCGAAAGACTTGGTTTAAAGGTTACCAGACCATAAAATCATCAAAAATAACTGAATACATTTTCGAAGTTTTGAGTTAATATGTAGCGGGCAGTTTTTATGTCTCAGTTCACACATTGAATGCAATCCTACTAATCACTGCACCATTAGTGACCATTAATCAATATAACAAAAGGACACATGTGCCCAACTTTTTCTTGATCATAAAAAAATACGTGACTTTATTCCATAAGGCATGTGTTTCGTGATTTTTCTAGACGATTTCGTGTTAGAACAGTTTCCTACTACACTAGAAATATTCATTAGTGCTGAGAGTTGCAACGCAGTTATAAATCATGTAACCTAACTTAACCACTGGGACCAGGTTATATAGTTTATTTATTTATTTATAAATAACCTAGGTTATCTAGTTATTATTTCTTAATTACTAAAATCGACGATTCAATGATATTATTGCAAAAAAATATGTTTTTATTGTCTCTGACTAAGAACGTTATCTTTACACAAGTACAACTTGACTACAGCAACTTCCACCCATTTCTCTATGAATTTATTATTAAAGCCAAGTCAGTCAAGGCGCCGGAGTAAAAGTATTTAATACAGTACTTGAGAAATAACTCTAGAACTTTTGGCTTTACGTTTAATAATAATAAAAGCCTTTGATTCAGATACTTTTACAATCAAACACATTTATATTTCTATCTCCTTCTTTTAGGTATCTGTGTGCCTTTTTTTGGCAAAGGCCACCTCCAAATTCCTTCACTGCACTGTGCTACTCTCTGCCATGTACCACCCGCTGTTCCCTTGATGTAGTCTATCCACCTTCTTAATTGTCTTCCTCTTTTTCGTCTATTGTACCTTGGGTAACAGTTTAGTACTTTCTTGCTCCACTTTTTGGATCCTCTTGCACATGCCGCCCATTTCCACTTAAGTTTATTTTTATTGTAATATCTGTCACCTTAGTTGTTCTTCTTAATGATGATTATCTCTATATAAACAATTCTCGTGTCACAATGTACGTTCCCATACTCCTCCGAAACGGCTAGACCGATTCTTATGAAAATTTTATGCATATTCAGTAAGTCTGAGAATCGGCTACTATCTATCTTTCCAACCCTTAAGTGTTAAGGGGTATCCACCCCAAACCAAATTTTTTTTTTTTTTTTTTTTTTTTTATGATACAACATACAAAAATAAATACAACCCTTAATTTTCACCCCTATTTTTTATTATAGCAGATAGTTATTTTTATTGAACTAAAACAATGTTTCCTAGAGATAATATACATGGCAAAATAACGTTTGTCGGGTCAGCTAGTTTTATATATTATTCTTTTATGAATTAATAATAATACATCAGTTATAAATGCAAAATGGCCTAAATAAAAGTTATAATCTAATCATAATCGTTATTCTACTAAGCTTAAAGGTACATTTATTGGGCATGATTTATAAACGCACTATTACGTGATATATATATATATATATATATATATATAAATATAAAAATAAACATATATATATATATATATAAAATTAGAACAAACATTAGGTCTGGGGTTCAGATTTCTGTATCTGTTTCATGATCGTTTGTTTTGGCAAGTAGGTGATGAGCCTTTTGTGCCTGACACACGTCGTTAAATTTGTGGGTCTAAGGCAAGCCGGTTTCCTGACGATGTTTTCCATCACCGTTTGAGCGATTGTTAAATGCGCACATAGAAAGTCCACAGCTTGGGTTCGAATCTACGACCTCAGAGATATAAGACGTTATCAGCCGTATGTTCGTATGTCGTACTATCAACAGATACAACATTTCGTCTATCGAACAGCAGAAAAAATGGGGGCGGCCGCGTTCTGTTAAAACTACTATGCGGTTAAGGCCAGAAATCGTCGAACCCCCATTAGTAAGCAAAATAAATAAATTACGAGCTTAGGTAATGTCAGACTAATTGGTTTTCGAATAATTCTAACTAGATTCGATATTTAACACTTGTTAATAATAAAGTCGACTCTTGACCTTGATTGAACTAAACAATGGCGGTCTTATGTCGGCGCTCGTAAAAAATAATTATATTTGGGCTACATACTATACCTATTGTTTATTTTTTCGATAAGACTGAAGTGTCGGCTTTAAATGTCGGTTTCGGGTACCTACTTAATTTATTGTCTAACTTCAGTATTATATGTTCTGTACCGATTTAAAGATATATAACATTCAATTGACTTCATAATCTTTGTTTATGGAAAAGGGGGTCAAACGTACAGTACATAGGCACTGAGTACTGACATTACTAGAGGGCTTGCGAGTGCGTTGCCTTTAAGAAATTGGTACTCTTTTTTCTCGAAAGACCCTAAGTCGAATTCGTTCTGAAATACTTCAGTGGGTTAAAATTTATCTTTAAAGACATAATGCCTTGGATGTCACGGATTAGTGGCAGGTTGTTCCAGCATTTAGTTGCATTGTATCGAGAACTTCTAAAAACTTGTAAAATTTTGTTACAGAGAAATTTTGGTGCCAGCACAGCAAGGCGGTTGGGCGCAGTCATTCCTACCTAACGCCTATTACCATAAAATACAGGATACAACACATTATTTACACGGGAATACGCCATAGATTATGTTTAAATTTTAATAGTTTAAAAACCTAAGTTGGGTTACTCTGTAAAACCGATTTAAATCGCCCGGAACGGTCTAGAGGGGTTAAATTATTATAATGAAATCGTATGGTTTAACAATATGCGAAGCGGTGATGCTGCTGAATTGTATGGTGGTGTATTGGTGCTATTACGTACCAAAACTCAATATTGTAATATCATACAACTTCATTTACACTTCCAATCCAACCAGGTAGTTTTGAGAAACATTGAAATAAAAGAAAAGCATAGCTTCAATCCTTTCCATTGATAAATTGATAATATATTTGACTGTATAGACAAGACTAATAGGTTTTAGCGATAGACACGACGACCCGACTCCTTTGTATGCCATCTTGATTTAGTTCTCTCAATATCCGTAGCGCTGATATCGTTAGTCTGGGAACGCGCGAAACAAAAATTCAACATTGAAGTCGGGGTCGCAAATGCACCAATACATGTATAAAAAGTATATATGTATATATTTCCTGTCTAATGAAGAGATTATTTCAGTCTCAAGTATCGGTATACGCCTCGTATATTAATATCAGTATTAAATAAAAAATGCTGTAAATAAAATGCTACGAAATTGATATAAATTTATAATAATAATTCGATGTTAGTGTGGTCCACCACAGATCATTTATAAAAGGATAAATGTTCTTTTTGGACAGACCAAAAGCATAGACTATTATTAAAATAATTAGAAACAATGTATAGTAAGAGATTTGTTTTGTTCCTATTAAAGTTATTAAAATGCCTATTATTATAATTTAGATAATAAGAAATGTTTTACCTTAATTATTAGTTATAACAACTATGTTTATTTGGTAGAATACTTAAATATTCTCTCGCTGTAAATTGCATTATCAGTATTATGAACAATATTTTATGTATCCTCTAGGTATGTTGAATAGGTGCTATTAATTTTCATTGTATTCTAGTCTACGAATTAAAACAATTAACATAATATTAGATTTTTATTTCTACATTACAAGATAAAAAAACAATAAAATTCTCTACAGAATAATGTCTCTTTCTCTATAGCTGTTGTCCGCTTGTGATCGCATAGCGATACGCAATTTTGTATGCAACTTCGATGTAGTTCTGTTAATATGCGTAGCGTTGATTTCGAAACCTTGGGATCGCGCAGTGCAAATGTTCATTATTGAGTTCAGTATCGCTATTGGAAGATCCAGAGTAAGGGCTCTGGCGATTTTACTTTCTACGTGTATACACTACGGTTAAGGCATCTTGACTAAACTAAGCCACCTGTTGACAGTTGACAGTATAATAGGAATAGGCTTAAGAGTCTACCATTAAGCTCCATCTATTGAGAGTCAACTGTACTAAGGTTTTTTTTTAAATTATTGATGTTTTATTTCTTTTTAGTCATACTTTAAGTCTAAAATAATAATAGAGCAACAAATGACTGAACTACCAATTGAGCCTTGAGATAAAACCACTTTTCGACAGGCGTAACCAACTACATAATGCCAAACAAAATTGTATAATAATGTAGTACTAACACATCACACACCATCTATCTGTGATGATTTACATATCTACAAAGTCGGATGTGTCAGTCATTTTTTTCTCCTTCTGGCAAAGTGGGATGTGTCATGTGTTAGACTTTGAGTACTTGGTGTTTGTCAATTAAAAATACAGTGGATAATTTGAATGTCAATTGTCAATGTTACAAAACCAAAATATTTTCTTTTTATACGAACTACGAAGTCTTTGTTTCAAATTTTAAAACTGCGATTACGTTGGATAAATAGGTAAAAACTGGAACAAATATTATTTTGTGAAATGAACTTGTATATATCTCTCCTTTCTATGGTCGTAGTTTGTTGATTTCTTGTATATCTAGTATATTACACAATAATTACCATGAGTGATTCTAAGTCGTACGTAAGTTTTTCGTGTCAGCGATGTTTACAGCCACTTAAGCTAGATGAATCTTTAAACAATCTTGGAGAACACACTATTGCTGACCTGACACTACAGATCCGTCGTAATAATGAGGCCGATCTTGATTTGCAATCTTCTAGTCTAGAACACTATGTCCCACCTTTTCGTATGCTTGATTCAGGAAATGGAGCAAATGGGTTTATGGTCATATCAGATGGCTGGGAAACCACATCTTTAGGTCATCAGTTACATGTGAAGGCCACACTCTTTGATCTACTGTCAAACAATTCTGATGTTGACCACCCTTTATGTGATGAATGTACTGATACACTCTTAGAGTTAATGGACAATCAGCTAAAAATAACAGAGGCAGAATGGAAAGACTATAACGACTATTTAAAAAAGCTAGAAGATGACAAAGAAGACTTGAATTTAGAAGGACTTGAAAAAGAGTTGCAAGATTGGAAACAAGAAGAAGAAAGGCTTTTACAGGAATTATCTGCATTACAAAAGGAAGAAAAGGCAATGAAAGATGAAATCGAGGTACAAGAGAAGGAAAAAGAGCGCTTAGAAGTAGAACAAGATATTTATTGGAAAGAGTACACAAGATACCGTAAAGATTTAATGACAACAGAGGATCAAATGAAATTTTATGAGTGTCAACTAGCATACACCCAAACACAGCTTGAAAAACTAAAGAAAACAAACATATTTAAGGCAACCTTTCATATATCGGATTCAGGACAATTTGGAATAATAAATAATTTTAGGCTAGGTCGACTACCAACCGCACCAGTTGACTGGTCAGAAATCAATGCAGCATGGGGACAAACTGTGTTACTTTTATCGTCATTGGCAAGAAAAATAAACTTCTGCTTTCAACGCTACAGACTAGTACCATATGGAAACCATTCATACATTGAAGTTTTGGAGGATCAGAAGGTATTACCATTGTATGGTTCTGGCGGCTTCCGGCTTTTGTGGGACACGAAATTTGATGCTGCTATGGTGGCCTTTTTGGACTGTCTCCAGCAGTTTAAAGAACAAGTTGAAAAGGGTAATACAGGGTTTTGCTTGCCCTACAGAATAGATAAAGGAAAAATAGAAGACACTGCATCACCACCACATGCTTATTCAATTAAAATCCAGTTTAATTCTGAGGAGCATTGGACCAAAGCACTCAAATACATGTTAACTAATTTGAAGTGGGCACTGACTTGGATATCATCTCAGTTCAGTGAGGACAAAATAGAGGCTTAATTACAATCTGTTAATATATAATATAATAACTGTTAATAGTATATGTTATTAATATATTTATTAATTAACTTTGGCTGTGTTAATTCCTCTATATCTAAAAATCCTGTTCCTAGTAAATTAATGTGATTTCAATTCATACATTTTTAATCTAGCCAAAAGAATAAGTCTTTCTGGATTAAATTTTTGGCAAAACAATAATTAATAGGCTTCAAACCACTCAATAAGTTCGAAAGTTTATTTTAATAGAGTATATTTGTTTTTGATTTATATTTTTTTTTTGAAAATGGCGTCCGGCTGTCAAAAGTACAACATACGCAAAACTACTCTGCTACAAATCATTGAATAAAAAATATTTATAGAATGATAAGTGCTAAAAGTGAGTGAAAAACAACTAATAACTGTGGACATCAAAATCAGTATCAATATTTGTTTCAAGATTAAATCAACAAGAAAACACCTAAAAGCGTATCAACATTGTTATTTAGTATTAATTTTTCTTCTTTTCCCAATTGGAATTGAACTGATGTCAAAGTCACGTTTCAACATTTAATGTTATTTCCACAACATAGTGAATCGGTACAGTTTTATGAAAGTAATAATTAACACGTAATTAAGTGACTCATCATATTTTAACACTTTGACATCTATCATAACAAGACAACAATAAAAAGAGTTGCCAACTCAAAAATTAAAATTTCCCCATAGAAAATTCATAAATGAGTAGTTGTGAAAATAAAGATAAGTATATATATAAAAAAATACTAGAAAACCACCAAAAACAGAGAAACAAAAATACAATGGATCTTCAAGTAAAATTAATATTGGAAAATGAAGAAATGAAAATTATTTTAAAAAACAAACTGAAATTGGCAGAAAAATTTAACAGGAACCTGATAAATGTTATTGACGAAAAACTAAAACCAATGAGAGAAGAAAACAAAAACCTAGTTTTAGGTTAAAACTCTTCAGACACGAGTTCGGGATCTAGAGAGAACTACAAGAAAAACAACATTATACTTCATAGCGTAGCTGAAACCGAAACAAACACGAATATCTCATGAAAACGTACTAGAGATACTAAACGAAATTATCGAAAAAGTAAAGAAACGCGGAATGGGACCAGTGGGAACTCAGCAACCTAAGAAGGCTCGCAAGAAGATGGAAGTAAAAAGACCAATACTTATAACACTCACTCTAGCATGGCGGAAGTATGAACTCTAAAGAACAACCACTACTTTCCTTCTAACATAATATATGCTACGGAAGACTATCCAAAGGAAGTTCTAATCAAACGTAAAGAGTTAAAACAAATGAAAATTAAGGCAGAAAAGGATGGGAAACTAGCTTTTATAGATATGACAAACTAATAATACAAGAAAAAGGTACAACAGATGCCAAAGAAGAAGGTCATCTTCAGATAATGGTAAGGCAGCATAAACACAGAAACATCGGCACCTACAATTAGTAAGTCACACCCACAAAATTCGTTCAAGAGCAAACTCACTTCCAATACTGGCAGAACAAACAATCAATAAAACTTACACACGCAACAGAACCAGGAAAAAGCACGACAATATAAACAGAACAATAACGACAGATTACTCCCCAATCCGGTGTCCCCGTGGGGAATGCGACCAAAACCCTCCATCCAACAAGATACATATAGCAACACATTAGCAACACTTAACAGCAACACAAGTATGACCAAAACCCTCAATGATCACACCAACGGAGCGGGAGGCGCCTTGCATAAAAACAAACTAATGATTGCAACATACAGTCCGAACCCTCTCATCGTATGACCGTTTGCTCGAGTTTGAAGAGGCTATAAGAAATATTAAATACATATCATCGGAATATCTGAAATGAGAAGACATGGAAATAAAATAGAAGATAGAAAATTTTATACTGTCTAATAGGGCAAACCCTGGCAAACATGGATTGCTTATTATAAATAAGTCTCTCAAAAACACATAATAAGCTTCAATGGATACAACATGGCAACACTAAAATAAATATAAGGACATAAAATACATTCAATTTATCACCAACAGAACGGCAAGCGACCTTGATATAGAAGAATTTACACTAAGTTGAGAAAGCCTTGGGCACAGCGCAAAAACCAAATATTAATGGAGACTTCAACGCCAAGCTTGGAACCCCAAAGCTGACGAATATTTAGTTACTAAAAACATGGATACGGCGAGAGAAACGAAAAAGGACAAAGACTAGTAAAGTTTGCCTCCAACACAAATTAATGATAATAAACACATGTTTTAAAAAAAGACAGAGCAAAAGATGGACCTGGCGATCTCCTAACGGACAATACAGAAACGAAATCGATTTTATCTTGTCTAACCAAATGGAATATTCCAAAACATCGAGACGCTCAATCTGAACTACAATTCCGATCAAAGAATAGTCAATCAACAATAACACTAAACAAACAAAAATATCAAGAGCCAAGTTTACAAACAGCCAAAATAGCAAATTAAAGAGCGAAGAGGAAATAAGTAAGTTCAACGAAAACCTAATATCACAGCTATCTACAACTACCTGCGAAAACACCACGGTACAATACTGCTACGACATGATAGAAAAGGCTATCACTTTTAGTTGAAACAAGCTCGCCCAAAGAGAGAAGAAAATAAACAACATAAAATACTATCGGCAAGTACAGTAAGGCTATAAAAAGAAGGAAGGAACTACAGAAAACTAAAAACAAATCACGAAGTCAGAAAATGAATTTCCCAATATACAAAGTATCAATAAGTATATAAAAGCAGACTACAAAAATATAGGAAAGACACAATAAAAGAACATTCAAAAAATGGAAGTACAAAGAAGGCCTATAAGAAGCTCAAAAATAATACATCATGGATAGAAGGACTGAGGAAAAAGATACAAAATGTACATAGAGGCGACATCATATCTACGCAACAGAATTTTATAGACATCTTTACAGAAACAGAGACACGAAATCATTTAATTTCACAGAAACAGATGCTACACCTAGAAATAACGTTAAACTCATAGACGCAACAGAAATAATTGAAGCAATAAAGAAACTGAAACTAGATAAAAGCCCTGGTTCAGATAATATTACGAACGAAACACTAAAAATTGGACACAAAACTTTAGCACTGCCGTTAGCGGAACTGTTTAACAAGATCTTGCAAGAGTCGGAAACACCTTCCCAACGGTCCAAATCCAACATCATACTAATTTACAAAAAAGGCGACCCGAAGGATATCGGAAACTACCGACCAATCAGCTTGCTGCCGAGTCTATATAAACTTTTCTCCACAATTATAAACATAAGGATTAGAGACACATTGGAAAAAAAACAGCCAGTGGAGCAAGCAGGCTTCAGAAGGGGCTTTTCAACAGTCGACCACATCCATACCCTTGAGTTGATAATGGAAAAGTATCAGGAAAAACAAAGAACACTCTATATATCATTCATAGACTACCAAAAAGCCTTTGATACAGTAAGACATAACAGCATCTGGGAAAGCTTGAAAGAACAGGGAGTAGAGGAAATATATATAAAAATCATCAAATCCATATACAAAAACAATAAAGGTAAAATTAAGCTTGAAACATTAGGCCCTAGTTTTCCAATAGAACGAGGAGTGAGACAAGGGGACCCGCTGTCTCCAACAATATTCATAGCTGTTCTTGAGTCGATCATTAGCAAGCTAGATTGGAGTAAACAAGGTCTATACATAAACGGTACTTACTTGAGTCACCTGAGATTCGCGGATGACCTAGCACTGTTTTCCGAGTCATCTTCCCAACTACAGCGCATGGTAGAAACCCTGAACCAAGCTAGTGGAAAAGTAGGCCTAGAGATGAACATTACAAAAACTAAGACAATGACAAACAGCTCTCAAAGACCAATAACAATCAATAACAAACCATTGGAATACGTTGAAGATTATGTCTATCTGGGAAAAACCATAAGTTTTCACAGGAAAAATAAAAATACTGAAATAGAGAAAAGAATAAAATTAACATGGAACAAATTTTGGGGTCTCAAGGAAATTTTTAAAGGTGATCTACCACAAGACATTAAAACCAAAGTCATGAATTCAAGCCTCTTGCCTTGTTTGACATATGGTTGCCAAACGTGGAAATTCACTGCTGAAACAAGAAAAAAGATAATCGTCTGTCAGAGAGGACTCGAAAGAAGTATGCTAAAGATCAGAAAATCAGATAAAATACGTCATACTAAAATAAGAAAAATAACCAAAGCAACAAACGCTGTAAGCTACGCAAAAAAACTGAAATGGAAGTGGGCAGGACATGTTGCCCGGCTAACTGATCATAGATGGACTAAAAAAGTAACTTTCTGGAAAGGCCCACTAGGCAAAAGAACAAAAGGTAGACCTATTACGCGATGGGAAGACGACATTAAAGCGATAGCTGGTCGAAATTGGAGTGAAGTGCCGAGGAAGAGATAAATGGGCTCACTGGAGGAGGCCTACACCCAACTTGGGGTTCCAGTAGATTAAGTATTTAAAAGGAATATATATGTTATATTTTTAACTAATTAGATTAATAACATGAACTAACACTAAAAATAAATTGTAAGAAGTGTAAACTTATATAATACTGGAAATAAAAGGCTTTTTTATTTTATTTTATATTTGTTTTTGTATTTTATACCAATTACTTTCTCTAAGCTAGTCTAAATTGTTACTTTTACAGTCTGTATTTGTTCTTTTTACAGGAGGTATAGTCATTAAATATTATTTATTTTGTATTACCTGGTATTTTACTGTATTATGATATCGTTACATTCGCTTAACTACTTTCGTCGATTATACATAATTTCTCATGTTATTTGAAGGTAATTTTCTTTACGTGGGAATCATAGTTCGCCCTTAGTTTCATTTCTAAATCTCACCCTTATCGCTAAGGGTCAATTTACACTAGCGCAGAGTCGCGGATCTACGAGAATACGCGCGCACTCTTTTACGTGTAGTAATGGGCATGAACAGTAGTGCTATTGAATCACTGGCATTATTTTTGGAATGTTAGTTACTATAATTTTTGGATTAGGGGCAATTTATACTAGCGCATCCAAGCGTCAAATTCTTCACTACTAAGGCTAAATTTATACTAGAGCAGAGTCGAAGCTTCAAATTCTTCACAAATAAAGAGAAACTGCACGAATGCGCGCGGATTCGCGAGAATACGTCTTTCTCTAAGTAATATTTGTGCTTGCTAATGGCACCCACTTTATATTATAGCGTTAAGATATGGGGCAGACACATGTTTGAATAATTTACTATTCTTATCTCTTTAGCCTCTTGTACTTCAATCAAACCGAAACAACGATTGTTACTTCAGGAATCGAACCAAATTGCAATGTCCGTTGGCCACTGAGGCGGCCAACATGCCCTAAAGTAGGGACTTAAAATTGTTGATTCGGTTCCAACAGCTTACGTTGAATAGAAGTTAACTAAGCCCGTGAATAGAAGATCCTGCGTTTGATTCAAGTCTATGCAATTATCGTACTTACAACTGCTTTTAAAATGTAATTAGGATCAAGCTTCGCAAACCAGTAATACCTATACTGCGCAGGTTACACTGCAGTGAGAAATAAAAAGCCAATATTATTTCAAATTTACTTTCAATTCTAAATTGAGCAATAACAATGTGAATTTATTGTAATGAATTATGTAACAGTGAATCTAACTGATTGTTATGAGCTCCCAAGATAACCAATTAAGTCCATTAAGTAATCCAAGAATATTTAGTTATATTCTATCTGTGTAACAGTCCCATAGTTAAGTGTAACTGCTATTGATAGTAGGTTAATTAAAAATACAAATGCTTAATCAACTAGGAACAACTAACCGATTATCATTTGTGGCATGTTTGACACAGTAAGTTTTTTTTTAATATGCGAAATACATTATTATTTCTTAGGATTTGTCTAGTTGTCTTGTACATACATTCACAGAGGACTTAAATCTGGTGTTACGTTAATCTTGATCACAATATAAATAAGCTGAACTAACTAAAGCATTTAAAATTAATATATTGCACATAAAAATAACTTCTAACCGTAGTTTCGTATTAAAATTAAATTTAGTTAAACCATAAGTCAACTGAATATTTTATAAACTTACTAGAATTATTATATATGTCGCAGCTTAATTAGCCGTACAATTAACAGCCTAGGCTTTTAACTAAACGGCGCTTTTTACTAGCGGACTGATAGATATTCAGCCGTAGCGTTTGTTACAATATTTAATAAACTGGATGGCTAATGCTTAGGCCATCGTACAATAGAGTCATTATTTGGCAGAAATAAAATATTTATTTTAAAATTAAATTGATACCGGAGATATATTCTCGCATATCCAAATTTAATATAATTTACGAGTAATCATTTCATAGTAGGTACCAACTATTGCTAGCTTTGTGCACTTTGGCCATCATTTCCGTTTGACTGTGGAGTCGTTTCAACATTTTCTTGAACTACATTTTGTTCATACTGTGGGTTATATTCTTGGTTATATTGCTGATCATAATTCTGTTGGTAATTAGTTTCACTACCATAATCAAATTGATTGTCGTATTGTGCATTGGGATCGTTATATTGTTGTGGGTATTGTTCGTAATTTTCATATTGTTGTTCTGAATACTGTTGGTCATATCCTTGATATTCTGTACCTGGTTGGTTTTGATAATTTTGTTCATAGTTTTGATAACCTTGCTCGTAATTTTGTGCTGAGTTTTCATCTTTCTCTTCTGTTTCTTGTGGTTGATCGTTATTTGTTTCTTCAACATTTGCACTGTGTTCTAATTGATCATAATTTGTTTCTTCGACAATATTTGCGCTCAGATTTTCTTCTGGGTAATTTAATCTTGCTTCTTCAACAACATTAGAGTTATACTCTGTTTTAGGATCTACTTCTGTTACTTGTGTATTTAAAGGGTGTTCAGGTTCAGGCGGTATTGAATCGTTTGACGAATGTAATGACTTTCCATTATTCGATTCGTGCGAACTTTGTTTGCTTAATATTCGCTTTGGTTCTATTTCTGTATTTTCAGTAGGTTTTGTTAGTTCTAATTTTTGTTGAATTACAGATTCTGGTTCATATCCGAGGCTGGGTGTAGGATCTTCTCGGAGTGGGGACTCTCTGGCGGGCTCAGCTCTGGTATCGTTTGATCTGGTTGGGGTCGTAGGGTTTGGTATTCTGTCGGGTGTGGTAGTGTGCGAGGAAGGTGCTGAAATGTAATTACATAAATTAGGATAGTCAACAGAACAATTATTGAGGTATTTTTATAAAGAAACAATAAATGATGATTGTATTAATAAACATAATAAAGTCAATAATAATAATAAGTCCACTTTTTATTTTATTTAACTGGTGCTCAATCGATGTCTCATAAAATATATTTTTCATACCTTGTGTGCTAGGATGGTGCGCGTACGTCGTTTGCATGGAGCGACCCAGCTTCTCTACTTGACGCTGCAAAGTGCCCAGCTCTTGCCTAGATATAAACAAATGTGATAACACACAACACACACACGTGCACATAAAATATTCACAAGTATCCTAGCATCCTGAGATAACAATTGTTGTAGAAACCCTAATAGGATTAGGTACCAGCTCTTAAATATGTAAAAAACCTTGCGAACATATATTTATAGGCAACTTGATATTATAAATATTGTAAAACACATTAGTATTATAAATGTTTTTTTTATTATTGTTAAATTGAATTTCACTAAAATATAACAAACAGCATAAAATCTACTTACATATAACATGCTTCAGGCGACTACTGTACATGCTTTTCATACTACAATCAAAATTTTCGATTTGAATTACCTCTTACCTTATCAGGGTCTTCATCAGAATCGAATCTATCTAGTGAAATGTCGCTTAGATTTTTGCTTAATTCATCAAAATCTTTAGCACTACCAGAATAGTTAGACCCCTCGATTCTTCTGAATCTATATCTATTTGTGAAGGGAGTAGATGTCAAATAAGTGCGGTCTAAGTCTGAGCTAGCGGGGTAACCACTTAGTGGAGTGTAGCTTCTGAATGGTGCTATCGTAGTGCAATATTTCTTATGAGAAGACCACAAGTGTCTAAGTTTTCTCATAAGTTCAGTGTTCCTGAAAAGCAACTGTGTCTTTTCGACTCTGAAAGAAATTTTCTAATATGAATGAATGTGTAAATAAAAACTTTACAAAAAATTAAGCATATGATACATTTATTATTTCTTTACATTGCCCATTAAAACAGTTATTATAAAACATCAAATATATTTAAAAAATAATTGTTAGTAAAACATACAACTTTAAAATACTTTCGTAACAAGACACTAATAATAAACTAACATCGGCAATAAATGAATAATCTTTAAGTAATAAAATCTAGATTATCTTATTTACCTACATTAATTATACTCATCTAACAAAACAAATACCTAAAAAGTTTAACATAATATAAGTATGAACAATTATATATTTTTGCATGAAAGTTATAGCAAAATAAGTTAAAACAACAATATAATATTTGTTGATATAAAATTTAACGTTTATAAATTAATATTAAAAAATAACAATACAAAGAAAGCAATATATATGGCTATATTTTTTAAGTTCCATAAAATTTAAAATTATTTATCTAGTTCGTCAGGGGTTTCGGCGTTAGTTGTAAAATCTTCTTTGTGCGTTTCTTCGATTTCGGGTGATTTAGGTAAATTAATATGTAGTTCATCTTTATCTGTATCAATTGCAGCATCTTGCTCATGTTTTGGTTCGGATTTAAGACCGTCTTGTGTAACTTTTGGTTCTTGACTATTGTTGTCAGGTTTCTCCTTGCATTTTGCGGCAGCAGTAGTTTCTTTATTTGCGTCATCGTATACTTCAACTGTTTCTTTTACAACGTGTACCGTATTATCAACTACTTCCATACTAAGACTATTCTTAACGCCTTTACCATCATGTATGTCAATTTGCGAATCACGTCTCTTTCGATCTTTTTTCTTTGGTTTTGGAATGAGTTTCACGCTTATATCAACTTTAATTGGCTCCTTTTTCTCTCGTAAAAAGGGCTGTTGAATCATTAGCGGTAGATTATAAATCTTTTCACCGTTAGCATTCGAGAGATCCTGATTTGTCGTCAGCGGGCCAACAATAATTGGGTAGTTATTCGACGAATCGGACTCTTTTACGCGGCGCTTCCGGTGGTTCGTGATAGGCTGGTCTCCTGAACTTGATCGATCGCGTTGTGTTCTGATTGGTTCGTCTACACGGCTGCGTCTCTGCGCTCTGCCTGTTACCAATAAAAACACAACGTGATGTTAGGAAAGTCTAATTTCAATGTATATAATAAGTAACATAAAGCCCAAACTTTACACATACATGCAACAAATAATTATTGTTTCTATTAATAACAATTATGTTTTAATGGGCAATGATCACAGTCGTTTTAGAAAAATAAGTTTTTAACAAGTGCAGAAGTAAATATCATGCAAAGAAATTTTAAAATGTTTCGTACTTATGTCTACGGTTTGCGTCGTCAAGCTTGTCGGTAAGCAAACGACATTCGCTGGTGAGTTTCTCCATCAGACTGTTTTGTGATTGTATCATGGACTCCAACTCAGCCACCGTTTTAGCTGTGGAACCAAATGAACTACCTATAGATGTTATTTTTACTGAAAACTTTTTCTATGCCTTAAATTGAGAACGTCTAGTCATAGAGACTGCAAATGTAGATAGAGATGTAATAGAAGTAAGGTTTAAACTTCACCCAATAGATAATAAAGTGGAAATAGATAAGTTAGGTATATCCTCCAGCAAACAATCTGATGAACAAACTATTGAAGTTTTAGACCAATTGTAAAGCCCTTTCAAACTACCTATCCATGCAAGCAATGAAAGGGTAAAGTATTAATGTTTTAAGCTGTTTTGTTAAACCGCTAGTTCAAGACATCAATAATTTACCCATGATGAGACAAGGACAAAGGACGACACATTTGCGCTTTAGGAGTTATTTTAACTTGGACTAGAACTAACCGTGTTTATTTTCCATCGATTCAAGCGCTGTTGACAACTCCCTTTCTTTCTTCTTCTTTTCTGGTGTCATTGGGGTTAGAGATTTCATGTTTATCTGCGAAAAGTTATACCTTAATGT
>CAJOBZ010000069.1:800000-930000 GCA_905332375.1 Pieris macdunnoughi | reverse complement strand
GTTTACACAGAAGAAAATCCATACAGGCCAGGGATATAATATAATATTATTTAAACATTAAAGTAGACTTACTTTTATGATACCTGTTAATATTATTATGTAATATAATTTATTAGTAGAAAAGGATCAAACCAAAAGAGAAAAAGGCGCCGTAAAAAAAATAAGATATAGAGGCGTTAGCAGGAAGCGAATGAAGAAAGTCCGTGAAGAAGTTCCGATCAATGGATCTGAAGAAAGTTAGGAAAAAATTTATATAACAAATCTAAAAAAAACTAATAATACTATAATATATATATATATATATATATATATATATATATATATATATCTAATCTAATCTAAACTGTATATTCAACATTTGTAAAGATTGGAAATAAACGGGCTTTATTGTTATTATTAAATTAGTATAGTTGTTACGAGTAGCACAGAAAGGCTGTCGTGTATTTTTTAAATTAACTTTTTTTGTCAATATAAAACTGTACATAAATATTTAGAATTTGAAGACTAGAATCTGAATTTTTCGCCACCGCCATTAATATATACCGCTAAATCTATGGAAACTTATAACCGCCGATTGAGTTTCATAATAACCTTTGCTTAAAAAAGAAAAATGAAATGTTTATTACCTTATTATCACTGTCCAGACCAGTGCTATCACCAACATCGTCAAGATCATCGGTTTCTGAGCCAGCGTAGGTGTTGAACATGCGAGTTATCAACTTATTCTTTTGAGCCTCGTGAAGGTGCTCATTCTCGGATATCACCTCCTTCACTTTACCTAGGAGGTTGTTTAGCTCATCCTGGAACAAGGTTTCGATCTATATAAGAATGTTTTTTCGCAAAATATTCATTGTATCTCTTAAAGTATTCAAAAAAATATAACAATCATAATACAGCGCGGAAATGATGCCAGCGTTAAAGGTACACTGCCACAGGGACCAAACTTTTTAAATGTGTTTTAATTTTCTTTTTATTAATTTTTAATTATTTTATTAGTACTTTGTAGGTTTAGAAAATTGTAAATACTGTATATTTGATCGTTATATTTTAATTAATTGTAAAATTTATATCGTTTAACACTGCAACATACTGCTTCAATAAAAAAAAATTATTTTGGAATTTCGCATATTATCTGCGGTACCTCTATGTACTTTGGTCATATATTTATTATCAGTATCCAATGTATGTATAAATTCAGTTTATAAGGCTAATAATTATTAGATAACTTGGTTTTAGAATGACCGAATTGGTGCCTCATTATATCTCATCAAAATCGCATGTTCAATAGTCAATACTTACTCTACAGTACTGACTCTCTCGTTCAAGTTGTTCAATGTACTCTTCTTGCTTCTGGATGAAGTTGACTACATCTGGATTTGTTCCACCTGACAAGTCATTTGTTGGGGTCGGAACTATAATTTAAAAATACACTCAGCGATTAAATAAAAACAATTGTACTTAGAATAAAAAAGTGCCCATCACCGCATGTACACCTTTAGCTGTGTATGTTTTGCCGGCCATAGGCCACTATCGAAGCCTTCAAGTTCCTATTAATTCTTTTTTCCTATTAAATAAGCACTTATTTGTTTATTTTGGTGCCTGCTTAGTTAAATTTAAATTTAAATAGGTGCCTATTAGCCTATGCCCTATACTAAAGACGTTATATGATTTTTGTATTCTACGACGGCGCTTAAACGTTATGGCTTCCTAATAAAAAAATTGAATAATCTTACCATTATTAGTCTGCTGAGGTGTATAAGTATTTATCTGTGGAGGCGTATAATTATTCAAGCTATCAGCGTACAGAGTGGTGTATTTTGCCGTAAGACGTGGTCGTGGTTTGTACTCTGTGATGGCATTGAAGGGATACTTTTTGTCCAAATCTCCTTCGATGTCATCGTTCTTGAGAGAGGAGCCGGTGTAACTACGAAGCTAGAGACAAATACAGAAATAATGATATATTCGAATTATTCTCGATAAATTAAATATTTTTTTATAGCATGTAAATTATTTTTGTGTGGAATTAAATCAATGTGTGATTTCATGGAGTAGATAACATAACTCTCGAAACACGAACATTTTAATAAATTAGTAAAAATAATGAGTTTTTAGAAGCAATGTATGCAAAGAATGACCGCAGGGTGTTAGTTATTATTGATAAAAGTTAACTTTACAATTACATTTTTTTAAAGTTAGTAGTAATAACAGTAATAAGTACTAGTCAGTTTATATTAAAAATATCACATATTTTAGACTATATACAGGACTTAGACTATATAAAACATAAAATAGGTTCAAAATCAAAACAAAAAAACTTACGCTTGGCGCGTTGTTTCCACCGAGAAAATACTTCAACTTCGATACAGCCTCTTTGTAAGCTAACTCAGTGTAATCCGGAATCCTCTTCAGGCCATAATCATTCATTCTAACCGGCCGCCTATACGATAAATACGTATTATACATTACTGATTTGTATAAATTACATTTTTATAAGTAATAAAAAATAAATATAAACATAATATACGTGCAACGCATTGCATTTTTATAAGGGCTCTGATAGCGCGTATTGATTTTACCGTCGCGATGGTAATATTATTGTACACACGCCCTTAGTTACGGCAAATATGAGTAATGGGAATATCGTGGCGTGGTGGTTAACTCTTTTAAGATCCTAGGTTTGATACAAGGTGAAAATATGTATTTATTTTTATTTAACTATTTGTTGCATAAAAAAATATTTGGAACGCAAAGGACCTCATATTTTCTTTTAGCGTATGACAAAAAATAAAATAAGTATTGTTAAGGGTAACATAGGCTTAAAAATAATAAATGAAACACGTAAAAATGTTGTTACTCAAACAACACTTCAAAGAAAATTAATAACTATATTATGTTTTAATATCGGATCGCTTGAAAGGTTGTTTTAAGAATAATTAAATCGTTCACATTTCTTATAATAATATAATATGATAATTAAAGTAAAGAAGTATCCAAAACCTGGAGTTACAAATATCAAGCATAGTGAAATAATCTCTTGAACTAAAGGGAATTTAAACTTTCTTTAAAATTACTCTAACTCTTTGAAATTACTTCTAAGTAAAATTAATAAGAATAAGATAATAAGTTTTTTGATTGAAATATTACTGTTTTTCCGACACGGCGCGTTTCAGTCAAAATCAAGTAAAACTTACCTTATTTTGCTTTTCTTCAATTTCCCGTTCATATCCTTGTCGGAGCCGAAACTCGAAGTTTTCGCGCGAAACCCGTTCAATTTATTCTTATTCACGAAATTAGTTGAGCCCATTCCTTACACTTCCCAAAAATAACCTTCGTCCAGCCAGCAGTAATTTTAATTAGGAAATACTTTTTTATTTTTGGAAAAATAAACATCAAGTAGGTTTAAAGCAAAGAGTTTCTCTATTTAAAAAATAAGTAAAATCTTTTTTAAATAATACTATCAAAAATTATAAAAGATGGAACTTTGATGGCGGTTAAGGCGGGAATGACGGAAATAAGGTTTCCCGTTGCGGTTCAATCGGGAATTCACTGCATTGCTTTCATTTTACAGGGAAATCTTTCGTTATGATAAAATAGATTAGGAGTTGCTGTATAATTTTCCTTACTATTTTCCAATTAATGTGTTTGTCTTTTAGCCAAAGAAGAAACTCTTTATTTTTTTATTTTGAGCACAGAATACGATCGGCAAAAGATTTGACAGTGAAATGATTAATAAGTTAATAAGTCGAAGCATTAAACAAACGAAATCATTTGGAGCTATATAACTATTACGTAGCATGCAAGAAAGCAATAGAAAGATGCGTAGGTACTAAAAATAAGAAGTAGGTATACATAAATTAAACAGCGGAAAATAAGACTAAAAACGTTATGCCTTTAAACAGAAGTGGCAATGGCCACTTCCACTTTCATAATATAGCAAGAAGCATAGAAAAAAGTGCACATGAAATACAATATGAAAAGGACCTAGGAAAAGAAAGAGAAAGAAAGCTATGATTAGAGAAATTTGGAAAAGCTGGAGGAGGCTTTTACCCGTGAAGGGGTTCCGATCAATGGTACACAACAAATCTAAATTGTATATTGTCAACATTTTTAAAGATTGAGATTTATTATTAACAATTTTGATCAGTTATTAATAGCATAAAATATATAAACTTATCTTTGTTGGTTTTAAGTATAGCTCATAAGAATTAACTTACCTGGGTCAGAAAGTGCTCTAAGTATAAAGAAATAAGTAGAAAGACATACATAAAACTAATAAACATTCTAGAAGAAATGGTAACATTTCTTTAAACTGACTCTAACACTAAGCGCCTGGCAGTAACTCGCGTGTCGAAGATGGGTACATCATGGTTTTTGGAGGGAAAGATGGAAAATACGTTACCGATCACGCGATGACACGATGAATTATAGTTATACGTTTTTTATTATAGCATCAATATCTGCTTCACCCAAAACGCTAAAGAAATATGAAAATGCAAACCGCTCCCAAGATGGAAACGGAATGAAAAGGTGCTTTGATTTTTCGGAGAAGAAATTGTTTTGTAGGATAAGAAACCACAATTTAGTTTTTAGTTATTTAGTTAAATTTAACAAGAGGTAGAAGGTAATTAAATAATTGATTAGGTCATCTATAGACCATTTTTGTGTTTAAGAATATGCCTCATTCTAAGTCCGTGAATGGGGCGGGGCTGTTTGAGAGATGTGTCAAATGATTCGGATGCCCCCCCCCCCCCACGAGAGGGGCGCCCCCCCGGGAAAAGGGGGGGGGGGCGACGCACGGCCCCCCCCCCCCCCCACCCCCCCCCCCCCCCCCCCACCCCCCCCCCCCCCCCCCCCTTTTTCTCCCCGCGTTTTTTTTTTACGTAGAGGGGGGGGGGGGGGGGGGGGAGGCCGGCCGGCCCGGGGGCCGGGGGGGGCCCGCGGGGGGGGGGGGGGGGGGGGGGGGGGGGGGGGTGGGGGGGGGGACCCCCCGCCCCCCCCCCCAAACCCGGGAAAACCCCCCCCGTTTTTTTTTGGAACCCCAGTCCAAAAAAATAATTTTAAAAAAAAAAAGGGGAAAAAAAAATGGTTTTTCCCCGCGGGGGGGGCGGGGGGGGGGGGGGGGGGGGGGGAAAAGGGTAGGAAAGGGGGAAGGGGGAAGGGGGGGGGGAGGGGGGGGGGGGGGGGGGGGGGGGATCCCCACCCCCCCCCCCCCCCCCCCGCGCCCCGCCCGCCGGCGGGGGGGGGGGGGGGGGGGGGGGGGGGGAAAAGAAAAAAAAAAGGAAAAAAAGGGGGGGGGGAAAGGGGGGGGGGGGGGGGGGGGGGGGGGGGGGGGAGGGGGGGGGGGGGGGGGGGGGGGGGGGGGGGGGGGGGCGCCCCCCCCCCTCCCGCGGCCGTGCGCCGGCCGGAGTTGAGATGGAGGAAAAAGCGCGGCGGCGCTCCCCGGTCTCGGCGGGGGTTTGAAGTTTGGGGAAGGGTTTAGAAAAAATTTTTGGGCCCCCCTATAAGGGGGGGGTTTGTTAAAGGGATGGGGAAAAGGGGGGGTTAAAAAAGGGGGGGAAAAAAAAAAACAAAAAAAAAAATAGAAGAAATTAATTTTCCCAGGTTTTGGGGGGGGGGGGGGGGGGGGGGGGGGGGGGGTTTTTAAGGGGGGGAAGGGGAGGAAAAAGAAGATTTTTTTTAATTAAAGTGAAAATTGAGGATTTTGTGGAAGTTGGGGAGAGAGGGGGGGGGGGGGGGGGGGGGGGGGGGGGGGGGCGGGCGGCCAGCCACAGGGGGGGGGGAGGGTGGGGGGGGGTTGTCGCTTCCTTTGCGCTCGGTTGGGTCCCCTGGGGAGGGGGGGGGGGGGGGGGGGGTTTTGGCTGCGGGGCGCGCCCGGGGGCCGGGCGGGCCCTGTTCGGATGTGCAACTTTATATTCTCAAATGATTTATTTCAAGTCGTTTATAAACTTAAAAGAGATTTCGAAACAACAACACTTTTAAGTTTTGAAGACTGTCGATAAGTCAAAGAATTATTTGTTTATAAACTTTCTTATCGTTAAGCTGAAATTTAGGATAGTACATTATTGTAACATCACGCGATGCGCTGATACCGACTCGTACCGTCATAAACACAACAACCTATTTGACCTTTTTGTAGTATTAGTAGACCTATTTATGAAAGCTTTTTTAAAAGTTCTCTCTATATTCTGTAAAATCTTAAATAAAAGGATTATTTATATGTTTCTGTATCACTAAAAAAAAAAAGATCACTGAAAAGGTTTCTTTCCTATATAAAAATAGAAAAAAAAACCTTTTTTTTGTTTCATCTTATATTTTTGATAACGTAATGATTTCTTGGAGCAAGTAGGTACTTTTCTGAAGTGATCATCACCTTTAGTGCCTTGGCGCCAACCCGAAGCAATAATTGTTTTTATCGATAACGCTTATTTGTGTTTTACTGCCACATATCACACATACTTACATTAATGTTTTAATCCAAAGATTAAATGCACTAGATTAGCTGAATAGAAGATAAGGCCGTCAATTCTCTATCATGTTCTTTATGACTTAAATGAGCCCCCGTACTAACTATATGTGACGCGATAAACTACCAAACAATATTGTGATTCCTGGAGAAGATTTAGGTGTACAATTTACATTATTTGTCGACATCACAGGAGACCGAAGAGCTGGCATCTACATCGGACAAAGATATAGTCTAGCTATTCAAAGGCGGAACGCTGCCAGTATCTTCGGAACCTTGCCTAAACGGACTCCTTTTAATTATATATTTTAAGGTTAGTTATTGTTTTTTCTGTTATTTATTCATTTGTAATGTATTAATAAAGTTATATTTACATTAGTAATTCACTAAAATAAAATTATACTGTTGAGGAGACCGCAATTTTGCCAAAACATACTAACGAGGAAGCTACTAAAGTATAATAAGTAAGTGAAATAAAATATGTAAATAATTAAAAATTCATTTATTTCAGAATATACCAAAAGTTCGGCATTGGTTAGTACACATTACAAAATACCTAAGACTCTACGCGCTTTAACGCTCACAACTGCATTGTACATATTCGAATAGGTATAAAAATATTGCTTTGTAAATGAAATAATTTTTTTAAAACTTTTTTTTTACCTCCTGCCCGTTTGCCTCCTCCTCCTTACATTAAAAAAAATCGTGAAGGAAAAAAATGTTGCCACTCAATAAATTCTGAATTCATTTTCAGGAAAGTTGATTCATAATATTATTAACTTAAAGGAAAGTAAACGTATTTAAATGTTTAATTAAAAACGGAAATAAGAAATTACTTCATTCACAAACCATGGTATAAAACTACAATGTTTTTGCACTTTTTAAGGCTTGATTATATAATCGATACAATAAGGCATATTATGTGTGATTAAATACCAATTTAAACGTGGATTATTATATTCTCGTAAAGATACATATTAAAAATGTTGTATTCGTAAAAACCGTTTAAAAATTCTAGTTTACGCACATATGCACAGAATAAAATAGTTGCAAACATTTTTTTTCAATATTTTCAAATCTGTAATGAACGTTGGGAAAAGTTGTTTTTATATAATAGGGGGGCAAACGAGGCCCAAAAATAGCATTCATCGCAGCCCATTAATACCCAGCCGGCCTTTGAGGGAGGAGTAGGTACACTCTAACTTTGAATAGTTGGAGGCCGTATCTCTCAGGGAAGACCCCCACCGGAAGTCGATTCCACAGTTCGCTAGTTCGCAAAAGAGAGTGCCTTGTGAAACGAACTGTGGAAGACTTCCAGCCATCAAGGTGATGTTAATGAAACTGATACGGCTCCTCCTCCTCTCAACACCGTACGGTGTTGAGACGGAGGACGCAGGAGGAATCAACCCAAACAATTCTTCTACAAAGTATACTCACCATGATACACTTTGTAGAAAACGCAAAGAGACGCAATGTCTCTGCGTAGAGAGATACATTGGAGATTGACATTCGACACTTTGCATCTATATGCGAGCCTTTTGCCCATCGATAAATTTGTCAAACGTATAAATAATTGTTGATTTTGCTAAGTCGATTTTACGAGAATATAACATCCATAGATTAATTTTATTACCAAGTTTTATAAGTAGAGTACATTTTGAGATTTCGATTACACTAGGTTAGTTGTGTTGAACTTATTCTAACAGTCTCCATGTGTTAAGTATTCTTGGAATAGATTAAGATTATAATGTAATAATAATATTGTAATGATTTAGAATTGACAAATAATTTTGATTATGATTTATTAACTGAAAGCCTAATTACGAATATCAGTATTAATTATGTGCAAAGTCGTCTGGAAATGAGAGTGTGAGAGTGAGTGACGAATAGGTGTGAAATGTGTATGATAGTATCGTTTTAAAGTACACAATATTCCGACCAAAGATGTTTATTTTAAAATTTTGCCGCTTAGGTCATTGATTTTATAAATACGCCGGCTACTTTGATACTAATTATAAAAATAATAAATCAAGAAAAAAATAGATTTGTCTTAAGATAAAATAAACTACTTTTTGGTGTTAGTAGCTACAACAAAAATAAACTAAAATAAATACTTTAAGTATCAAGCAATTGCACGTAAAACAATTTTGTGCTAAATGGCACGTTCGTATAAGCTTAAAACCGCTTAATTTGAATAAAATTGATGTCAATAAATTGAATTATTATGTATAACGATATTTACAATGTGCGTGCTTGTGCTGTTGCCATATAAAAAATATTACCTTGTCTATGGCACAAAATATCAAGCCAAGGAGGTTTGATATTAACTATTTACAACCTTTTAAGCTCTATGTTAGTATTAGGTATCGAGACGATGATTATATAATGCTAAGTGTATTCACATGGGTGTAACCGTAAAAATAATTAGTAAGACAAACAAAAAGAGAAGTATTAGGCACTAATATGGTTGGTATATGGCAACATTGTCATTTCATATTACCTAGAATTGTGTTGGTAAGCAAACTTAAATTGATTATGGCCGTCTCTGCCTCAGGCAAAGCAACAGTTTATGAATGAATTCTACTATTCGTTCCTCTGTGCTGGCTTTATTTACTTTTGTTGAAATAAATTAATAATTGAGGTATAGTTAGATAGTTAGAGGTCATTTTCCCCCTTTAAATCATGAGTGGATGTATACAAAAATATCTTTACCTCTAGGTAGCCCTTAGCTTACTGCCTTTTATACTCATCTACTCGTTTCCCTTCATACACATAAATGGAGTACAAAACCAGACGGAATCGTTAAATGCAATTATTGGAATTTATTAACCACTTGTTTCACCCAACTACCTTTTTGTTCATCGTTTGGGTCGTCATTAATACTGGGTTTATCTACAGGAATGTCGTTATTTACATTATTATCTCCTGTATTTTCGGATCTTTCAAATGTTTGAACTTTTGTTGTAATCAACTTTGGTTTAACTGCTGGTTTTTTAATAGTCCTATTTTGAGCTTTTGTTAACTGTTCGAGTTCCATTCGTCTCTCTAAAACTGATTTGGTCTTTGGCTGTTCTAACGATCGTTTTTTCTCTACGGGACGCTTGCGTGTCACTGAATCTAAGCTAGCTCTTTCAAAACCTAATCTTTTGATTTGTATGTTTGTCTTTCCCTCTTCCGATTCTGGTTCGTGCTTAGTGTTAGTTTCAGCTTTAGGCTTAACTCTTCCGTCGCTTTTACTTGGAGGAGTAGATTCTGATCGTGCGAATCCTGGTTTACTACCTGTGTTTCGTTTGATTGTTCGATTATTAACAGATTCTGATGAAGATGTCTGTTGTTCCTTAACTAAATTTTTATTACTGACAGTTTTAGTTTGTATCGTAGATACTGCCGTCTGCGTTATTTTGGGCTTAATTGGAACAGGCGGTGCAATTTTTGGCCTTATCACTCTGTCTTCTTTCGTTACAGTACTTTTGGTTGTACTATGTATTTTGTTTATAGTAACAGTTTGTATGCTAGATATTTCAGTGATGCTCGATATAATTTTCTTTGAGTTGAACGATGACTCACGTTTAAGACTCTCGACTCTCTTTAATTTAATAGCTTGTTTAGGTTTTTCGGGTTCTTTATCTTCCGCGTCTTCTTGGTCCGAATAAACAGCCGAATCTCTAAAAACATCTTCGTCGGTAATTTGTTCAATCTTTTCAAACGTTTTTTCATAAAAACTTTCGTCGGAGTGAATCTGGGCGGACTCGGTCGGTTTTTCAATAACATTCGCTTGATTCTGAGATTTGTGTGGCTCTTGATATGTGCTTTCACTTGATGAGGTTACAAAAGATGAATTGGAAAATAAACTATCTGGCCGCATAGAATTTTTATTTATAAGTATATTTATGTTCTTCAATTGATTTCTTTCGTTAAGTAAAGTCATGGGATCGACGTAATCAGATTGAGCTATTCTAGCGCCTAAGTGTCGACTGCCTTGCATGTAACTTGGAAGTTTATTCAAACTCTGATAAGAACTATTGTTAGATTTTGACGGCGAAGGTGTACTGCTAATGGAATTGGGCATAGACGTAATCATACTAACGCTTTTCTCGTATGATGGTCTAAAGGGCTTTTGAGATAAGTTATCACAGCTATGAGATAATAGTTCTAAATTATTTTTCTCAGTTTGACTTTCACTCATTGTAGTATTTTCACAAACGCTTTTACTGAGAGCATCCGATGCAGAGTAAACAATACTAGATGTTGTTGGACTACTTTCAGCAGATGTTATGACAACTTTAATTTCATTAGAATCAATTTTGGATACTTTTGATTCAATTTTGTTTTGATTATCGTCCGAATGTTCATCGCCGATAATATTTCTAAATCTCTGTAATAAGTTTTTAGAGTAACTTCTAGGGTTTAGAGCAGATCTTTTTTCATTTGTAGGACTTTTGAGGTCACTTTTGTTATCTAAAAGGCACTGTTCACTTGCATTAATCTCCATTTCTTCGCCTTTTGGTGGAGACCGATTTTTAAATCGATTTAAAACATTCTTGAGGGACAGCACGTTTCCATTTGGTTTGTAAATTTTATGTTCTGGATGTATAACATTCATTTTCGACTTATCACTTTGGTCGACAATTAAAGCTTCGCAAGAGGACGCAACTGATATGTTCAAATGATTATGAGCGTCTTTCAAAATGTTTTCGTTTTTATTTGAATCTAAATCGATCTTTTCAAAATTATTTTTGTAGCATCTGTCTATTTCTTCCTCCAGTTCTAATGTTGATTTACTAATGTTTTGTGAATCATCAGTAGATTTAGAACTTTTGTTGAATTTCAATATGTCTCCTTCACTCATGTAAGCCTCGACATCATCATAGCTTATTTCGCTTTGATCTGACGCAATTGTGAATGGTCGATCAACGCTCATCACTTTTCCGTCTCGGTTAAGATATGTCTTACTATTTGCATTAGGCTTCGATTTAAATGTACTAAGATTATTATCTTCTGGACTACTTGTTGGAACTTGGAAACTTCGGGGTAAAGAGCCAGACTTTCTGTCCCTTGAGACATTGAAATGTTCTTTCTGACGACTTAACCAAATTTCTGGAGTATTTGGGCTTTGATGATCTGGACTCATTGGCAAATAATCTGCGGGTAGTGTGCTCGGAGGTTCCTTTTTTCTTCTACATATATCTACTAAATTATCATATAAGTTTTCATTAGATTCCGTAGCTGGACCATTATGTTCCATGGTAACGTAGTAATCTGTGCTAATACGTCTATCTGGATGGTCTACCACTTTCTCTGGTGTTTTAGCGGGAACGTCATAGATACCATTGTCCAAGGCATCGGTTACTTTTTTTATTTCATCGAATGAGAGATAAACATAATCAGACTCAGGTCCCCCTTTCTTAGGCTTTTCTGAAGACAAGTGTATCAAAGAACTCGGTGGTGACTTTTTGTTAGGTGGATGATGCTGTATTATTTTACTTTTGCTATTAAGACTATGCAGGCTTTCATCTAAGCGGTCTTCTACTCGCAAAGTTTCATAGATATGGTCATCATCAGATATCCCTTTATGGTGTTCATCATTGTTGACGTCGTCTTCGTCAATGGAAAGTTGTAGATTTTCAGACAATTGTCGTCCAAATTTAGGTTTAAACTTTATTACTTCATTGCGACCCGAAATGACCTGATCAGGAATCGAATGTGATTTAAGCAGACGTTGATGCCTTTTTTGAGCAGTATTTCTTAATTGTTGTTTCTTTAATAGTTTCTGAAACTCTCTATTTTGCATCAAAAGTTGAGATATTATTTGTTCAAGTGGTTGTTCGTTCTCTTCGCAACTTTCTTGAACGTCATCTGGCAGTTGTTGTGACTCAGCTTTTTCGTCTATTTCGGAACCTTCGTTTATTATTTTCTGTTTGTGTAAGTACTTTACCTTTTCCAATTCATTCTTTTTAAACGAGTCAGTCTTTTCTATGAGTTTTTTATATGTTTCTTCGTCGATTCCCTCATCCTTAGTGATTGTCTCTGGTATCACAAAATTATTTTTTGTATCTTTTGAATCTTCGACATTAAGGCTGTCGTTAGATTCGGATATATGAAGGATCTCAGTAGATACGTCACTAGAGAAGTCAGTGTAAAATCGAGTTGTGTCAGAGGTGAGACGACCTTTGGCTCTGTTTTTCTTAATTTTTGTAATCTTTTTAGGTATATTTTTCGTATTGTACATTTTGATTTCTAAGTTTTGTTTAATAACATTCAATTTTCGTCTCTCTTCTATATCAGAAGCCAGATTTCCATCCGATGATTTTAATTTTTTATTAATTCTATTTGATCCGCAATTTCTACATTCAAATTCAATTTTATCATTTCTCCCGTCGTTTCTTTCACTATCACTATCATGAGATCTTTTAGCTAATATGCTTTGTCCATTCTGTTGCAATCCAGGTTCTGATTTACGCCTCCATGTACCAATTCTTGAGAGTTTTGATCTTTGCGGGTCATCTTTTGATTTAGATCTTAGAGTATCAGTTTTGGTCTTATCGATATCGACACATCTAGACTTTCTCGTATGTAGGGTTGCCACAGAATTAGTCGGTATGTTTTCCTTAATCTTCGAACATTTAAGGCAAGTTTTTGCTATTTTAACACTAGTCAAATCTGATACATCTTCTTTGCTCTTAACGTCATATCCAACTATATTATCAGAGGAATGGTAGCATCGTGTTTTATTCAATAAATTGTTGCTGAAACTTTCCTGCGACGATTTAAAATCTGAACATTTGCATATGGGTTTTCGTTCTACGTTTTCAGCACTTCCAGCGTCAATATAATTAAGGGATCGATCACATTCAGGGCATTTCTCATCGTCTACGGTTTTACAAGTGCATTTTTCTTCTTTTTTATCTTTTGACAGTTCGATTTCACAATCGGAACAGAGATCAATGTAGCAATTATCGCAAGTATAATCTGTGCCTTTTTCTGCGGACACTTGAGCGCAGTCACAGTCCTGGCTCGTGTCCCTGGAATCTGGAATCGTGTGTTTTCTATTTGGTTTCTTTGATCGACCTCTCGTGCCGTTCTCGAAGGATTTTCGTCTATCTCGTTCTAATTTTCGCTTTTCGAGATATTCGGGCGCGGAGAGTTGCTTTCTCATGGATGCTTGAGTTATTAAGTTATGAGATTTCTCCGCGAGGATGTCATCTGAAATTATAAAATGATTGCTTAATAATGATTTTAAAGCTTAACCTTTAAAATACATCAGGAAAGTACACTTGCCATCAGTTTTGTTTTGTCCAAGTTCCATTACTAATTGTCTAGCGTGAGAGGGTATAACTGCATTGTAGTTTTCTAATATGACCTGAAAATATTAAATACTTTAATAATTTAAACCAATTATGTCGTCGAAGCGCAGCCGTGCGAGTGACACATTTTTATTTATGTCGTCGAAGCGCAGCCGTGCGAGTGACACGCGTATAACCTAGCACGAGCTTATCAAGACAATCTAATCATGTCGAAGTGTGACCAATGTAATAAAACGTTTTCTAAATCGATGCCCAGGATGTGAATGTGCCCGATGTGAAAAAAATGGTACACCTAAATACCAGATGCAGCGGTCTTCGAACAAACAGAGGAGCAAACAAACAGATGGGGGAACTGCATTAAAGGCGGCCCCAAGCCTAGATTGGACTTGTATGGAATGCCAGCATGAATCCCCGAAGCGAAACTCCTCTTTGTTTCTAACAGAGGATGCAGAGGAGGATATACCTATGGACACTAAGGGGCTAATACATAAAATCTCCAAGGAGGTGGAAAAAAACTATAAAAGAAGGAAATAAGCGAACTTAACCAATCTCTGCAATTTCACAGTACGAAGTTGGATGAAGTATTAGGTTGTATTGATGCCTTTAAAAAATACCATAAAAGCTTTAGAAAGAAAAAACACGGAACTATTACAAAAAAACAACAATCTCGAATTGAGGGTAGGCGTATTGGAGAGGTTTCCATGAGATGGAACAGAAGAAACTTGCTAATTCTATAGAAATAGCAAACGTCCCCCCTGCGAGCGAAGAGAATGTGATAAAATTAGTTGAAAATGTAGCATTAAAACTTAAACAGCCCTTCGACGGTATCCGTAACTCAATGCGATACCAAGGTAAATACGACCAACCCGGCATTATACGAGTTAAACTTACTGATAAAGCGACCCAAGAAAAGTGGATTAAAGCTGCAAAAACCATTAAAACTATGGTGGCCGATGTTTGCCCCTATGAACCCAACAATAACAAAATAGTATTCATCAGGGAAGCAATGACTAAATCCAACAAAAGCATTTTATGGGAAGCCAAGCAGGAATTAAAGAACAAACAAAACTATAAATACGTTTGGTTTAAAAACGGTATGGTTCGTGCAAGAAAAGATGATAACACGAAAATAGAAAACTTAAGATCTATATTGGATATACAAGTGTTAAAAAAAAAAAGACAGAATGTCAATTAACTGCCCAAATTAAATTGCATATAAATTATTATTATTAATATGGATAGTTTAACTAGTGAGATTTGTGAATTAGAAGACTGTATAAACATAAATGATTTCGTGAGTAAAATACCCAGCAAACATTTAAATCTGTTGTGTGTACACATAAATATAAGGTCAATCATAAAATATTTTGCTAGCCTCGAGCAATGTATATATGCGGCTAACACTATTGACGTTATTGTTGTTACAGAGGTTAACATTTCTGATAGAATCAGTTGTTTGTACAATTTAAATGGATATCAAATGTTCTCAGCGCTCAGAAACAGTAGGAAAGGTGGTGGTATCTTAGTTTATGTAAAAAAGAAACATAAATTTAGTATACAAATTGTAAAAAGCCAACATTTCGAGAATATACTCTTTACCATCACAACTCAGACGAAATACACTGCGCATATTTGTGCTATTTACCGCCCACCTAGCCTAAGCAAGAGCCTGTTTATTGACGAACTTCATAATATCATTAAGAGTAACTGCCAGAAAAATATAGACTTGTATCTATTGGGGGACGTTAATATAAACCTAAAGCTAGACATTCCTATAAAACATAAATATTGCAACACATTACACAGTTTAGGCCTTATGTGTGGGATCACAACATACACTAGGGCAGAACTATACAAAGGAATCGTTACAAAATCATGCATAGATCACATATACGCTCGATCCCAAACACACGACCTATACACCTGCAGCGGTTGGCACAAAACTAGCGGACCATCGAGCGATCGTGCTCGCTTGCACTAAAGCACAGCTACAGGATGTTCCAACATATAAAACATTAATTGACAAAAAATAAATTAACGACCCTTCTAGAGCAAATTGATTGGAAGCCGACAGTAGAAATGAAGTGTCCTATTGGCATATACAACTTGCATACAAAATAACATAACTCAAGCATATACAAAATCAGAATATACAGTTAAACTTAAATCTAACACTCATCGAAACAGTAACCATTGGATTAATAATAGAATTATTAAAGCATGTCATTACAGAGATAAACTTTTTACACAATATATAAAAAGATCCAAACAACTTAATACTTAAACAAAAATATAATAAAACCAGAAATTATGTCAATAAATTAATAAATAAAACTAAAAATAAAACACTTAGAACCAATATAGAAGCTAATAAAAACAATCTAAAAAATCTATGGGATATATTAAACCGATTAACAGGAAAAATTAAAACATCCATTGACGTAGCTATACAAAACTCATTTGAAAATCAAAATGTTACGTGTAAAGATATTGCAAATAATTTTGAACTACCTTCCACAATAGTATCAGTAATGTTGCAACCAACTGTGTAAATCCACTGTTGGATACAAGTTTATACCGGCGACAGAAAATATTAGTATGAGATTTCAGTCAGCAGACCCTAAATCTGTTGCAAAGATAATAAAATCATTAAACGACAAAAAATCTCCAGGCGCAGATAGAATAGAACTATAGACATTAAAATGTTATGTAATAAAATAAACGTAGCCATAGCTAGTCTTATTAACACGAGATTTACACTGGACAATATCCTAATTTATTAAAAACAGGTATAGTACGACCAATATACAAAAATGGTAGCAAAAAAACTACAATAATTATCGTCCAATAACTATACTGCCAACAATCAACAAAATAATTGAAAAATACATATGTGGACAAATTCAAAGTTATTATAAAAAACACAATATTCTTTCTAACAAACAATACGGATTTCAACCAAATAAAAACACCACACAATTACTATCCGCATTCACAGATCATATTTATAAGCACTTAAATAAAAAGGATCATGTCCTGGTAGTGTTTATTGATTATAGCAAGGCATTCGACACATTAAGGCACAGCGTAATCCTACAAAACCTAAATACTGGGAGTACGAGGAAACCTGCTCAAGTGGTGTGAAAACTATCTGCAAGATAGAACTTATCGTGTTAAAGTGTGCAACGAAGAAAGTTTCCCAATATCCATAACAGAAGGTACGTAGTAGTATTGGACCCTTGCATTACCTTACCTACGTTAAACATTACCTAACATAATAAAATATTGCCAGATATTCCAATTTGCAGACGATACATGCCTAGTAGCCGCTGGGGCTAACATACAAGAAGCAGAAACAAAGCTAAATTGATTTCGATAATTGGCTAAATGGTCCCACGACGTGGGACTTGTACTAAATCCGAATAAAAACAAAGTTCATGCATATCCGATCCAGTCACAATCTAAGCGCACGTACACCCCACTTAATCTTACACAACCACATTTGTGCACATTCCTATAACTCGTACCCCATCAACTGTAACTGCAACGCCTTAGAATTAGTTCATAACCACAAATACCTGGGGCTTACAATAGATGACCGAATGTCCTGGAAAATGCACATTAATTCTGTCTGTGAAAGGCTAAGAGCGATACTTGCCAAATTCACTATAATAAAAAATAAAATACCTCTCAATACTCTGCTACTGCTATACAAAGCACTAGCAGAATCTATTATAACATATGGACTTTCAAGCTATGGGAGAACATGCAAAACCTATCTTAATCAAAATTTTCATTACAAATACGTATTTTAAAAAGCAATTGCTCCTTACAAAAATAAAATCACAATATAAAGAAGACTATAGAAAGCTATTTGCATTTTTCAAAATTATACCTATACAAGAGAAAGTGCAGCTAGCATTATTAAATGAAAACTACTTTACAGACAATTACCTTAAAACAACTAAAACTCATTATCACTATACAACACGTAGAAAATTAAAAACGAATTTCTTTTACCAAAATACAATAATTTATATGGGAAAAACATTAGACTATATTATTCCAAATCTATTAAACTCTTTACCGGCTGGCTATTTGCTAATGTAACAGGAAACAATATCAAATTTAAATTAAAAAATTACTTTATAAGTCAAACAATTACAAATTATGCATAACTAAAAGTAGAGTCGATTTAGTTCATGTTCGAATATGTAAATTGAATAACATCCTGTATTCGAATGAGAATTTCTCGTCAAGAAAGGTTTCTTGATGGTGTGGAGGTATTGTTTCAATTGGTAAGTGTGTGAATTTATGGTTATTGGTGGGGGTATATGAAGGGTCTGGTGAGTGTGTAATAGGTTAATTATTTAAATATTTTGACGACTGGGGACGGAAAACTGTTAGTTTGTGTTCACCACGCCAACTTTTTCTATTTAGGATGATGTATAGAATAAATAAATAAAAAAATAAAAGTTTCTGAATGTACGTATATATTTCGTATATTATGAAATCATTAATTTTGGTTTTTCTTATAAATAATATTATTTATAATGTATCAAAATTCGCTGGAATGTTTCAAATAAACAAACAAACAAAATGGTACACACCCTCTTAAGCAATAAAGTCCATTCTCGCTTGTGCCGCGGCGAGCGTGCTTGTAAAGTGAGCTGCGCACGCGGCGCGTCCCAAGGAATCACGTGGAAGGATAGGGGCGCACCCGATATCGATTCTACTAACATCATGTTGTTGCACTGAAAAAAAATTATCACAATTATTAAAACGAGTAAGCTGAAAATTTTGAAGTCTAATAATAAAGTAATAAACATTCAATTCGAAAACCAAATTTTTTTAAAGTATGATAAGGTATGTTAAACTGATTTAAAATTTAAAGTAATAAATTAAATAAATAATATATATACCATTATATGCGACTTGTAAGCCAAAATGCCATCCTCCCTATTTTTAGTCACAAGCAGCATTTTGTCGAAGAGGAAGGCGTGACGCATGGCCTTCGCGCCGAATACTCTGAAAAAAAAACTTATATTAAGAGTTATTCAATTTTTCCTAAACTTTTCGTTTATGTAAAGTATTAAATATCGTATTTGTAAGCCTTAATTGCTATAAGGTCACATTTTTTTACTGGCAATGTTTGACTAAAAGCGTTGTTGCGCTTTATTTTTAAAAGGCGTAATTTTTTTTAATGTTCTTTAATTCTTATGTATCTATTCCAAAATCAACGATTCGTAACTGTTAAATGGGATCTAGGATTTAAAAACATTTATCTATAAAATTAGTGTTTTTATTAAATGTCCATACGATTTGGACAAGCATTCACCTTTAAAGTTAGAACAATAAAATATAATTATATATAGGAAAGAAAACTAATTTTCCATCTAACAAACTTAGGGTAATATGATAAAATAATTTACCTAAATGTCCCTTCGGCACACAACTCTCCGTAAGTTGTCAGATCTGGACCGCTCCATCCGTAAAGAAGTGATTGGATTTCCTGAAAAAATTATTTGTTTTCAATTGACTTTACTTCTCTATGCCCTAGCCTCAATCACCGCGAGTTCAGAAGGCTTAAAAAACCCACTTACATATATATACCTACGCTACGGATATATAAAACTTCTTCGAACCACTCAGTGGTAGACTGGTCCAGGATATTCCCTATAGTTAGGAGAAAGATTGAAAGAGTGTGGGACACAGAACATTATTGGTAGTATTAAATGATACTAACTTGTACTCTAACAGCGTGTTCGTGGCGTCTCTTCATATCGTCTATATGCTGAGCAATTCCCGTCATCTTCAAGAAGGCATACTCTGTTTCCCGTGAAGCACACTGCTTTACAAGGTTCTGAAAATGTAAGTAATGGAACCAATTAAACATTCGTTATTTTGACTGCCTCCGTTGTAAACCAGAGGCCAACCAATCTAAGGGAAGAAAATATATATAAAACGTCACGAGAATGTGTTTTTTTTGCTAAATATAATTTTCTTTAAAAAACACGTAAACGTAAAAAAAACATACCTGTAACAACAAATGGTACTTCAAAATCCGTTGCACGGGCTTCAACAAGTAGGATGCAAGTGGCAATGGATGGTTCAGCCCTAATTGCCGCTCCCTGAACTCCCTTGCACTTTGAGGCTTCGAGGCCAGGGCTGCCAACCTCTCCATCGTGCAAGGGTATCCAGTACAATACGATGTGTACACTGAGAACCCTGATGTATTATTGACGAAACATCGAGCAATGCAGGTGGCGTCCAGATGGCAGGAATTCAGCTCGGCGCAGAGAGATCTGAAATACGATAAAGAATTTCTTTATATCAAAAATATTACTCGGAATTGATAATTAAAGAAGAGTAATGTGTACGATTACTGTGCGATTTCAACAATGTACTTAATATTTGTATATATTATCTTATTAATTCATTCTGTAAATCAAAGACATTTAGGGCTAATCTCCGAGAGTGGATTCTTTATAAGTAGACTAAAGTAGTGACATATTATGACTTTAAGGGTCTGTTTCACAATGTATAGATAAAGTACCAAAAGGCTATCCAACACATAAATTATTTGAGTGATAAATTGTGCTATTTGACACTTCATCGGACTCATAATTTATGATGGACTTTATGTGACGAATAGCGCTATCGTGACAGTCGTGAAACGCAACAATAGTGGTTATCCTACCGATAAGTAATAAATAGCAAATTTGGAAGTTATGTAGAACTTATCCGTACATTGTGAAACAGACCCTAAGAAGGACAAATTAAAAATTAAAACATGGTTAAGATTGATTAGATTTTTATGTATGACATTCCTCAATAAAGTCAGTCAATGTACGGCGATCTTACCTTACCTTATAAATAAAAAATAGCGCCTAATATGAAATACGCGCAATGATGCAAAACTTATCTTTTGAATTATTTGCCGTTAAAGTTAATTAGAAATTAAGAAGACCTTTCACTAATCTATATATGAATCTAGGAGGCATAATTATCGATATTTCTTCGCTTTGACGTAACAGTCGGTATCAATAAGCAGTCACCAATTCCACTGGATATATTTGTGACAGGTTTGAGAAGACTGAGATATGAATGTCACTTGGTATTCTTTGTTAAGTAGGAAAAATTGATACTATGTAAGTACTTATTCTATAATTATAATTAAATAAATAACAGGTATATTTGCGGCGAAAACTAATAATATCATCAATTTGCACATATCCTTTGAGAATTACTTTTTCTTATTTTGCACAACAAATGCTCTCAATTTGGGCATTGCAAAAAGCTTGGGTTATGTAAAACCTTTAAATGTAACTCGATCACGATAAATTTATTTCGTGACTCGAATGGCCTATAGCAACTGATGTTTTGTATGAATATTAAGGAGAATGTGTTCTCCATTTATTTATAGAAAATAAAGCTGAGCTGATGACGCAGAGATCCAGGGTCTACTTTTAAATAGTCAATATTAATATGGAAATGGAATTCATCAAAATATATATTAATTAGGCATTAAATATTTTACAGCGTTACATTAATACAAACCGCGGTTTTCTAATGTAACATATTGTGATTATACTATATTATTTTGTAAAATAAAGAAATTAAAAAAAAGTATGGAAATTGTATTCGTTTTTCAACAAACTCCCAAGCGAAATTAGAGAATTATCACTGAACAAATTCAAAGCTCTCTTTAAACGTAAATTAATCAATAAAGCTTTTTATAAATTTTACGAATATTTAAATGATCCTAATCCTTGGGATTGATTTGCTCCAGTTCAAACAATTTGTATGACTAAAACATAGCAATTAAAAAGAGAGGCGACAAGTTTCTTGCCAGTTATTCTTGCCCGCTCTACGCCCGTGACTTGCGAACAAGTAGTAAATGTAAATTTAGAAACAAATTAACATCTTTTCTGATGACGATCATAAGTGTACTTGTTTACCTATATGAATAAAGTTATTTTGAGTTTGAGTTTGAACCTTTATTCTAGTGGTTGGGAATAGACAAACCCTTCTGATCTCACGAGATAAATTTGTTCACATGAACTATATTTATTTAATAAAAAAAATGCGCAAAAAACTAATCTACATTTTGCAAGACTTGTATTACTTTTGACCTAATATTTATAAAATATAGCGCGTTATCGGTCTGAGTTCCTAGAAAACTATTTCAAACCTCACCTTAAGCAATTCATATCAAACAATGACCTCAGTAAGCATTTTATTGTTCAACTGATTTAACGCGCAAACGTGACTTTTTAAAGAAATCCTTTGGGGAAAACAAATTGCTTTTATCGGCTCAAGGACTTTTTAAACCACCTTTTGTGAAAAAATGCTTAGTAATACGTTTTTTAGGTAAGACCACTATGCATCTCCAATTCGTCCAGCTTTTTTGGCGTTAAGGTGTTTTGATACAAGTCTATATTAATAAATTAACCGTCACTGGACATCGGGTGATACATGCATACATGCGTCTTATCTAAGATGACATAATGTTCCATCATTACGATCTATTTATTTCGTAAATTTCTAGCGTAACTAACGACTAATAAGTAATATTAGTCTAACCTAATTTACTAATAAGGATATTTAACATAAGAAAGTGTCCAATAACACTCCTTACAGTCTCTAATAAAGAAAAACGTCCAACTGAAATTCAATTATCAAAAATGGTGGTATTCTGAAGTTTTATAATATAAGAGCTGAATTCATTAATGATTTTGAAACTTGAAAATACAGGTTGTGTTTTACTCCGATTGTTTTGACGATTTCTGGCGGTTTTTTTTCTGGAGGCAGAGGCAAGAGGTTCACCTGATGTGAAGTGATACCGCCCATGGACACTCTCAATGCCTGAGGACTCGTGAGTGCGTTACCAGACTTAAGAATTGGTACCCTCTTTTCTTGAAGGACCTTCTCGGAATCTTTCGGTTGCACCTTAATTTTTTATAGAACTGAGTTGGCGATGACGACGCCATCTGATGTTAAAAAAATGTTTAATATGGAATATGATTGATATTGAGCAGCGTTGGCCTAGTGGCTTCAGCGTACGACTCTCATCCCTGAGGTCGTAGATTCGATTCTCGGCTGTGCACCAATGGACTTTATACGCATTTAACATTTGCTCGAACGGTCAAGGAAAACATCTTGAGGAAACCGGCTTGCCTTTGACCCAAAAAGTCGACGGCGTGCGTCAGACACAAGAGGCTGATCACCTACTTGCCTATTAGATTAACAAATGATCATGAAACAGATACATAAAGCTGAGGCCCAGACCTAAAAAGATTGTAGCGCCACTGATATTATGGAATATAAGGTACCGGTATCACTTATTCCACGTCATTTAATTTGTATAGGTAGACATCCCTACTCATCAGCAAAGAAGACATAGGGTGTAGGCCGAGAGAAAAAGCCGGCGTAAAAATCTCTCGGTTAAGGGATACCATTAAAATTTCTAGCCTCTGCCGTGTAGAAGTTGATACGTTATGATTTAAAATCAATGCTTATAGCCATTACATACATGTTAAGCGTATAATAGATGTATCAGATGATTTGAAAGTCGGCTTGGTGTCATATTAATGTAACGTAATTGATATTATGCGGTAACTGACTCGAAAAACGCGGTCTATGCTTTCATATACAACCTACTTCATGGAGCCTAAGACATTTTATAACAACTTACTGACCCGGCGAACTTCGTTCCACCTTACAGTCTAATATCGTGTTAACTTTAGTAAAACTTGCCTTGCTTGAAACGTCGGATAAATTTAAAATTATGTTAAATAATTATAATAATACATATCTTTAATCCGGTTTAAAAGTCTTTTCTTTTAGTAAAACTTATTTTAGGATTTCATTATGGTTAACATTGATACAACTTTGCAAAGGCAGAAATGTTTTATTGCTTGCCATTGCGAAAGAAGAATGGCAGTTTTTCACATAAGGCCTCTCTCTAACGCCAATATTGCGATACTGCATGTTAAAGCACTTTCTGATATACAACATTTTTTGATGAGGTAACACATGTCTTCGCATGAATTCGATGTAAAAAGATGCGTAGTTTTGTCAACAGATGGCACCACATGCTGTTTGCATTTGTAAAATTAATTAATTAATTTATTGTTATTCGATAATGTATCCGATATTTTATTACTTATTCTGCTATCCGGAAGAAGTGGAGAAGAATCCACCAAAAAAGAGATAACTAACATCGGTCCAGCCGATCTTGAGTTATAAGTTGTGTAACTAACACGACTTTATTTTATATATTTAGATATCACATCATTTAAAGGCCTGTCTCACGTTTGTGCTCATCTTTTAATGGCAGAACAGAATGTCAGATTTGCAAAACTGTGATGAAAAGGAGAACTTTTGCCGAGCCGTTTTGGAAACCTGGTTGTTATTTGCTATTATTATTATTATTTTTTTTTAGTAGTATGTATTTACAGTATATACTCGCGGTTGCTTGGCGGACCCATGCGACATCTTCGATACAGAAGAACTTCCTTACATCCACACTTTTTTTTGGTAGAATGGGGGCAACAGGATCTCAACTCATCTGATGTTAAGTGATCCCATGGACACTCTCAATCCCAAAAGGCTCGCGAGTGTGTTGCTGGCCTTTTAAGTTAATTTTAAATAAAATATTCCCCGCTATTTACATTCAGTAATTTTTTTTGCCGCAAATATAAAATGATAAACTTAGGAAATTTGAGAAATGATCTCATGGACACTCAATGCCAGATTGCCAGAATTCTTGCGAATGCGTCGCCGGCTAATATATCCGCTATTTAAAATCATTTTTAGACGCAAATACAATACAAAATGATAAAAAAGTAAATATGATAACACTTCGATCCTAGTATGGGCGAAATAACAATCACCACTATACATTGATATTTTATTGCAAACAAAAAGTTTTCAATCTTTCCCCAGATTACGGCAAATCCGAATCGCAATCCGCATTGAAAGCCCGATGTGCAAATCCTCCCCTCATCCAACCTTTTGACGTCCCTCGCTATTATTCGGACACCCTTGCTACAGGGACGAATTCATGATCATCTATTAATCACGACTTATTATTTACGAACTAATAATTTAATTATTTATTCACAAAAATACATACGCTATCCTTACAGAACTAAACCAATACGATAATGTCGAAAAAATATATAATATTAAAGAGATAAGATAGACAATATCGCTACTATGAACATATTATAGAGATGACGATAGTATTGGAGACCACATTCAATAGCAACGTCTTTGTTAACAAGCATCTGTGCAACAAACTGGTTTTGGCCCTTGGTATCGCAAACAACCTTGGCCTTCACCGTCGCACATATCCAAGGAATCCAAGTTTTTGGAGAACACTTGCTAATATAATAATCAAGAAAAATATGCGTGTTATACGCATTTGAAAACTCTTACAAACTCTTCTTAAAGTTGGTAAAAATATTAATTTAACCGTGTGCATTATCATATTTAAAAAAAAAATTAAGACGCTACACCCAATTTCTGATCGAGCACTAGCCTCCAATGAACAAAACACTGATTCAAATCTATTTACACAAGAAACTACAGACATGACTCTTCTTTCGTTCTTTCGTTCTTCACTTTCGTTTAATATGGCTAACACAAGCTCAGCAACACTAAAAGAAATCATTAAAATGTGTAAGATTTGGGAACCCTTTTAAGTAAAAAATACCTGTGTTGGCTGCCCAGCTCTTCCATAACAAACTTAATAATTAATACCATAAGTAACTAAGTCAATAAAAAAAATTAATTCTCAATTTCAATTTCTTTTTTTTTAACTGTTTCACAGCGACAAATTCTGTCATTTCTTTTAAACAAAAAGCATTACGCTTGCGTAACACGCGTGAGTGCATGAGTAAGTGTGTGCACCCGCATGTGAGTGAATGAGTGTGTGTAAAGTGTATGAACGTGTAACTACATGTTAGGTCTTAGTAGCATCTCCAACGCTGCGTAAGGTGTGTTTAAAAGCCGTTTTTAATCATAAACGGATAAATAATAAGCAGCCTATTTATTGTAGTATACTGTATTCTTCTCAATAATTAGACATTTATTTTCAAAAATCAAATTCAACACCTCCGAATGATTAACTTAGTTAACATTTTCAACCAACCTTGTAATTTGAAATAAAATATTATTAAAGATAAAGATTAGATTTAATTTAAGTCATAATAGTACAAATACATCCCTGTCTCCACGCCAGCTTTTACATTTGTAGAGGATGTATAATGAAGAGTGTGTAACAGCTAACTATCACCATATGGTGAAACAGCTTAATTTGTTTAATTATGAGTATTCTTAATCTTGTGAATAGTCGATCTATTTCCAACACACACATATACAGTATTAACAATTTTTTTAACCTACATAGTAATAATAATAATAATTAAATAATTACAAATGGAAAATTAAAAAGTTTAAAAAGTTTGGTCCCTGTGGCAGAGTACCTTTAACGCTGGCAGAACTTCCTTGCTGTATTGCGATACTTATTCGTTGAACGAGGAAAGCACCAGCTCTGGGGTCACCGGTGCTATCTACCAGGCGCCAACTTAAATCTTTAATTAGCGCCTGTGCACGTGAAAACCACGGCCCAAGAGTCGATACAGCGAGGAAATGCTGCCAGCGTTAAAGGTGCCACGGGGATCAAACTTTTTGAAATTGTTTTAATTTTCTATTCAACAATTTTTATTTATTAATACTATACAGATTAAGAATATTATACATACTGTGTGTGTGTTGGAAATAAATCGATTGCTAAAATATGTGATTTATAAAAACATTTTAAAATAGTACCGTCTATTTTAGTAAATTATAGTTGATGACTAAAATCTTATTTATGTATTTATAACATACTAGCGGCCCGTCCCGGCTTCACACGGGTGAATTTTTTAAACATTTTTGTAGATATTAATATGTTCTTTAATATGGTGGAACATTTTTTGTTCTATCATCAATAGTTTTCGCAGCGCATGCGATGTAAGATATTTTATAGGCATTTTTTTTAAACCATGGGTTACATTATTGTAGTTTAAGTAGGGATCATTTTTTTTTTGCAATTAAAATAAACCTATATTAATCAGTGATAATGATGTGAAAGAATTTTTAAAATCGGTCCAGTACTTTTTGAGCCAATTCGTTACAAACATACTTACATACAAATCTTTCCTCTTTATAATATTAGTATAGATTGATAATTTTTTTTTTTTTTTAATTTTGTGAATTTTTGTCATTAAGTTAATGCAATAACATTGCATCAGGCTTGCTGTATCCGTCACGCTAAAAATTATTCAAAAACAATATCTTTCCGAACATTTTACCGTATTACAAAAGTAACAGTTGAAATTAACTATCGTGGTATATACATACTTGTTAAACACGTAGATATCTTCTATATTGTTAAATAGTTCTGTCAGTTCATCTTCAGAAAATGTTGCATCCCGTCGCCAGACGTGTAAGTAGCCCTGAAATCAGAAAACATTACAATGTATAATGTGTATATATAAATATTTATATATATTATATACAAAAAGCCAGCCAGTTTATTAAATGTAACAAACGCTACGGCTGAACATCTTACAGACCGCTAGTTAAACGGCGCCGTTTAGTTAAACGGCTAGGCTGTTAATTGAACGGTTAATTAAGCTAGTTGGCTGCGACATATACATCTATATCTGTATTATGCTGTTAATCTTCTGAAGAAATAAAAAAAGTACCCATAACTGACGTGCATACATGGATCATGAAGCGAGAGACGTATGTCAGAATTGGACTTATTCGTGAAAAAGGCGTAAAAATTAAATAAAAAATAAAAGTAAATTTGTTCAAAAATTATGCACATATTACATTTATTTATATAGATTCTGCATATATACATTACGCGTAATTAAATATCCCATGTAATAGAATTCCCGTATCCCTAACCCGATCGTGATCGTGACTCACGGTCACTTTCTAGTCACCGTGACAATGACAACCGGTATTACCACTTGCATTGTCTTACAATTACTCATATTACATTTAAATGTTTATCGTTATGAGCTGAATATACCCCGTATTCATTCGCATTATAATTAAGTACGTACGTATGTAAGCTGCGGATTTCATCAATAAAATTGCAAACAAATATTAAAACCCATGTCTGCCCCCGCGAACTATGTTTCGCCTTAATATGTTTTTTTTACTTAGCATACCTTTTAGTAGCTACATTAGGAACATTTTGCTATGCTACCCCCAAAAGCGGACAGTGTCTCTGTTCTCTTTTCCGGAATAAAAACCTAAGTAATGATAAAACTAAATATCCCAATTTTTGATATTAAAAGTGTCGAAAATTTATACAAATAATTTTTTTTATTATTTATTTCTTCGATAAAAAACAGTGGCATTTTAATTTAGAATTCGTCATATGAGATTTCAATAAATTATTTTGCAAAAAAATAAAATACTTACTAATATTTCATAAATTCTCTTTACGAAATTTAAAAAACAAAAAAATTCTATAAGGTAATTCGGCCTTTTAACTCTCTCGAAAACCGGTCTCAATCACTCTCTCCCTTTTCTTCGACAAAAACGCTGCACATCTTCGTGACGCATCCGTAAAAAAATTACCCTCATGCGCCTAAAGAAGTTTCACTTCAAAAAATACTCGATTTGGCCCAGCCGTCTTCGAGTTTTGCGCTTAGCAATATATTTTGTGATTTATTTCTATTTATATAGAGATAAAGCTGACTTTTCGCGCTTATTATGACGTATCTATTATTTAAAAAATCCGGCAACGAACTTTCGAGCGTGACAGTGGACGATAAGAAAGAGAAGAGATTTATTTTTGATTCCGGGGTTAGATTATGTAAGTCCAATTGAGGCAATAGGTACTTTAGAATTGTTAATATTATTTGAAATAAAAATTAAAATAATAAATAACTGTATAGACTATAGAAAGTAAGTTTGTTTGTTGAACAACATTATACAGCCGTGTCACCGTGACAACACGCTGTAAAGCACGCGAAACGTCGGTTAAATTTAAAATTATGTAAAATAATTGTAAATTTACTAATATATATCATTATTTTATATAAATGTGTCACAATGTTTGTCCTATGGATCCTAAACTACCGAACCGATATCAAAAATTGGCCCAAAAAGTGGGGGTGTTGAACCACATGGGGGAATAGGATAGTTTAACTCAAATTATAGTCCAATTTTAATTTATTGCAAAATATTTGTTTATTATTTGATACAATTCTAACAGATGGCCTGTGTTAAAATTATCAAGTTTCACATAGCTTCATCTACCTTTCACATAAGTTCTCCTACCTTTCCCTTGAATAGTTTACTACTATGTAATATAACAAAAATCTTAGCCATACAACGCTTGGCCGGGTCTACTATATATTATATACATAACTTCAATCCGGTAAAAAATTGTTTCCTTTAAATGTGTAAAAGTTATGTCAGTAAAAGACAATACAACATTATACATTATAGTAAGTATGTTGGTAAACGCTTAGTACTTATAGGAACTGAGAAAATGAAGAGAAATATTAGAAAGGTATGTTAAACTAAACTGGCATACAGCCATCATAAACTGTCCCTGCATTCCAGACAGACCACTTCCAGAGTGATGGTGAAATATATAGTAAAGGTAATGGTGTATAAATTTAAAGGCTATGAAGATATTTGGACCTGAAAATTACCCACACTAAACCGAAGAATTTACAAGCATCTTAATTCTAAAATAACTAAAAACACAAAGCAGCTAAACGAGACTTAAATTTAATATAAAAAAAATGGTGCGTGTACTTATGTACGCGCGTAAGAAGTTATACTTCTTTAGCTTTCTTTATTTTTTTAAAATATTAAATAATTAATAATAAATATTTAGCGTTAATAATTTAACAATATTTAATATTTAGTATATTATTCAATTATTAATTAATATTAATAATTATTATTATTTATTATTTTATTATACTATTAATTCAATTTAATAACTAGGTAGGTTTCATAACCTTTTAACTAAGTAACAATAGGTCTTTGTGAAAAAGCATTGCTAAATTTCTTTGAAAAAATAATTAAAACTCCTTTATTTGTTTAAAAGGTACTACAAATGTCATTATGGTCATTCAAAATTCTTGGCATAGCTGCTGACGTCACGCATATTCTATTTCTTTTTACTTGTAGATTGTCTTATTCCCATCTCGCTCGCGCACGCTCGGCGCCCATACTGATAATTTTGTGTCACGGTGCGCGCGCATCGTAAAATTTCACTCTCATAAATTTTTTATAACGCGCCTAAAGAAGTATTACTTCAAAAACTAAAGTTCGTGTTAAAAATGATGCAGTATTGTTATTGCTAGTTAAGAAAACCTGCAGTGTCTCTCCCTCACTTTACTCGTACTGTTTCCGTTACTATATCTTCACTTATACCCTTGACATGTACGCAAATTGAGTTTAGCGGTGCAGTTTACAAGCGACGATAAATTGTCTATTGTACTCAGGAAATCTAGTCTTGCTTATCTTAATACAGTTGGGTTCATTGGGCTGTTTTCACTCTACCTTATACGAGCGCCAATGGAATTAGAGTCAATTTAAATGTGGTGAAACTGCTGCAACCGATAGCCAGTAATTGGGAGGTGGCTCAGGACACTTTTTGTGTGTGTGGTTGTGTGGCAGCGAAATGAGTGAGTGAGTGTGAGACTATTTAAATATATACCATATTTACATGTATTTGTCGACTGCTGATTTTCTACACTTAATTAATGACAACATGAAAAACGTGTAAGTTAAGGTAAGTTTAGTTTTTTTAATTAATAATAAAACCCTTTATTTAGACACAGAAAAGGATAGTTACAAAATAATATATTGGCCTTTGTCCTACATTGCCCCCTTCATTTCTTACAGCTACTTTAGAGCTTTCAAAACTCATACTCAAAATAACATTATTCATATAGGTAAACAAGTACACTTATGAACATCAGAAAGGAAGAATTATGAACGTAGAGCGGGCAAGAAGAACTTTGCAGAAACTCTCCGCCACTCTTTTTAATCGCCAAATTTGAGTCATACAAATTGTTTGAACTGTAGCAAATCAATCCCAAGGACTAGGATCATTTAAATAATCGTCAAATTTATAAAACGTTTTATTAATTAATTTACGTTTAACAAGGGCTTTGAATTGTTTTTTTTTTAATTAATTTCGCTTTGGAGTTTGTTGTAAAAACTAATACAATTTCCATATAAAGAGTGGTTTATCTTCTGGGGCCTGGTTTCCACACTACTTTAGAGCTTTCCTTATCCATAATTCTCCTGCCTTCATCTCAGTAATCATCACCTTAGTTGTTTATCTCGTCATCCTTCGAATCTCCCTCATTTTCTTTTCCCCCTTCTGTTTCACTTTTCGATGCTTATTGAATGTCATCTCCATTGCCAGTTAAGTTTCCGAATTCTAGTTGTAATATTTTAGTGCGATTTCTGATTTGTTGTGGGCTATATATCTGTTTTTCTTAATCCCAACATACTTCTCTCAAGCTGGCCAATTCACAGGCGAAATTTAGTATAAAAGTGCAACAATACAAGGCTGACAAGTGAACATAGTGACATGATGTGCGAGTCAAATCGTCGATAAATAAAATAAAACTCTCACCGATTAAACTTGTAGCGGTAACTCATCCTGTATATAGGTTGAATAGGGTTGCCAATTTCATTTAATATTATAAATTTCAATGTGATAAGTTAAAGTTTTTATCTCTTATTACGTTATATGAATAAAAAAGTCTATTCGTTTATTTGTATTGATTGTATGTTTTTTTACTATTTAGTTTAAAATGAATTTAAAGAAATTTGTACTGTGGTGTAGCCCAATGCACCAAGATTAAACCTCTTGCTGTATTTTCTACTTTACATTTATTTATAATGTTTAAGCAATGATAATGAGCTACGAAATACAAAGTATGGGAAGCTTGTTCATTTATTAATCAATGTTAACGATTTGAACGTATGATGCAATCTAGAACAATTCAATTTACTTATCTAGAAGCTTTCAAAAAGGTTGAGGTTTCGTTTAAGAAAGGTTTTAAGCTATTACTTAACAATCTATACTTTGAAAAAAATATGCTTTTTTGATCCAAAAAATACCAGACCTACGCCGTTTCCAAAGAACTTGCTAAAGAGGCCACAGCGAAAAAGTGTTTACATTGTAAATTATATATTTGTTATGCACACATTCGTATTTTTGTCAACCCTAGTAGAGATCAATATGCGCGGGCGCAGGTACAAGCTCATTCACGATCATTAAATAGATCCAATAAAATAACTGTATCACGCCTACTTAAACCTAGATATTTTTATTGGCGTCCTATACATTTGTAATCCATTGTAATTTTATGAGGGCAGTGTATACTTATCCAATAAACTACAAATTCATATAGCGGGTTCTGTATAATTTATGGAAAGATTCTGTATCGAAACTTTGACTCCGTATGTCAAAATCTTAATTTTGACGTACAAAAGTCGCGTCGCGCTAAGATTTAAAGTTGCGCACTTAGCGATAAATTTGATTTAGCCTCAAATCCAACACGTTCTTGACACACGGGAGCCTATACTTAGCGAGACTTACCGCTAAGTTTGACTTCCATATGTCAAATCCAATGCGTTTAACCGCACTGGAGATATACTTAGCTAAAATCTCGACTCTAATTCTGGGAGTGGTGGAATCTGCATATCTATGTTTGCTGTTACAATAACAGTAATATAAGTAGTTAGAAAATTTTAGTTGGTGTAATTTAATATGATCATGTATTACGCTTAGTTACCGCTGGAACGACAGAGTGGAGATTCTGCTGAAAGCAATTGACGGGAGGTGGCACAGGATAGGGAACGCTCGAAATTTCTCATTTTGGAAGCTAAATGGCGTAACAATAGGGGGCTAAATGCCACGGCCCCCGACCCAAGACTCAAGTGGGCCCCTACCCAAGAGAAATGTTCTATGGATGAATGTGAAGTCTCCAATACGCATTGGGCTAGCGTGGGGACTACGGACCATTCCCTCTCGCCTAAGGCTGCTGCCTCGAATTTTGCGGGCAGCGGGGCGGCGGCGGCTGCGGCGCGGGAGCGGGCGATTGCACCTCTCGTTACCCGCCCTCGCGCCGCTGCCACGCCGCTGTTTTCGAGAACCGGTCCATTTGATTTTACGCATAAGATCCTGCCGCTCCCGCGCCGCCGCCGCTGCCGCCCCGCTGCCCGCAAAATTCGAGGCAGCAGCCTTAGAGAGGAGGCCTATGGCCATTAGTAGGACATATACAACGAGAACGCTGAAAATCTCGAAGTTTATTAAAATTAAACTGAGTACAACATGACGATTTTTACTGATAGGGCCCCATCAAAATAATTTGCCACGGGCCCCCGATGTTATAGTTACGCCACTGGAAGCTAAGACAGTTTTTGCCATCGGATTGAGTGGGTATTATAACACGTGTTAACTGATGATGCTGCAGAAAAGGTAATCGCCAAAACTGAAGCCTATTTTGAGACTAAAGACAAATCGTATGATGGTATCGTAAAATTGTATGACCGCTCTTTTTTGATATAATGAATTTATATTTAAAAAAAATCTCTGTCAGCCTACGAACTTTTTAGTCCACTTAATTGACTACAGATATCAGTTCCTACGTGATTTCCTCTTTGTTGTTACATGGTTCCTTCCTTCATTTGTTTCTAACGACAATTCTCTAGCTTGGAGTAGAGAACCGTAAATAATCGTATAAAATTACGAATGCAAATCCCAAACGACTTCATTAAACTGGAGACGGTACTCAAGACTCCCACGACGGTCAATATTGAACGACAATAACATTTATTTAAAACCACATGTTAGTTTATTTGTTTGAAATTTCGGTCGTGTATTTATATACGAAAACCTAAGGAACGGTTATATAGAAATAATATTTCATTTCGCCATTTTTTTATACTGTACCTACACGTTTTTCCAAATATCGCTTTAAAAATGGGAGTTAAAGAAGGCTGGGAATTAAGGGTTGTATATTAAATGCCATGAAAAACAGTTTTGGGGTGGGCCCTTATCATTTAGTGGTATAAAAATACCAATTCTTAAACCTACCGCATTAACATAAAAATCAGAATGAAAGAAGAATGTTATTTAAAATACACATAGATTTACGCTAGAGTTATTATTTATAATCACTTTTATGAGATTATAATATAGAAACAAATAACGAACAGTTTCTATCTATAAAGACTAATAAATCGTAATCGTAAAATGTTATCTATGGATAATAATTTTACAAAATATCTAATTAAACAATAATATTTATATATACAGTTACTGCGACCATTTCAATACCATCTATATCCTATCCTAGAAATACATACAATTAGCAAAAAAGTCTATCATCCCGTATTAGGTTCATCCCGTTAGAAAGACCTTTAAAAACAGCATGCGAAAACCACCTTTACGACCTTCACAAAGCACTTAAATTCGTTTGAAGTGCCTCCCTTAACTAACCATAATAACACGACCCAAGTTCTAGTATATAATGTTGTAAAAGGGGGTTGAAGTAATACTGGTCGTATAAATAATCGATCAATATGTCAAACTGTCAGGACCATATTAAAATGTCTTAGTGTCACTAACGGGTTATTTGTGTACGTTCTCGTTAGGAAGAAATCCCTTTCGTATAAAGAAACTATTTTAATAAGGCAAACTTAAAGCTTTGTTAAATCGTTAATATTGACGGCTTCACAGTAATTCAGAAAAATATAAGTGCATTTATCCTTCAGTTAAAAAAACCAGTGTTGGCTGGCTTCAGCGAGCGACTCTCATCCCTAGGAGGTACGTTCGATCCGGCAGTACACCAAAGCGCACATATAATTTCTGTCTTACTTACGGTGACGGAGAACATCGTGAGGAAACTGGCACGTCTCACATACAAATATAATTACACGTGTCAGACAGAAGGCTGATCGCCATCTAGTCTATGGAATAAAAATGATCAAAGAAACGGATGCAATCTGAAGCTAGGACCCCTGTAGGGTTGTATCACCATTGGATTATTAATTTCCTTCAGTTAACCGGTTAGCAATATAAATCTGACGACCATGTATCATTAAGCATCTAGTCGAAATGTAATAAATTCTGTTCATTTCCGATATAATGTTTAAAAAACAATAAGTTTGCGTATCATTGATATGATTAAGATAAAATTAGGCCCTACGTTGGAACCTTGCAGAACACCTTCAGCTCGACTGAATTTTTGCGTTACCTATAATTAGGTTATAGGCAAAGGGTATGTAATAAAAATAATTTATTCCGTTTCGCCCTGTGCTATTTTGATTTTACGAGCCTCGGTCTACTAAAATCGATTTACACAAGGTCACTAATGCGTTGCTTAGTTACACATTAGTAAATAAATCTTACATAACATATCAAATAAAATATTTACCATGTTAGTAAATAGTGACTGTACCGCTGTGTCAACTTCTTGAGCAAAAACTAATATTTAATAAGTTCATAAGCATCAGCCTTTACTGTATATCGGGTAAGATCGAGTATCGAGTAGTAATAACAGTCGAGTTCGCGCGAAGTATGGCTCCCGTATATGAAATTCAGTACGTTTTTTCATATGGCAGTCTGCCTTAGCGATATGTCTCGGCTTAGAATATTACGCATAATTACATGAGTTTATAAGATATGCATACTACAAACATAACAGTCCAATTTATTTAACAGTCTGTAATACAAATTGATCTCCAATCACAGACTAATCAACAAAACTTTAGATCAAAAATTTCCTTGTACTCTTCCAAATTTAAATATACCTCATTAGATACATTTCAAATCTAACCACAGAATTCGTTTATTTTTCTTTCCGCTATTTCCTATGTCTTTGAAATATCAGATGCGTTCCATTTCACACCTCTTTCGTTTATATTTAAGTTTACGCAATGTTGCAGTCCCGAATTTTAACTAAAAAGGTTTTGTTTCCTGTATTTTGTTACTAATTTGTTTAGATGTTAGAATAATTCATTTGGTTTGATAGTGGCGCGTGAGGTTTGTTTTTGTTATTAATGGCTAAAGATTACCCGATTCTACCAAAGAACACATAAAAATATTGTCTTTTTACGATAGTAAAAGAGGACTAGACCTCGTCTTTAGCTTTTTTTATCAGACGGGGTAATGCGCTTACTTACATATTATATAAGTGTATATTTACAATTATAATAAACTAATATGAATAAATCTAAGAACTCACCTCCACAACTTGTCTCAAATCCTCGACGTACACGTTCTCAGTCTGAACTATTTCCGCGCACACCCTCTCCAGCTGAGACAGCCCGGATAATTCTTCTAAGTTGTGATCTGAAACATACCGGCGTAAATATAGAATGGACTAAGATTAAGCTATTTTCATTCGGTAAGAATTCAATATAGTAGGTGACAATTAAATGTGAGCATTTATTACGTTTATTGATAAAAGAAATAATTTCAATTTTAAAATATTGTTAACTGTTTCAAGCGAATTATATTAAGTTAAATACATTGCAATTTTTTCACGTGGCATCACTGTGTGTTACCGTTTTAAAAATACAATGGTTATGTAAAATTCCGGTGTAATAAGTTATGTAATAATAAAAATTACTTATGATTATCACTCACTTGTTAATATCTCGGTTCGACTCTCCTCCGAAATACACGTCTTAAGTATTCCGGTACTGTTCATAAAATTATTACTTCCATTGCCAGATGTCATATCTGCATCGCTATGGTCATCCAAGCTTTCTATAGACGCGAGGTACGCTGAATTCACTCCTTTATTTTGTACACCACTACTAGAGGTGGAGCTTGACGAAGCTATAGAACTCATTGACAGTGGCCTTGTGACTTGCAGTGGTGGATTAAGTCTAGCCATCTCCTTCTCCGGCCTTAAATTCCCGGTTGAACCAACCGTTTGAGGATAAGGCCCGCTCTTAACCAACTTTGATTCTTTTCTAGGCAATGTGTCGTTTAACTTAGCCGGTGATATTAGTGGTGTAGATGTATTAGGTTTTAAGGGGGAGTTTTCTTTAGACGATAGTTTAGTATCGAATTCTCTGTCATTCGATATAGACAGTTCGATAGATTGATCAATATATGGCAGTGATAGGGACTCGAACGCAGTCTTGTTATTGTTAGGCACATCGTAGATCGCGGGTTGGTTATTAGTGGGAACATCATAAGTTTCAGGTTCATCAATTTTGAAATCTGGCTTGATAAGAGGAGGTGAGTCTTGGATTTTGTTAAGCTTCAAGTTAGGTTGATCGTAAATTTCAACTGATGGTAAGATTTCTAAACCAGATTGTGATATTTTTGATGTAGCACCCACTAAAGGTATATTGCACTTCCTGCCTGATGATCTCGTTATATTAACTGTTTTCTTTTGAAATCGTAGCGTTGTAGTCTCAGATGCACTGGACAGCATACGTTTAACATTTGGCGAGAGGTTATCGAAGGCATCTGTCTTTGCTTCTTTAAACGTCCTTTGGATTTTGTCATCACTGGGATCACTTTTATCACTTACACCGTCACTTTTTGTCCGAAGGTTGTAAAGGGAACTTTTGTTTAGTGTTGCTATTGGAAGTTTAACACTTCCTATTATTTTTGACGGGTGTTTTGGTGGGCTGGGGTGGACTGTGATTTCTTTGTTCTTATCTTCTGTCATAGTTGCGTTTGGAACTGGTGGATCGTTGCGTGCATCTTTGGCAGTTTCAAGAATGGCCACTTCTGGTCTTAGACTCTTTGCTGGTTCGAGAAGAGCATCGTAAATACCTATTAGGGTTGGTGTGAGATCTGTTGTGCTACCTGAAACAAAGAGAACTCAGTTAGTTACATAATATAACACTATATAAGGCCGGCAACGCACTTGCGAGCCTTCTGGCAGTGTGAGTGTCTATGGGCGGCGGTATCACTTAACATCAGATGAGCCTCCTGCCCGTTTGCCCCCTATTAAAATAACATAAAAAAACTATATCTTAATAGGCAAGCAACTCAAATATAATGTTGAAATATTGACTTATTTTGAATTTATAATTGAATATAAATAAACAAAATAATTTGTTTAGCTTAAAATCCCTATAAAGCTTAGAAATTTGAAAGCCAACACACTAAAGATTACACAATACCAAAACAAACTCATAGATTCTTTTTACGAGCACATTTCTCTCAAATTAAACGCGATAGCCATAAAAGTAAAAACAAAGATTTTATCAGCTCAGGATTATGTCACTAACAAAAAGGCTTTCAAGCTAATAAAGTAAAAAGGGTTGAGTCATTCTATGGTAATCGATACACAAATCAAAACGCTTTATCAAACAATGGATGTGATATTTCTACCTTTCATGGGTATTTGGATACAAAAAACTAATAGCTAGGCGATATTTTAGTTTTTGTCAGGACAGTTCTTTGTTTACATTACTTATATCTGTGTTTTCATGGTAATGACGCGCTTTTTTTTTTTTTTTTTTTATTTATTTTTTTTTTTTAAGACAATTCACACCAATTGACCTAGTCCCATGTTAAGCTGGTGAAGCTTGTGTTATGGGTACTAGGCAACGGATATACATACATATTATAGATAGATAGACATATAAATACATATTTAAACACCCAAGACCTAAGCACAACACCAAATGCTCATTACATCGATGTTCGTCTCAGCCGGGGATCGAACCCGGGACCCATGGATTCGCAGTCAGGGGTACTAACCACTAGACCAATGAGTCGCGCTTGACAGGGAGATTACTTATTGGTTGTGGTGAAATAATCTCTTAATTGAATATGGGGTATTTTAAAGATGATGTGCCGTCTGAGTCAAGTTTTGCTAGGAATCATGAGAAACAACTAAGCAGAGGTCCATGTTTTGTTCAAATCAAACAAATAGCGTTTTAGATTTATATACTGCTACTAAAAAGTTTTTTTTAAATAACATGGAGCAAGTCACACACACAAACACAATAGTGTGATAAAAATTTACAGTTTCACACTTTGTATGTCGTTTATTAAGGGTGAACTATGCAACCCCAGGATGTCAATCAAAGTTCGATTGAGTAAAAGTATACAGTCCCTGATAAATAACTCGAGAACATTTTGGTTTTACGTTAAATAATAAATATATTACAAAAGCCTATTAATTCAGATACTTTTCATTTAAAAACATTAAAATTATTTTATGTAGTATATAAAATATTATATTTATTATAAATTTTATCTCATTCTTTCTAGATATCTACGTATGTGCCCTTTTTTGGCAAAGGCCTCCTCCAAATCCCAGAATTTCTGTTTGCACTGGTGCCACTCTCTGCCATGTGCTGCTTCCCTTGTCTAGTCTATCCACCTTCTAAATTGTCATTCTCCTTAGTTTTATGGCACCAGTTTCTTGCTCCACTATTCTGTTCCTCTTGTGCCCCGCCCATTTTCACTTTAGTTTATTTATTGTGACATCTGCTACCTTAGTTATTCTCCTTAATCATGTATTCTTTATTTATTATTTTCTTCTATCATCGCTGTACGCTTAAGTATAATGTTAATAAGAAGGAATTAATTTCCTGCCAGCTGTGAGATAATTTTACGGGCAGACGGAAGCAAGTCATTACCGGGGCCAGGGGTCATTGGGACGCGAATATAACGTCTTAATTATTGCAATAGCTCATACATTTGTGAAATCTAAACTGTATCACTTTATATAACATTTATCCTATTAGGTTTATGTGTAGATACTCTTTTTACATGTAGCTTTTTGCCGCTATTGTAATTATGATTCGGAGGTCCTTATTACAAAATTTCTTAGGAGATAAATAAGTTGCGTAGCGTAAACTCTAATTCAAATTTGATTTAATCTGGGACTTCCTCACTTACCCATTACGTTATTATAATTAAATTGTTACTTTTAAAATAAAAAATAAATAAAAGAAATCGCTGGAGATTGCCGAATATTAAAATATAATAAATCAATGGCGCTACAACCATTTAAGATAGGCCTCAATTATTGTATCTGTTTCATGATCATTTGTCAATCTAATAGGCAAGTAGGTGATCAGCCTTCCGTGCCTGACACACGCCGTCGACTTTTTGGGTCTAATGCAAGCCGGTTTCCTCACGATGTTTTTCTTCACCATTCGAGCAAATTTTAAATGCGCATATAGAAAGAAAGTCTATTGGTGCTCAGCCGGGGATCGAACCTACAACCTCAGGGATAAGAATCGCACGCTGAAGCCACTTTATATAGATCAATTGATTTAATAACTAAAGTTCATACAAAATCCAATTTCAAATTACATAGAGACTTACATAACCCGATGATATAATCATATAACCAATCAATCACAATTTGAATGTTTGTAACATCTTAAAATAATTGCCAGTAATTATTTCAATGCTTGTCAATGTTGCAACACTGAGAAGTAATTAATTATGATTTATTATTAACACTCAATATTGTGACAATGTATTTAGAATTTAATATCATAACCGCCTCCGTGGCATATTGTTTTGAAAATCAAAATTTCTGTCTTCTAAACTAGCAACCAAATGGACTAAGAGAGCAACCAAATAGACTAAAAGAGCAACCAAATAGACTAAAAGAGCAACCAAATGGACTAAAAGAGCAACCAAATGGACTAAAAGAGCAACCAAATGGACTAAAAGAGCAAGCAAATGCACTAAAAGGACAGAAGAACAACGGCAGTAACAAAGACCGATGGGCCGACGAGATCAGCAAACATTGGATGCTGACGGCAAAAGATAAAATGGGATGGAAAAGTTGAATATCTATATATATCTTATTTATAATATGATGAAGGAGTAAAGGAGCATCCAACAAACGGAAACACAATTAGACAATACGCCATAGTTAAAAAGCAAGTGGTTGATAACTGATAATTGATAACTTCTTCTTTCGGTTTTTTGAATCGGTTAAAATAAAACAATTACATATATTATATTACTTTATACTCAACGTTAGTTTACGCGAATTTATTTCAAATAAATTTAATATATACCAAGACCAATGATTTATATAAATAAAAATGAATCGCAAAATATGTTGTTAAGAGCAAAACTCAAAGACAAAAAACTCATAAGCCCAATCCGAGTATTTCTTTTTTTGATTCTTTCCTGAAGGTTTTAATAATGAAATTAATAAAATATGAAAATTGGACGGATTCTAAAAAACAAGTGTTCATTTTCTGTAACTGTGAAATCAACAGGGTATATAATATTTCAAGGTTTACGGGTAACCCTTAAAAGCCTTATACGAAAGGCTATAATTGGTTATATAAAATTATAATTATTATATTGCTTGTAATTATAAAAAATAATCAGTGGCACTACAACCTTTTTAGGTCTGGGCCTCAGATTTCTGTATGTTTCATGATCATTTGTCAATCTTATAGGCAAGTCTCTGCCTCCTGTACCTGACACACGCCGTCGACTGTTTGGGTTTAAAGCAATCCGGTTTCCTCACGAGTTTTCCTTCACCGTTCGAGCGAATGTTAGATGCGCACATATACAAGTCCATTGTCCAGAGTCGCACGCTGAACAACAATGTTTTAAGGCGTAAAATAAGGTACATTATAACTAAGCCCATCAAAACATTGATACAAGAAACCTGTCATACTAAACATGAAGTAAAATTAAGAATTTTTCAAATAAGATTTTATCCTTACAGAAAGATTACATGTTCGCATGCAAAGAATGCAAGTCAATTATTATAATATACAGGTTCTAGTAGAGATGTCTATTTTAAACAAGTTAGACCGAGTAATAGAAAGATGCACTAGTGATACCATGATTCATATTTTCCGTTTCATTAATAAAACTTTTAAACTGTCAAACCATCAATGTAAGAGCCAGGGCTGTACATTTTGCTCACTTAGGCTTTGTTAGTTTTATAAGCGGTGCTATTTCCTAAATCGTCGTAGATACGCCCCGAGTATAGCCAGACGTAAGCACTCTCTTCAACAGTTACATTGCATTCATTCGTTACATAGAAATTAATATTTCATTATTTCGCATTGTCTATTGATATACGCGAGTGGTTATATAGAGTAAAAATAAAATGTTCTATTATTTAAAGCACCCCGATGACCTAGGAACCGTAAAAAAGACACTAAAAAGACACATACTATGATTTTTAACCTAAAACTGATTTTTTATAAATCAGGGGGCTAATGGGCAGGAGGCCGAAGAGGGCAGGAGGAGGAAGCGATACCGCCCATGGACACTCCCATTGCCAGAAGCCTCGCAACTGGTTAATTCATAATGTTTTTCTATACTGTACTAGCTGACCCAGCCATTTCTCCCTAATATGATTACTTAGCCTACCTTTTTAGCTATATATGGAACATTTTGCTATGCTATCGATAGTTCGCTTTTCCAGACTAAAATCGGGTTTTTAGGGTTTTCCGAGCAATTTTTCCAATTAAATTAATTTTGTCCTCAGAGTTCAGGGTAATAAAATACTCGAATTGGCCTTCAAGTTTTGAGCTTAGCAACATATTTTGGGATTAATTTTTATATCTTAATATATATATTTCTTGTGTGCGTGTGTATGTGACTGAACTCCTCCTAAACGACTGGACCGATTTTGATGAAATTTTTTGTGTGTGTTCAAGGGGATCTGGGAATGGTTTAGATTCACAAATCAGCCCGGCAGATGGCACTGCAGTCGGTACTTTCATACTTTGCTTAATATCCTAATCGCTTTAAATATCATGCAGGACAACGTCTGTGGGGTCCACTAGTACTTTTATAATTCAACACTACTCTACTATTGTCCAGCGAGAGACTCAGTACGATAGACCTAAGGAAATCAGTGTCAGTGTCTTCCCTAACCTTCTTAAAAGACCGCAAGCACTCGTGAGCCCTCTGGCATTGCGAGTGTCCATGTGCTATCACTTAAGATCAGGTAAGCCTCCTGCCCGTTTGCCCCCTGTTCTATATTATAAAAAAGTCTGGTTTCTGAATATTACATTTCGCGGTTCGCGAAGTAAACGGGCAATAACTTAAATAACGTAATAAATTTGCGTCCATTAGACGCATTATATATTTTTCTAAACAATCTCTCATAATCTTAAACGATGGTAACACTAAACACGTAGAGACTGCCCTGGCGCCCGTTTGGGGCGCCGTTGTGGCGGGAAAACTGCACCAGACATCAATATGTGCATTCCTTAGGAAAACGCCAATAATTGTAGAATAGTTTCTACATAATCACATTAATTAACTCTCTTTTTTACCCCCCACTTATAATAGAGTTTCTTTTACATGACAATTAAATATTGTTTTAACTAGAGAAGCTCAGGTTTATGCAAGGAAATAGATAAATTATGTCAATGTGATGCGAGAGCTGTGTTGGCCTAGTGGCTTCAGCGAGTCATCCCAGGTCGTCGGTTTGGTCATGCATGATCGAGACTTCGCTCGTACGGTGAAGAAAAACATCGTGAGGAAACCAGCGTTAGACCAAAAGTCGACGGTGTGTGGCACAGAAGGTTGATCACCTACTTGCTTATTAGAAATGATTACGGAATGATCACAGAAATCGGAGGCCCAGACCTAATAGGTTGTAGCGCCACTGGTATATATTTATATGATGCTACAATTATGACGTTAAATCAGTGTCCTTATCTATTTACAATCTACCCAAAGGTTGAAAAGAAAATAGGATAATCTATTGTTCTACCTCTTATTCATTCAACAAACAAACAAGTGACGCTACAACGGAGTCTTGCCTCTGACTTCTGTGTTTGTTTTTTATTCTGTGCCTACACCCACCAAAATCTAGGATGGGTCACCTCTATCCAATAATAATAAATAATCAAGTGGCGCTACAACCCTATATGGGTCTTCACTCAGATTATACCCGTTTCTTTGATAATTTTTATTCCATAGACTAGACGGTAATCAGCCTTCTGACACATGTCATCGAATTTGGCTTTAGGACATGCCGTTTTCCTCACGATGTTTTCCATCACCGTACGAGCGAGTATTTGATGCTCACATAGGAAGTCTATTTATGCAAAGCCGGGGTGCAAATTTATGACCTTTGAAGCCACAAGGAAAACAATGCTTTGTACTTAGGGGCATAATACGACTTATTCTCAGACCTATAGAATATTCATAAAAATGGAGGAGTTTGTGTTCTCTGTGGCGAGAATTGTATATATAGATAACTTCTTACGTTTCTTTACGTCAATTGCATGTTTTCATAACAATTTGCATTAAATTCCTCGAATAACCAAAGCGTAAGGGAAATGAGGTATGTATTTCTAAACATGGTCCTTTGATCGAAGCTTTGTTCGTGAGATTGCCGAGTGTGCGCTTCCTTATTCGTATTTACCTAATAAAACTGATTTCTTTAACAAATTGCCGCAAATGTTTATGGGCGATTTGTTCGATACTTTTGATTTACATTTTATATATATTTAAATTAATAAGGGAGAAACGAAAGTGATTTAGTGAGGCGTTACTCCCTGAGGGTTACGTGAGGCGTTAGGGCAATAAAATATTTACATCCACCTCCTTCTTCTACAAATTTTATAAAATGCTACCATCCCGTCAATTTTTTTAGGGGGGGGGGGGGGGCAACAATCGGGGGAAAACCGATTTTACAGAAAACCGGTTTTTTAATATGCTACCGTCTTATCGTCTGTTATTGCAACAAATGGTCTAAATCTCAAATTTCGAATTATCTGAAAGCAATTACAACCAAACAAACAATATTTTCTATGTATATACTATGAGCACGTCATCCAACTAATATGTGCCTGTCAAAATTGCCGCGCTTACGTAGTTCGAAATTCAAAAGCCTAATCAATTTACGATTAGTGCGTGCGCGAGCCAGATGCCAATGTTATCGGGCACAGATAAATAATGAATATTCATGAACCAATGCCGTTAGACTGTCCGGGATAAGACATAGGCTGTGGTATACATAGTTGACAGTGTCGCCATGTGTGAAATTGACATTAATTAGAAAAGGGGTCAAATTTAATTACCTTTGTATTATATGAATTAAAACGTATCTATTATTTTGTTAGGCTGCCAAGTATAATATTTGTATACCTAAAAAAAATTCCTAAATATTATAAAATCCAAACAACAACAAACCAAGGCAACAAAGACCCTTTAAAAAGCCTTGTAAAAGACCCTTTAAAAGTTAAACAAATGTAGGATCGTATAATTTATGAGAAATTCATTGGAAGAATTTAAAATGTGGCAAGCTTTAAAATTTATTACAAAAAAACCGCTAGCTAATCGTCATTCAAAACTGCAATGAGTAATCATTGACCCAGTGTTGCCAGTTACCACCCACGAATACCAAATACTGTAACCAAAGATCAAGTGATAATTTTGATTGGACCATTAATTTTATTACACGTTATTGAAATGTTTATTTATATTGCAGTAATTACAGTTTGTAAACGGTAGTTTATCTGTGATTTAGTTTATAACAACGGAACATGATCTGTATCAAAAAAGTCAAATGTCAAAATAATTTATTCATATAGGTAACACAATGGTGTTTGTAAAGCCGTTTGACGGATAGTTGAACGTGAGCAACGTCAAAAAAAAATATCTATATGAAATGCTTCTAATTTTACATTTACTGCCAATTCTCAAATCAAGGGCGTAACGGAAAAGAAGAACTGGCAATACTCTCCGCCACTCTTTTTAATCGCCAATTTTTTTGTTTTACACAACGTTTGTAAGCTGAAACCATTACACCATGTTCCACATGACATCTTAAGTAATAATAAAATATAAACAAAAAATACGATAGAGAATCTGTCTTTTAAAATATGTACTTACGTAGAATATATTATAGTCTATCCTTTGTCATAAAGTAATTATTGTTACAACTAATGTACCTATTGGTATCAATAATTAGCGTAAAGTTTACAATGTAAAAAAAAGTATGCATTGTCTGATTTAAAATATGTCTCACATTATTTTCATGCTAAATTCCATATCAAATTAAGTCATACAGTTTCATGATCAATTATCGAGGCAGAATACGAAATTCCACCCGTATCACACGTACCACTGCGCGTTTTTAAGGCCCTTTTTCCACCACTATGTGGAATCAGCTGCCCACTATTTCCGAACCAATTTGACTAAGGATCCTTCAAGATAAGAGCGTACCGATTCCTAAAAGACCGCTAACGTTATTGCCAGCCAGGCGGAGGGATCTAACATCAGGTGAGCCTTCTGCCCGTTCGTTCTATAAAAGCATCACCTTCATTTTGAATTTTCATTTTAGCTAAGGTTTTGATACACGGTTAATTATTATTATTTGTGTATTAAAAATATTGCAGTGTTGGCCTAGTGGCTTCAGCGTGCGACTCTCATACCTGAGGTCGTATGTTCGAGCCCCGGCTGTGCACCAATGGACTCCCATTCTAAGTCCGCATTTAAGACGAAATCGAGGAAACGTTTGATGTCTTGTATTCGATTTTTAACAATCGTGAAACAGGTACAGAAATCTGAGGCCCAGACCTAAAAAGGTTGTAGCGCCACTGATTTTTTTAAATTGTTATGTTCAGATTAAATTGCTTTGATTGAATACTTTCGTCCACTAAACAAACAAATTATAATAACTATTTGAATGTACTGAAATTTATACATTACCCACTGCAATATACAATTTGCTTTATAAGCAAAACGTATTTTTTGTATCAAAAAGGTGGTCAAACACAATAAACCAGACAAAATAATGTCGTCTGCTTCGCCGTAATCGAGTACCATACGAAATAATGTCATGCGCGAGATTCCGATACATTTTTGTTTGTAAAACCACTTAAGTTAAATGTCCCAACGGCATAGGGTTGCCAGTATTCAAAAATTATACGGCTTTACTTTCTCAAAAATTTACATTTGCTTGGAAGCTCCCTGATAACTGTTATGTTTATCAATCATCAACATTATATTAACATAACGTTTATCTTTGCTACCAACTAGGTCTAACGGATTCAATGAGAATATAAGTTACACGGATTTTTTTTAAAGTTAAATTATAAAACAGGAGGCTAACAGGCAGGAGGCTCTATTGATATTAAGTGATACTGCCGCCCATGGACACTCTCAACACCAGAGGACTCACTCGTAGCCGGCCTTTTAAGAATTGGTAGATACCGGCAAACTTCTTGAGCATTAAACAAGGGAGTGGGGGAAAGTTTGCGCATCGCGGGACACAAACGTCAACTGATTTACCAATCACGCGATCGACACGTCACTCTTCCGCCGCAGCGCACCACCGCCGAAGTGATACCTAAAAATAGCTTCTTCGCAGGCAAGGACATTTGTTCAAGATGTTTGCCGGTATCTATACGCTCTTTTCGAATTCATTCGGAAATACTTCAGTGGGCAGCTGACATAACCATTATACCCTATCCTGTAAATATCAATTTCAAATATAAGTGGCAACCCTGATAGTAAAATGTTAATTTATATGGTAACATCTTAATAACATTCCGCGACTCGAAGAATGCTCTTGACACGCTTTCAAGATTCTTGAGTTTTGACACCGTTTAAAGAGGAAATCACTTCACGTTAAATTGTGGGAACTAATCGTATAAGTCTATGGATATACAGTGAAAATCTGTTATAACCACATCGAAGGGACTACTCATATTTGTTTGTAAAAACCGATAGTCGTAACAGCCGATGACGTTGTTATTAAGTACCTAATACAATAGAATTCAACCGGGGCCTTCGATTTTGGTCAATATAACCGGTAAGTTGTTCTAAACGATGTCGTCGTAATCGGTTTTGCTTTTGACTGATATTTTCAAATAATAGCGTCCATATCATTATAGAAAACAAATTATGTCTTAATCAGTAATAACCCAGTTTTCCTTTTGTATGTTTATTTTAGTTTATTTTAAATGTTGTCAATGGTAAATCTGTTTTTATTTTTTGATTGCCATAACCACAGAGTATAGGTATAGCGATATATTCAAATAATAACGTCTATTATAGAAGAAAACAAATTATGTGTTAATCAGTAATAACCCAGTTTTCCTTTTGTATGTTTATTTTAGTTTAATTTAAATGTTGTCAATGGTAAATCTGTTTTTATTTTTATTTTTTGATTACCATAACCACAGAGTATAGGTATAGCGATATATTCAAATAATAACGTCTATTATAGAAGAAAACAAATTATGTGTTAATCAGTAAAAACCCAGAAAGTTTTCCTTCTATATGTTCATTTTAGTTTAATTAAATTATTGTCAATGGCAAATGTGTGTTTATTTTTCTTTTTAATATTTTTTTATAAACTACAGAGTATCCACACAGATAAAGACAAATTACGTTATCTTTATCTGTAGATGTATTGTGTGTAAATCATAATTGTCATTTAATAATGACTGTAAATAACTATAATTTTCATAGAATTTAATTACAATAATTTCAAGTGAGTCAACATTATCACTTTTACACTAATTAAAATCTTATTACGTTGAAATAAAGTACAATTTTAAATAAAAAAATAGTATGTCATTGTTTGGGAACATAAATTTATGTTCAGGGGGACTTACTAAAACTAAGCTACGTGCTAATAAAAATATCTGATGATAAATAACATAATGGATTAAAAGATTTTCTGGATTTGGTTAATACAACAAAAATTTTGGTTGGAACGGCATGAGAAGGAAAACTTCCCGTAGCTATCAAAAAATACTTTATTATATAATATATATTATATAAATATTTAATATACCTTATTCCGAGCTCGAAAACACTTGTAAAACCCACTCAACAAACACACACTTGTGATATTTTAATATATTTTCTCACACAAACACGACAAAAACAAAACACGACCATGCGTAACAAATTTACGCGCGTAACTGGCGATGATTCATGAAGCAAATAATGGCAATTAATAGTATTAAGATGTCCACAATTTGCACATTAATATCAACCTTAATGCATTGGTTTACGGGGAGAAATGGCTTGACAAAATTTCGCTTAAAAATTGCTAACTATGACTCAATGAGAGGAAATGTCCTTCCAAGTATTACGGTATTGGTAGGATTTTTAATGGTTTATTCGTATTAAAGGGACAAGATTTTTTTATTCAAGTATTTCCGAACCAATTCGACTTAGGGTTTTTAAAGAGCGTACCAATTCTTAAAAGGCGGCACCGCACTTGCGAGCCTTTTGGCAATTAGTGTCCATGGGCATTAACACTAGTAAGTTTATGGACCACAAACCTTTATAACGAGGCTAAGCTTGAGGGTAGCTTTGAAGTTATGTTTTAGATGTTAAGAATTTGTGACATAGTTATTAGTTATTACACTGTGTTTTTTTTGTTAACTGTTGTTTTTTCAAAGATCCAGTTTTTTTTTATATATAGCAAACGGGCTCAAATGATGTTAAATGATACCACCTATAGACACTCACATTGCCAGAGGACTCGCAAATGCGTTGCCGGCTTTTTAGGATGTGGTACGTTTTTTTTATGTAATAGGAGGCAAACGGGCAGGAGGCTCACCTGATGTTACAGTGATACCGCGCCCATGGACACTCGCATTGCCAGAAGGCTCGATAGTGGTACGCTCTTTTCTTGTAGGACCCTAAGTCGAATTGGTTGGGAAATACTTCAGTAGGCAGTTGATTCCACATAGTGGTGGTGCGCGGTAAAACTGGCGGACGGACGTCGAGGTGATACGGATGGTATTTCGTTATCTTACGAATTGGTTCGGAAATACTTCAGTGGGCAGCCGGTTCCACATAGTTTTTCTAAGACAACAGAAAATCTACTACTTCAATATTTATATATTTTTTTGCAATATATATATATTATATCACTTTTAGTACATATTTTATTACACCTTTATAACTTAAACTATAATTTCCAAATTTCGCAGAATAGTTATTTATCGGTATTTTATTACTAATCTAATATATAAAATTCTCGTGTCACAATTTTCGTTCCCATACTCCTCCGAAACGGCTCGTCAGATTCTTATGAATTTTTTTATGCATATTCAGAGAATCAGCTACTATCTATCTTTCAAATCCTTAAGTGATAAGGGGTGTCCACTCCAAAAAGTAGGGTTGTATGTACTTTTTCAGTGGCATTAAAAACAACAACACAACCCTTAATTTTCACTCCTCTACGATCAACCCCTATTTTTTTTATAGTAGATAGCTATTTTTATTGAAGTAATTTTTTTTCCTAGAGTTAATATACGACCTAAATTAAACCAATGTCCCGTTTTGAGTCAAAGAATAAATGGTATATGAAATATTCAAAGATGCTTAGTTCCACTCGAAGGTCGTCATAATGAATGTGCCTACCTCCGCATGGCCTTTGATGATGACTAACATTTATATTAAGCCAAATATATGATTTTAAGTTACCTTATAGACCGGGAGATAGTGACACAAAATATTGGGTGGGTATTACGCAATGAAAAAAATTAAAATTATGGTCTTGATGGTTATTGAGTCTAAGGCTTGCTTTCTTTTTCTTCCTTCCTTTATTTATTTATTTATAATAGGTTACCCACGCTTGGCACACTGATTAATTGGCACTCAAGAAAAGCATGTATAAACAAACAACGAAGAGATTAAAAAAAACATGTGTGTAGTTATGTACACGCGTTAGAAGTTACTTCTTTGGCGTAACAAGATAAAAATCTTTTCAAAAAAGTTTTTTTTTTTCTAAAAAACGACACTAACAATAGAAAAAACTAAAATGTTGACTATAGCTAACTTCAGGGTGTCGGTTTTTTGAGACGGTGTGCGCGCGCATCATAAAATATACTCAAAACATTTTTACCTAACGCGCCAAAAGAAGTATAAGTGTAAAGTTATATTATAAACACTTAAGGAAAATTGATTTCAAAATGTGAGGGGAGCAATAATGGATATCCAGACCTAGCTTTTATCAGAATTGTCAAACTGGAGTCGGTGAGTTTTGGCCAAAACGTGTTCTTCAGAGAGGGACAAATGGGATGATGGGATGCCTTGGGTATCTATGAGTACACGAAATTTAAATTTAGTTTAAAGGTTACACCTATTCACAGTAATTAATTCCGTTAAGGATTATTTAATTATGTAGCAGTCATAAATAAAAGACATTAGTAAAATTCACCGCTTAATTATTGTACTAATTAATGAATTACAAAATACTTTATTCATTTTTTTTTTCTAATAAATTTGCTATAAAGTCTAGTCCATTAAAACAACTTATAGAATATTTTATAAAAAGCAATAAAACACGAAACATTGACACCATTTTTATGACATTTTTGTAAGTATAATTTATTATATCATAACTTGTTAATACGAAGGTCAATCAAACGCTTTTTAAGTGGGTTATATTCAACTTTGGAACATGGTTTAAACTCACATCTTCAGAGTTTGCATTACGCAAATCGTTACTTCAGGAGTTGTTTGAACAAGGGGCGTGTGGAACATGGTGTAATGGTTGCAGCTCCTTACAAACATTGTGTAAAACAAAAAAAAACTTTGCGATTAAAAAGGGCGTAGAACGTAAGAGAAGAACTGGCAATAAACTCTCCGCCACTCATTTTAATCGCCAAGATTTTTTTTTATACAACGTTTGTAAGGAGCTGCAACCATTACATTATTTACACCATGTTCCACATGACATCTTAAGTAATAATAATAAAATAAATTAAAAACAAAGATTTGTCCTCTATTAGCAGGAGGCATGGTGAAATAGGAGCACGCACTTACATTCTGGTGGGAACAACACGCAAATACATAGTCGAAATAGCTAACATCACCGCATACACGAATTCAAGTACGACCAGTCACCACAAGTTTACAGTTAATAATTCTGTCATAAACAACGAATGTCCAAACTTTCCTAGACATTAGAAAAGTCATAATTTTTATCACTCTGTGGTGTTCATTACGAACGCAGGGCCGTTGACCTCACGCATATCGCACGCTAGTGTTGTGCAACTGATGCTGCTTACGATACATATGCGTTTTCTAGGCGATGTAATTTTAGTTATTAATGTGGGAATTCATATTATATGGGTATATTTAATTGTAGGTACGTTTTAACTCCAATTTGCAACAACGCAATATTTGCTAGATTAAGCAGATTAGAACAGTGTTGGCCTAGTGGCTTCAGCGTGCTACTCTCATTCCTGAGATCGTAGGTTCGATCCCTGGCTATGCACCAATGGACTTTCTGTCTATGTGCGCATTTAACATTCGCTCAAACGGTGAAGGAAAACATCGTGAGGAATCCGGCTGGCTTAGGCACAGGAGGCTAATCACTTACTCGCCTATTAGATTGATGATAATTAGATTGACAGATACAGAAATCTGAGGCAAAGACCTAAAAAGGCTGTGGTAGTTTAATACCTATAGTAAAATTAAAGATAAACAAAATTACGAACACGTGACTTTTTTTCATTTACATTCAAAAATATACCTAATTAGTAGCAGTATTTTTCATAAAAGCGCAAATGTAAACTTAGTTTAATAGAGAAAATTTCGTGACTGAGGCTTTTTTTAAATACCAATACAGCTATTAATCTGTTGAATAAAAGTTATCGCATTATCGATATTATCCCAACCCTATTCCAGAGTACATAAAATAAAAGCGCAGTCATAATATCCTGTTAGCCAACACACGTGTTTCGATAACGTCTTAAAGCGAACAAACTCGAGTGCTCCATTGAGAAACAAATCCAGTTCATACTTCAAACAAATATAACCCTAAGTTTATATTGCGAGGGATCCTTCTTGATACCGAAATAAAATAAAAATTATATTACAATTTTACATACTTAAACAAGGCACGTTCCTTACTTTTTCTGACAAAAGAAGGGGGGGGATAAATTGCAGTAAATCTGCTTACGTAAGACTAACCTGACAGTAGGTACTAAGCCAATACGATAATGTAACAAAAATATATAATACTAGTAGACTCGGCCAAGCGTTGCTCTGGCTAAGATTTTTGTTATATTACATAGTAGTAAACTATTCAAGGGAAACGGTAGGAGAACTTATGTGAAAGATAGATGACAGCTTATGTGAAACGTTGATAATTTTAACACAGCGCCATCTGTTAGAATTGTATCAAATAATAAACAAATATTATCAATAAAATAAAAATTGCGACTATAATTTGAGATTTAAACTATCCTATCTCTCAAGTTGGATCGAACTGCACATGGTGTGCAAATTTGATTGATATCGGTTCGGTAGTTTAGGAGTCCATTGAGGACAAACATTGTGACACGAGATTTATATATATTAAGATTAAATACATAAGATACACAATATCGCTACTGAGAAAATATGAAGATGTGTCAGAGACAGTATTCAGTAGGCGCAACGTGTTGTTAACTGGTATCTGTACAACAGACTGGTTCTGTCCCTTGGTATCGCAAACAACCTTGTCCTTTGCCGTCGCACGTATCCCCTATAAAGAAATTGTATACGTAAAACCTAAATTCTGAGCGTTCATTATCTTCTTTTTTTTTTAAAGACAATTCACACTAATTGACCTAGTCCCATGCTAAGCTGGTGAAGCTTGTGTTATGGGTACTAGGCAACGGATATATGTATATCCGTTGCTGCTGTATGTATGTACATATTATAGATAGATAGACATATAAATACATATTTAAACACCCAAGACCTAAGCACAACACCAAATGCTCATCACATCGATGTTCGTCTCAGCCGGGGATCGAACCCGGGATTCGCAGTCAGGGGTAGTAACCACTTGACCAATGAGTCGTCAACTTTCTCTGTTTCGACTTTCGTGATATTTTTTTTAATACCGTTTCTAAATTATATTCGAGTATTATACTACGAGCGTACTACAAGAACGACGCAGTTGCAAGTCGTCTGGTCTTGCTGGCGTCCTTGGGCTTGAAACTTTAAGTTCCTAGTGTTCAGAAATGCCAGGAGGCAGCCAGTACCACAACGGTTACATTTAAAGTGTAATGCGGACAACTCGAAGACGGCTGGACCAATTGGAGTAGGTACTTTTTAACTCTGAGAAATGTTTTTATAGAGAAAATTGTAAAAAAAATTTTTCGAATTTTAATAATAATTTGTAAAAAAAAACAATTTTCTTATAAAAACGCAAAATAAATTATAACTCTGCAGGGGTTAAGCTTAGAGACCTCCCGTGGAACAATTTTTTGCAGCTGATGACATCATCTATCCCCTATTTGCGTTTGATCCACGACTTTTTGACCATCCTGTATATAATAATAGCGTATCCGACAGACGTTATCCTGTACACACGTCTTACATACAAAAACAAAATATCTAAATCATTCTCCACTCCACTTGAACATACAAAAAAATTCATTGAAATCGGTCCAGCCGTTTAAAAGGAGTTCAGTGACATACATAAAAAAGCAAAAAAAATACAAACAACTCTTGATGCGGATTATACATCATGCTAAAATTTCAGCTCGATCGGTGCAGAACTTTTTGAATTTTTAAAGCGTACAAACATAACATTTTTATACATAATATAGATAAATATATAGAGTCATAATACATAAACAGAATCAGATTTTATTATTTAGTAACCCAACATTTACTACGCACAAGCAATGTTATGTTTTCATTGTAAGTACATGATCTAACTAGGTCATCTAGATTCTAAGCCACAGATTAACTAACATCAACTTGTCGAGATAAATTCGCTATTAAATCATTTTAATATCAGATATAATACGGTTTTCTATTATGTGTTGTTTTACATGAATTTATACACCTAATTTATTTATTTTTTTAAAATAAGCCTCCATTAGAGATTACTCCAGTGCGGTAACTGTTTACATTAACATCCCATACAAAATGCATACACATTAAAAAAATACACAACATTGCTCAGATTAAAATACATATTTATTAAAAGACTATTTCATACAGTATAGGAACTGACTTGAAACAAACATTTTGTCAGTTACCCAACGTATTAGGTAGAAATGCCGGACTTAGGAAAATAAACTTCTCATTTACAAAACCGTAATAAAACCAATATGGTTCTATGGAATACAGCTCTGGGGGTCAGCAAGCCGCTCTAATATCGAAATCCTGCAGCGGCTACAAAACAAAACACTGCGAAATATGAGCGGTGCGCCGTGGTTAACACGAAATGCTGAAGTCCATAAATATTTGGGAATTGCCACTGTCGAGGAAGACATTAAAAGATCAACCGCTTCCGCAGCTTCGGGCCTCTTGGAAACGACGAACAGTGTGTATCGGCCAAAAAGGGCGAAACTTGCCGCAGTCTGACAGTTGACGAATTACGGAGGGAATAAAAAATTATTGGATTTGCGTTCCCTAATTGCCATCATTTCTTATAAAATCTGATAAAAGACAAGAGGCTGATCGCAGATGGATCAAAATTAAAAAAAAAAAGTTACCCAACGGACAATTAAAAACGTCTGTTAATCTATGCAGTTATACATTTCCCTTTTCCTTTCGTAAATGTTTGAACCTTTTTGTATATAATATATTACGTATTCCATCTTAAGCTAATTAATTAATTAACATAATTAGATTTGTTTAAATTAAAAGACAGCTGTTTAAGATTTCAAAATTATTCATTAACATTTATAGATAGAGCATCGACTAAATATACTTATTTTTAAAAGGCCTGCAACGCAACCGCGAGCCCTCAGACATTGAGATAGTCCATGGGCGGTATCACTTAACATCAGACGACCATCCTGCCTGTTTACCCCTGTTCTATAAAAAAAGGTAATCTAAAAAAACCTTAATCTTTTCCATAGAATTTCTACTGAGACCTTAATTCTGTCATAAGTATTGTTCCTACTAATGATATTATAGTGTAGAGCAGTGTTGGCCTAGTGGCAGCGTGCGACTCTCATACCTGAGGTCGTAGGTTCGATCCCCAGCTGTGCACCAATGGACTTTCTTTCTATGTGCGCATTTAACATTCGCTCGAACTGTGAAGGAAAACATCGTGAGGCACCCGGGTTGCCTTAGACCCAAAAAGTCGTCGGCGTGTGTCAGGCACTGGAGGCTGATCACCTACATGCCTATTAAATTTAAAAATGATTATGAAACCGATTCAGAAATCTGAGGCCATTTTTTTATATACAAAACAAAAGTACCACGTCAATTATAGAAGTGGGCGAGGTGGTTGCTTATTTGCGTCTTGAAAAATATAGCCTGATCATAAATTAGTGCTTGTTTGCATGACCCAGTGTTCTAGATACAGCATTGATCTACCACATTCTGGCTTTATACAAGGCTTTTGTATATGGAAATATTATATATTATTAACTCGAAATTATCACTTCTAATAACGTCAAGTAAAATTAATCACAAAATGGTGTTTATTTATTTCGTAATGCTAACTTAAACTATATATATATCAAAAAACAATTATACTAATGATATCGTCAAAGATGGAATACATAATATATATACAAAAAGGTTTGACCATTTACAAAAGGAAAAATCAATAAATATTAATAAATACATTTAACTAATAAACCCAAATTCGGCTGTGATGTGTGATGGCGTGAAAGAGAGAGTATGAACGTAGGATGTGTATGTGGGGTGTGCTCATGCAGATTATTTTGAGATACGGGAACAGGTATCCCATACGATCCTAATCGTTCTAGTGGGATTCATTTATAACGAACTGCAATATAAACAACTATAGATACTTTAAAAAAACTGGTCAATCCATTACTAATATAGGATTAGTTTACGGCCCCAGTAGCTGGGTGTAGGTTGTGAACAATGTAAGCGAGTCACATTCGCGGTTAGTTTAATTTCTAAATCTCACCAAGATGCCAAGTTACGGATTGTCGCCGTTTATAAATAAAGAATTCCAATAACGATAAATTTAGCGTCAGATCTCCACTTAGAACTGAAATACACAATTCCGTTGGTCGCATAGTTATTTTCGAAATCAAAAGTATCAAACAAAAGCATAACCTTGATAGTTTGGGTTCAAAATTGTCGCGTATAACTTTTGATTTTTGTAACTTAAAAACAATTTTTTATATAATTAATTGTTTCTGTTTCTACTAATTTTCTAAAGTGATGCCACATTCTATTAATTTACAATAACTAGTATAGTTAGCAAAAGTAAGTCGGGTTTTTCTGTAACTCGAGAACTGGATAGATTTTCATAGTTTTTTATTTGTTGTATTAGTCTCCGTTCCGAAAAGAAAAAAAAAATATTGAAAAATTGACGAAAGAATTCAATACAAAATGTTCATAAGTTTCTTTACTGTCATGTTAGGCTTTATGTTAAATAAAATATTTTTTGATATAGATGAAAGGTAGACTACCTTAAATAACGAACGGCACAATGTTTGATTGTGATTGACAAATGGTCGAAATGTCATGTCAAAGTGTGTGGGTATAGAGCATAAACTATAGAGGTCGACCAAAGACAATTTAACGTAACGCGCCGTCGTTTCGTCTTTCTTTACATTCTCTCTGTTTTTCTTATCTTTCGAGTCAAGTGACTCGTTTAATAAATAAATGAGTTAGTTAACTAATTGAGGTTGTTACATCTGTGAAATATTTAAAATATTTATAGGGTTTTTGACCTGTCAGCCGCAGATATAATTACCTGAAACAAATAAAATAATAATTAGTTATAACAATAAGAATATGTTTAATAAACTGAGAGACAGATGTAAATTCTAAGGCTGACCGCTCGAGGTAATTTTTTTCTTTATTATTTACGTTATTATCTGTTGTATTGTAATAGAAACTTAAATTTAGAACACATTTCACTTTAGAAGTACTATTTGCCTTTATATATTTTGTTTGGCGCCATTTGACAAGTGCAATTCAGGAACAATAAGTTCGTGACAATTTTGAAAAAAAAAAGCTAATTTAATTATAACGATGTGTACATATCACATTATTCAAGATATTAAAAATTAAAAAAACACGCCTGGCCGTGTGTAATCAAATGCAAATTAAATAAACAAACTCCATAAAAGTTACAAAACATCGGATACTCCAGACAGTGATAAATTGTGACCATATTAAATGGTGAGGTGGCACGCTATCATTGAACAAAGAAAAATACGCCGTATTAAAAGTAAATATTAACACAGCTTCTTAGAAATATTCCTATTTATTCCATAAAGCCAGTTTTATTTGTCGCTGCAGATAAATATATGGTCAGTATTTATACTAAAATACTCTTAAGCAATAAATATCCTGGAGTATGGAACAGACATTTCAGCATCTATTTAATAGAAAAAAGCTGCCGTAATCTGTAGATAGTCCCCTACTTCTCTTCTTAGTTCTATTCTGGAAGTACAGGTAAATTTAGAATAATTATTTTTACTGTTTGAAGTGAAACTTCTTTAGGCGCATGAGGGTAAATTTTTTACGGATGAAACGCAATAAAAATAATATTAGCGTCACGAAGATGAGCAGCGTTTTTGTCGAAGAAAAAAGAGAGAGCGATTGAGAGAGAGTGAGAAAGGGCGAACGTAGCATGAAGCAAATAGACATGGAGCGAGAGTAGGGAGCAAGCAAGTGAGAAGGATTGAGAGAGAGAGTAAGGGAGATCGAGAAAAAGTACACGCTATTGGTTGATGTATTCGTTTAGTAGTTACTTATTAGAACTTTAGAATGCAATTCTGTCGCATAACGTCTTGTGCAGTAAACGCAGATTTTTTATTTGTTAGCACGTAATACAGTGTGTCAACAGTGTGAATATAGATATACAAATACATGGAGTGATCATATACTGGTACATGATCATCTATTGGGGCTTTTACCTTAGTAATAATTAATTTACAAATAAGTTTCACTTTCAACACTTTTGACACTGTACTTTGTACGCAGGCACTTTTTTTGTAGGGGACAATCGGGCAAGAGTCTCATCTGATATTGAGTGATACCGGATTGTCAGAAAGAAGGCTCACATTACCGGGAATTTTAGGAATTGTCACGATTTATCTTGATGGACCCTAATTGATTCGTGAGTTATTGACGTTCATAAGTGAACATTATGTTACGAATAAATGTATTGATTTTTGATTCAATCTGTCAATATATGATAACTGCGAGACTTACGTGTCTACAAAGGGTTCATAGACAAGTTTATTTGACATACGATAGAGTTCCATTAAGCTTATCTCAGCCCATAAGCAATAAACAATTTGTAATATTTTAGTTTCATAACGTAACCTTTACAACAATAGAGGTTTAACGTAACAATCAAAATCAATCATTCGTTCCATTTCTTTGACACGAAATGCTAATTTGACGGCTGTGTTGCCAGTCGTAAAAATTAAATCGTATGTAACCCATTGGGCGGTCCGTGTTATTTGTGTGCAATTGTTTTATACCTTAGGACGAGTGTACATAATAGCGACCTTGTGTCTTTCAAATTCTTTGAATATAATATATAAGTGGCAATGACGTCTGGCAATGATAGTATCCATAGGCGGCGGTATCACTTTACATGAGCTTACTGCCCGTTTGCCTGTCCTGGTCGAGCAAGAACTTCCACTCCTGGCTATTGTATATCTAGTATTACATCTAGCATTTATTATCGCGGGTAATTCTTAAAAGAGAGCAGTGTTAGCCTAATGGCTTCAGCGTGCGACTCTCATACCTGAGGTCGTAGGTTGGATCCCCGGCTGTGCACCAATGGACTTTCTTTCTATGTGCGCATTTAACATTTGCTCGAACGGTGAAGGAAAACATCGTGACCGACATGTCTTAGACCCAAAAAGTCGACGGCGTGTGTCACTGGAGGCTGATCACCTACTTGCCTATTTATTAGATTTAAAAATGATCATGAAACAGATTCAGAAATCTGAGGCCAAGACCTAAAGAGGTTGTAGCGCCACTAATTTTTTTTTTTAATTCTTGAAAATTCTCGCAAAACGTAATGTGTACGCGGCCTATGCGCGGCGAAATGTTGCCCTTTTGAATATTTATGTAACAATGTTTATGCAAGACACGTGTGACGGACATTCTTCAATGTTTGCATTATGCAGTGATGATTAAGCCTAACTATCCGTGTGATACTGCAAATATTATCCTTCGAGGCATCTGGTATTCGTCTTCAGTGTAGAGTGAAACTGTTTGAGGGAATTTTCCATATGAACTCACACTAAGGTCAAATATCAATCAATAGTACCAAAATATCATTTCTTTACTTTTTTATCAATTTGTATCATTTATTTATTAAATTCACCACATAATATATGCATTTTTACAGTATATGTTTGCTATATTTTAATATTACGAAAAATTTAAATATTTGACTTCCAATTTTAGATTTTACTAGTGATTTTTGGCATAACAATGCGGATTAGGTATCAGATAGGCTAAGTGCCTATGCCTATATACAATGCTATTTTTTCCTGATAAAATTGTGGCATACCTACACAATTTTTTTTATAGAACAGGGAGCAAACGGGCAGGAGGCTCACCTGTTAAGTGATACCACCGCCCACGGACAGTCACATTGGTACGCTCTTTTCTTTGAACAAAACGAGACGTTAGTGTTTTTTCGAACGAAGTAAAAGAAGAACGACGAATAAGAAGATGAAGAAAAAATTTTTTTACTTTCCATTGGCAAATGTAAAATAATTTAAAATTTTGTTTAAGTAAAAAAACCAAAGCTGCATGTCTACAAGTCAATGACGAAGTAAGAGTTTGGTTTCAGTCGAAACAATTCAGTTAATTGGGATTGAAAGTCAAATAAAATATTTATTTATTAATAACTATAGGGACGGCCAGACCCTTCGTACCGCCTTTTATTTTAATTTTTTCGTTTTTCCATTAATAATCTGAGTTAAATTTATTGTCCTATATCTGGATTTCATAAAAAAATGACAAATGATCACTTATGGTCAACCTATTTTGTTTGACTAAATCTGCAACGTAAATGTCCGCCCCATTTACGTTCTCGGGCCTTCGTACAGTGCTGAAAGAACCTTGCTACGCTGTGGGGTAGTTAGTACGTGCGATTAGAACGACACGTCTAAATCAAAATTCATTTATTGCAATGAAATTAAACACGTAAATAAATTACTTTCTGTTAAACAAATAAAAATTTTCTTATGTGAACAAAAATTAACAATCGTTTAGATTAATTAAACACGATTTCTTAAAGTTTAGAACGTCACATTTTTTATAACCTTTAAAATGGTGTGGCAGTAGAAAATGGCGGATTTCCTGGCCGTTTACAATTTTTAATATTATTACTTCTTACAACATGCGGAATAAACCTTTTGTTTTAAAACTACTTAGAAGCGTTATCCGATGCATTGCAAAATATTCACGTATGGTTCCGCACGGACTCCTTTAAATAATCAAAATGTATTTAAATTCGTGACGATACAATAACACGTAACACAAGTCAAGATGCAAAGCATGGTTATGCAATCTTCCTAACAGTTTAGTCAAGATCTGAATTTCTTGAGAAATGACACTAATTCGACGTAAATGATGCGTAGTTAGTTGTCAATCGGCAAATGTGCACCACATTATGCTGTTTGCATGCGTAATAATTTAACTTATTTTTTAAAAGAAAACGTCAAAATAGTATTCGATAACTTATCTTGATATTTTATTACTTATAGAATACTCTACCAAAACTATTTCTCGGAGCTAGAGAAAAACATGATCCAACCTAAAAGAGTATGCCTGAATTAACCTCATCGGTCGCGAATTTCACCAGCCGTTCGTTGAGTGTATAAGTGTACCTCGACTCATTGCACACAAACAAGAACAAGACTGATTTGTTTTATTATATATATTGACTGTATGAATGTGCCATAGACTCTTCACATCTACCCAAACAGCTAATAATAATAATTAATTAATTTATAAAAATAATTTTAAAAACCAGAAAAAGTGTGCCATAATATGAATCAATCCATATGAAATTTAAAAAAAGCCTGCTCCATACTCTGTTGTACCATGATCTCGTGTATATAACTACAGTATGGCCAATTGAATAAATCACTTATTGGCACCTCATCAAACTTGATTAACATAACTTTATAACGGCCGACGTCCTGAAAATTATATTTCTAAAGAACTATATAAATAACGTTATACACATTATAAAACATGTTTCATAAATTAACAATAATGTATAAAATATGTTATAATAACAAGTTATTGAAGTATGCTAGGATTACCCAGCATCTAAGTTTTTTTTTTCTTGTTATTTAAAATGTTAATAAATTGTTAAGCATTGTTAGTCGTCTGTACGTAGTGTTTTATGTTATAATTTGAATAACAAGGTTACATAATTGGCACGTGTTATACAACAAGTTTTTAATAGGTTACATAGTCACGCACCCTTAGAACTGAGCAATTCTTAACTTTTGTGTATCGTATTTCCCAAAAATACATAGTATATATAAAATTAGTAAAATACCTTCAAAAAATTATATAAGTTTTCGAAATAACAAAATTATCCTTTTCAGTCCAGTTCTCAAACTCAGGTGTAGCACTGGACGCAGCGTTCGGCACAATGAAGATTTTTAATTAAGAGGCGAATTGAAAACTTGAACCGACTACTATAAAATTTCTTTTATATTCGAAGTAAATTTTTAGTTAAAAACCGCACTACAGGGTCCGGTGAAGACGGCTCTGTTATCTGATAAAAAAATTTCACAGGCAAGTAGATTTCCTTACGATGTTTTCCTTCACCGTTCGAGCGAATGTTAAATGCGCACATAGAAAGTCCATTGGTGCCTGGGATCGAACCTACGACCTGAGGGATGATAGTCGCACGCTGAAGCCACTAGGCCAACACAGCAACACACATTTCACATTTTAATGTATAAACATTTGTGTTAAAAAGTAAAACTATACATATATAGTTTTACTTTTTAACGCGAACAGGGACAAATCATCTCGCAAATAAGATAATGATAAGAAATGAGGTCAGTAGACTAAACCCACACAAAGGAATTCACTGACATCACTTGGCTACAGGTTTATTCGACTAATTAAATAATATATATACGTAAAAATTAATAACGGAATACATATTTTACTAAATAAAATCTTCACAATATAAAACTAAAAACTTCAACCTGTCCTATACTGAAACAGAAAATATTCTTATTGTGCAATAATAGCTAAATTATAAAATATAAGAATGTGTTAGAGTAGAAATTTTGTCAAGTTCCGTAAACGTGTCAAAAGGAAGAGATGAACACAGTGCATAGTTCTCTTTACCTAAATATCATTTTTATTGTGTATTGTGTTTTTTCTTTCTTTCATATGCAATATTATACAGCTATCTATTTTGTTAATCAACTATAGCATTAAGCACCAGAGCTATAGTGGTGTGGAAGAGAGACGAATGGAGGATTTTAATTAAATAGTAATAAAATGTGTTAGTTGTTTAAGTTTAATAATTGTTTGCTAAGCTGTAAATAAATAAATATTTAACAATATTTCTGCTTTTAGCAGTAAGACCTTTTAAATACTTTGTCTTCATTTTTTTTCTCCTGTTTTGTGTTGTCGTGTAAATAAAGTTTCCACTTCAAAATGTCATACGGCGTCGTAATATATTTGCCAGAACTAATAAATTTGACAGATTACAAGCTTGCTCCCGCCATCTGTCAACTAATGTTTCTGCTACGCGTTGAATTATTGGTATTTTTATTACTTTTGCGTCTTATAATACCCTCGATTATATGAGTTGTATAGGACCTACCAGTCATTAACATATTCCTTTTTAATAAAACCATTTATTTTTAATAAAACCGCTTGTTTCCGAACGTAGTAAGACAATTTAAAAATAGACTGCATTTTTGTTTCTATTTAAAAATAACGTACTTTAACAGACTGTTATAGCAATCAATATGACCAATGGTGCGATATAACCTTTTAGGTCTGGGCCTAAGATTTCTTTAGTTCCGTGATCATTGCTCATAGGCGATCAACCTTCTGTGCCTCACCGTCGACGTTTTGGGTGTAAGACTGGTTTCCTCACCATGTTTTCCTTCAAGCGAGTGGTAAATGCGCACATAGAAAGTCCATAGGTGCACAGCCGGGGCTCGAACCTAAGACACCATGTATGAGAGTCGCACGTTGACTCCACTAGGCCAACACTGCTCTAAAAAGCTTAGAGCTTCTTATTGAGGTTAAAAAAATCGAATGAGCGACATGTGTTTGACAACAAAATTACTAAATTAACATATTGAAAACCGAAGTATATTAAATACACACAACACACAATACAACTTTCGAATATTGAGTGCCAAAGTTAACCGCAAACTTGTCAGGTGTATCTACAATAATACAACATGAAAAGGTGTGTTTGCAGAACACTTGCGCCTAATCGTAACGACTTCCTACTATTTACCCACTATGGCCACTTCTTCTACTAAGTAATCATTGCTTGGTTGGACTTGTCAAGTTCAAACAACTTTGAATTATAAATCTTACTTCAGCTGTCACTGCAATGACAATTTACATCTGTCAAATGCCTACTCTAATTAAATAAAAAATCCTTTAATTTCCTTCTAATCAATAATTATTAACTAATATGATTCATACAAAAAAATAAATACAATCATTTTGTTACTTACTATACATATATTAAATTATAGGTTACAATTTTAGTAGGAACTCCCGTCACAGGAATAAGTCTCCAAGGAAATCCATGTTTCCCTAAAACAAGCAACTAGGAGCCAGTCTAGACCAACATTTTTAGAATACCCTATCGCATTTGGGGTCCTCTGGGAACCTCTTATATAAACACACAATATTTTTAATTGAATATAAATAATTCTAAAGATGTACGCGTGTATGCATGTGTGTCCTAATACGTTCGAGTCTTCCTTTTCACATTAATATTAATTCTTTATCGCTTGAAACGCAACAATAGTGCTTGACATTTGATTTGACAGGTAGAGAAATCAACAAAAGTTGACATTAACTGAACTCACTGACAAGAAACAGAAAGAAAAATTATTTCACAAATTTTTGTATTAAATTATAAAATATTTTTTAATAAATAATATTAGACATATTCATAGCACAATTTCAGAATGTCCATTATAATGCCACATGGCTTTTCAAGGTGCTTTAGAAGCGCATTTACTGATAGATTGTGCAACCATCGCCTTAAGTTGGGTGAAAGCGTTGAAAGTACCAACTTGACACTTGTCAATGTCACTTACCCATCGCATAATGAAAGCTGGACAAAAATGGACCGCGCTTAATACACGGTATAATAATTGTATATGGTCTAAAACCGCCGACGTTTTAGTTCCGTACTTGTATTTTCTACTAAATTTTGATTTGAATTTTGAATTGAATTTCGTCGAATAACCATACAGTCAGAAAACTTAAAAAAGTAGAACAATGGGCGGCTTTATCCGCATGTCTTCCGGGCAACCATTGTAAGGATATCCTTAATATTAAACAGAATATGCTCAAGTGCAAAGATAAACTTAGATAAGATGAATATGACTGTGTGTGAAGAGACCGAAAGTCATGGATTCGATCCCCGGGGATACAAAATTTGTTTGAAACAGTTGTCAACGAAATGACCCAGAAATGTTTTATACGGAATTTTACACATAATCGGTGTTTTATGGCTGGTTGTATTATTTTTAACTTACAGTAACAAAGCTTTTCCTCTTCTATTTCTCGGTATCTTGTAAATTATGAAATACTATTGAGCTTTAAAAGCTTGAGTTGGGTAACAACAAGACTGTGACAATCCTTTCATCAACATTATTATATCAAGTGTACATTTAACTTGCAGTGTTAGCCTAGCGGCTTCAGGTGCGACTCTCATCCCTGAGGTCGTAGGTTCGATCCCATACATCAATGGTTTTGGATGGTGAAGGAAAAATGAGGAAAACAATCCAAAAGTCGATGGCGCGTGTAAGGTACAGATTGATTACCTACTTGCCTATAAGATTGACAAATGATCATAAAACAGATACAGAAATAGGAACTAAACCATTTTACCAAAATTAAATAGGATATTATGGAATTATCGGATTCCCATCGGCATTAATACTTACCTAACAAAGGGACTCATAGCTTCATTCTTTTTCATAAATCCTGTATATATTTTATTGCGATTAAATTGTTGCATAATAATGTATTGAGACTTTAACGTAGGCGAACTGGTCCGCCCACGTTATCATGAATGAACGTACTTCAACAGGTAATATTAACGCTACCCATTCTACACAACATATTAAGATAGGTTTCTGTTTCTTTACTTAAATAACGAAATTTAATACAACGAAAAGTGAATGCAGTAAGGTACAATTTTAAATATTTGCTTTCGAAACATAATTTAAATTTCGAACATCGGAACTACTTTGTTTAAATTGCGTAATATTTTATTTCGATAAATAAGTGTTAATACTTTTTAAATTTGTTTTCATTTACTTTTTATAAATTTTTAATTATTTTTATTATTACTTAAGGTTGAAAAAAAGGAAATACATATGTATATTTGATTGATATATATTTCGAAAACACTATAAGGAAAACACTAAATTGTTACTACTGCTAAATAATGTTAATACTATTATTTTGAAAATTCTTAGATCCTCCATAGTGTTTGCGATAAACTTAAAAGCTAGTTTAGGGATTTGTATGGGGAAAGTTTAATTTGTCAAGGTTTACACGTTTTTTAGAGTAAAATACAAAGTACAAATCCTGGAATATGGCTCAAAATAATGACCTCCTAAAAAGGCAGCGAGACAGACGCATTGTGAAAATATAATGGCCGAGGCTGGAGTGTCTTAGCCAGACGTATTGTCAGATTTCGTGTTGTTTTTTTGAATTCCAGTTTATCTCTTAAATTTTAGAACTTTATCTTAGGCAGATTAGCTTTACTGAAGGTAACTCAGGCAGCAACTGTCTTCGCCTACAACTCATAGGTACAGGTGATTCTTCTTACATTATTAATGTAAGAAGAAGTAGAATGTAGGTAAGATAAGAACCAATTCGACTTGGGGTCCTTTAATAAAAGAGCGTACTAATTCCTAAAAGGCCGGCAACTTGAGCCGAGCCTTTTGGCATTGTGAGTGTCCATGGGCGTCGGTATCACTTAAGATCAGGTGAGCCTCCTGCCCGTTGCGCCTCACAATGCATTTAAAAAAAGAGTTTCATCTTGGTACGTCGAGGCAGAATACGAAATTCCACCCGTATCACAGCGTCTGTTCAGTTTACATTATTATATTATAGTATATTACTATATTATTACATTTGACATAAATTATGTTGCTATGCTTCTATATGCTATATAAATGCTCGTCTCCTCTTTATGTTCTCTACGAACATCTTTTAAAGTGATAAAACCCTTGCACAGCCGGGATTCGAACGCGAGTCTTCGCGTTGATTATAAGATTAAACTAGGCGTACACAGTACACTGCTCAAATTTGGTTTAGTTAAGAGATAATAATAAAACATTTTCATTATTCACAGTACAATGAAAATAACAAAAGTTATCGTAAAACGTGTATTATGTAAATTGCAGTTTAATTCTCGTGTTAGCCTAACGGTGAGGTTTAAAGTTGACATAACGGTTAGCCACGAGACAATAAACCTTTTTTTTTTTTTTTGTTGGGAAATCAATTTATGACCCCCGCGCCGGGGCAACGATTTAAAAGTGGCGCAGGGAGTGTGGGAGTCAGTCCGTATGGTGCAATGGACACCTACCCACTAAAACCCAACAGCCCCATCTGTTCGCTACTGGACGGTAGGCGCGGTAACAGTTTCCCTTAATCCGTGCCTCCGTCATGAGCGTCTGCTGTGTGAGCACATATTCTGCGTTGCCCAATCCTGTCCTAAGGTCCCAATGGAGTACGTGCGTAATCGCGACGTCTCCTTCCAGGCCTTTTTTGCGTTGAGGGTCGGCGTCTGGGTTACACTCCCGAACCCTCTCCGCATTCTCTTTAAGTGTAATGACGGCTTCACAGAACGCTTTGAAAGTGTTCCATGGGCCGTCACTGTCAGCCTCCATCATAGCTTTAACTATGACTGGAAGCGACAGGTCCAATCCGAAGGTGGCGGTTAATAGGCACGTCAGAGCTCCACGCCGGACAAACCTCTAAAGTGTGTTGCGTGTGTCGTTGCGAAACCACACTCGTGACAAATGGGGATGCCTCCTCCTGGCAACCCTGTGAAGGTATCCACCGAAACATCCATGGCCTGTGAGGACCTGAACGAGTCGTACGAGAGTGCCCCCATTTCTATTTACCCACAAGTTGAGCACTGGACGTATAGATGTAATTGTCCAGCTCCTGCCCTGTGATCTTGTAACTCATCCATCCATTTCTGAAGGACGGTCACTTGGGCTTCCTGTCTCCAGCTGTTTATGTGCTCAGGAAGGGGGTCGAAACCCTACTTCTACTATCTGCCCTATGCCAATAGATTGGCTAGGGCAGCCGCTTCGAGGTGCCAGGGGGCAGTTCCTGCAATAACACACGCTGCCTCGCAAGAGACGGTGCGGTACGCCCTTGCCACCCTTATGGCCATCGCCCGTTGCGACTGTCTTAGAATCGCCCTGTTTTGAGCGAATAGACAATCGGCCCAAATGGGGCATCCGTAGAGGACCTTCGCCCGGACCACACCTGCAAATAACCGGCGACACCCGCACTCGGCCCACCAAGATTTGGCATTAACCGGCAGAGTGCCATAGCCGTGGAGCGAGCTTCGGGGCAAGTGCCGAGAAGTGATCCTTAAAAGTCCATCGAGATCGAGGACAAGCCCGAGATACTTTAAAGTGGGGCTTACTCTTATGGGCACACCAATACGACCAATTGTGTACCGTCAGGAGGAGCTCGTCTTGGACCGTGGAAACAGACCGCCCCAGATTTCTCGAGGGCGACTTGGAGGCCAATGCGCCTTATTTGCGCCACAACCTGTGCCACCCCGCCGTGGAGGATGCAAGCTTCTCTGTATGTACGACCTTTTGCAGTGATAAGTGTGTCGTCGGCATAAATATTAGGCTGACGCCTTGCAGATGTGAGCCACGAAGGACGCAGTTATATCCGAATTCCATAGGAGTGGGCCTAGAACAGACCCTTGTGGAACACCACACTCAACCCTGTGTTCCTTCCAACCTCCCGACCCGGGTAGATGACGGTACGGGCCGAAAGGTATGATCTTATCATGCGCCGGAGGTATACTGGCACGTCATGGAAGATAAGCCGCTAAATGGTATTCCAGGGAATCGTGTTAAAAGCGTTTGTATGTCTAGTGACACCGCCAGCACCACCCCTCCTTGCGCGAGTGTCTCCTCGCAAACGTCTCTTAGCCTTGCAACGGCGTCGATGGTAGACCGGGCGCGCCGGAAACCGAATGGGTATCGGCCAATCCGCCCGTCCGTTGTAAGGTGTTTACTATGCGGGATGTAGCACTCGTCGAATAACTTGCCTGCTTCATTTAATAAAACAATTGGCCTATAGGCCGACGGGGACCAGGTGATTTACCCTTTTCTTTAATAATACAAGTTTTCCCGTCTTCCAGCTACTCGGAAAGTGGCCGTTCTTTAAAATATGGGTTAGCAACTCCCGAAACCTCTCTTCCAGCCCGTTATTGAGGACATGGACCCAGACCTTCCCGTGAACACCATCTGTCGGGGCTGTCTTTTGCTCTGAAGCTTAAGTATTGCAAGAGAGTTCCTAGGCGTCATTTGGGACTTCCCACAAGTGGAGGTCGTCGGAGATGTTGGATGCGAACTGTTAGCCGGGAATAGTGGGAGATACCGTATCAGGAACACCGTTCTAGAGTGGTAGTGAGTGGCGGAAGCAGGGGGCAGCTTGGTCATACTAGCCTAATGGCCGCCCCCATGGGTCTAGCTCTAAAGTTTGTAAAAGATTTCCCAAGCTTTTTTTGGCCTCTCAATTGCAATGCGCAAAGTTAATTTTGCTTTGGTTTGCCGTAGCCCTTCTTTCTTCTTCCGGATCGTGTGGAGAAGGCGTCTTGACGTAATCGGGTGTAGTGACGTGGGCAACTACACAAGCCGTCCGTAGTGGGTGAGTTAGGGACCACCAGTACATTTGTGGCGGGGCGGAATAGGGCGGTCTTGGCATTGAGCGTCGCTAATACGTCGAGCCTCTCGAACCATTGCACCTCTCTATCTGTAAGATAGTATTGGCTTAGGGGCACCACGCCTCTGTCAAAGAGCCAAAGACAGGGAGTCAAAGTCCAGTTTTTACGGGACCATTTTGGCCCTATTTCCGGTGGAGGCTGATTTGATCACCAGTTGCTGGTGGTAGGTTGATGGGGACCACCAGGCACCGAATGTACCTATGGTCGAAAGCGTTTCAACCTCTGTAAGTACACGCCAGTTGAGACGCGATTTGTAGTTCCGGGGATGCAAAAGTTACATCGCGATAGAACTGCGATTCGCACGCATGTGCGTCGATCCTCGATTCAATATCACCGCAAGTTGTGAGTGGCGATCCAATCAACCACCGCATCGCCACGGGCTTCGGTTACCGGAGAGTTCCACATAGACGACTTGCGTTGAGATCCCCTGCAACAAAACATTTAATGGTGGCCCATTCCACCAGGGAGCCCATTTTGCCAGAAAGGCCTCGAACTCTGTAATACTCCGGTTCGGCGAAAAATAAGCTCCAATTACAACGACTTTTTCTAGTTTAACAGCGAAAGCCGTTTCCTTTTAGCGAGGTTGAGGCAAGCCTTCAGGCAACGAAACGGCAATCGCAACTAAACCGTTGCGTCGCCAAACCAGTTTTCCCTCTGGGGGATCATATACGGCTCCGATATATTGTGATATTGATTAACCACTGCCGTGGTACAGAGGGCAGTGGTTGATGCGGTAAAGGGCCATCTATGAACCAGGTGTTATCTCCATTTGCTCTGTGTCCCCGATCGGTGGGGCACCAGTGGCCGTTTTGTTCGCGGTCCAGTCCTTCTGGGCATCTTTTGTGGGGGCCGAACACGCGTTACCCCCAGTAGATGGTTTGCTCTTTGGCCAGCCGCAGCACACAGAACGCATTGCGGCTTTTCAGAGCAACTCCCTGCTCGGTGGTCAGATTGACCACACCGAAAACAAAGGTGACTGTGGTCCATATCCGCAGTACACCGTGCTGCTACATGACCGCCCTGGAAGCAGCGGAAACATCTCAGTTCTCGGGCCCTCAAGAGAACAACTCGGGCGGAAGCCCATCCCACTAATAACCTTCCTTGGTAGCTTTTTGGCCGCCGTCACTGGGCACCTGACCCATGCCGCAAAAAGGCCAGTCCTGTTTGACGGACGCTACGACCTTCACATTGTCCGGCGAGCAGCTGACCTTAGAGCAAATGGTGTTTGACCTCTTCCGGGGTGACTGTTTCATCAGCCCGAGATCATACTCAGTTGATTTAACAGGTCTGGAAACCCGGACCTTCCGTCACCATAGACCTCCCCTTAATCTAGACGCCAGAATATCCGCTCTTCTCCTTCACCACCTGTCCCGGGGACCTGAATGATGGTGGCCCCCGTGACAGCTCGTCTGAACCGGACCGCTTCTATACCAAGCTCAGCCAGATTTAGTTTTGTTTCGCCTCTTTTAGGACTGCTACGTATGTAAGGCCTTTCTTTCGGCATCCGGCGGAAGCGTTAAAACAACTGCTGCGGAACTGGGCGTACGGAGCTTCAGTTGTGCAGCTGTTGCATTGCTGTCTCTTAGGTTGTGTGGAAGTTGTTGAGCACCTTCATTCTTCTTCCGGCGCAATCCTTTCTTTACCACCTTATTCCACGCTTCATTAGTAGAGGGAGCTTGGCAGTGGGACGGTGGTGACAGAGGGGCAGCATTAGGGACAGTGCCCTGTAGGCACATTCTCTTGCCTTCTAGGTTTCTTCTTCTTTTCTTTTTTCACGCGTCTCGGGTGAGTTACCACTGTATTCGAAGTGGGGCTGCTGTCGTTTTCTAACCTTGGAGGACCCGACGTTGTTGCACAGCCTCCGGCTTAATGTCAGCGGAGAGAGGTGGTGATGCGAGGCTCGGGGAGTTGGATGCTTTCTATCTAGCATGATCCTATCCACAAGGCGGCTCATGAGCCTTGCCTCAAGGTCCTCTAAGTCCGGTGTTGGTACCGGATGTAGGGCGGTATTAGCTCTCGCAACTCTCCCATCTCTTTTGGAGCGCCTCCAGAAAGTTTCGAAGCCGCTCGTTTTCACTTGAAGAGCTCGCGTCTCATCCGAAACAGACATTTGAGCGAGTACCTCTGTGTCCTCTTTAATAGATTTAGCGACAGATTAGGGGGACAAATGTACCCTTAAGATTGACTTAGTCGCGATTTCTCTACCATTTGATAGTTGATGGCTTGGTAGATCTGCGTCAAAATTTCCCCTTCTGCATCATTGCCGCTGGTGTTGGTGGGGTTTACTCGGTCAGTCAATGAAGGAGGACTCTCAGCCGGCTTCTTTTCCGTTTTCTTGGCCTTTAAATAAGCAGACCTAGCAGGCGCCAAGCCCATGACCCTCTGGGGTGGGGGCTCTTCCCTCTGGAGCACTTAGTGGGGTCCGAACAGACGACTGCTGATTGAGGATCGTTCGACTGGTTCGGGAGAACTCCAGAATCTAGGAATGAGGGTTGAACCAGTGAGGGATAGAGCCGGGAGGAATCCGATATCCAGAGAGTAGGCGGTCAACTGGATGGTCGCCAAAAATGTCCCTGGAAACGCTCGGCACGGCGTAAAATAGAGTGCGTCAGGCACACGGTCACTTTTGTAATTTCAGATCCGGGTTTATTGGTTGGTCGTGGATACATTTACTATCGCAGTTTATCTAAATTTTCTGCTGCTGGCAAAAGCGCCGGAATAAAGATTGTCCCCAGAGTACGTGGGTTTGACCGGCTGGAGAGGTGGCGGGATACCCGCCTGGGGTAGAAAGATTTGCTTCATTTTCGTTTAAATAGGTAAGACAGCACCCTGGGACGCCCTCGGGACCGACTCCCCGGCCACTCACCCCATCGCCGGGCGCCAGAAACTTGAGGTTAGGGCTGGTCAATTGACGGTGCAGCCTTAAAGGCCAGCCAACCACGCGCATGAAGCGCCGTGGGGCTAGAAGAATGGCCCCCCTCTATATCCGATTCGCTTCACCAAGGTGTGGCTTGCACCCCAGTTACTAAGCCCTCCCCGGCCACGTCAAGGCTCGGACCCCGCAGGATGACAGGGGGAGGGAGAGACAATAAACCTAGCGCAAGATACGACACTTTAAATATGACTAGTATATTATATATAGTAGTACGTATATACTATGCCTATAGTAATACACATTCCTAAACCGAGAAAATATCCAATTCACTATAGTTTTTTAGTACATCTTAAATGAATTAATAAAATGAAAACCGCCATAATTTACGGGCTTGACGCTGGGGGTTGTACCACCACTTTGATTTATTCACCACTTTTTTGTATTTCTCTGTAATTAGTTCCTAGATCTGTGACCTGTTACATCCTAGGTCAGATGCTAGCAGGGTTATTCAATAATAACATACACAATATTGGAACATGTTCGCCAGTCAACAGTCATTCTGCATTCAGTCTGCGGTGAACAGAGAGCGGTTGCGAAATAATGTGTGAAACTAATTCCTTAATATAGTTTCCATTTTAAAAAGGCCCTCTGGTTTTCCGGGCTAATGAAACCCTTTTTTTACAAATAATATGTATGGGTGGTTCGTTGTTTCATGTAATTTAGGAGACATTTATAGGCAATAAGGATAAAGGTTAAAGGTGCTAGAACACAAATTAACTCATCGGAATTCAGAGCTTCTTACTGAATTGTGATTATAGTAAAACTTTTTATGAAGACCTTTTTCAGTGTAATCATGTAATTAAATACCAGGCCCTGATTCACGTATATGGTCACCCTGATTACATTAAACCCAAACAATGATCTGTGTCATAAGAAACGTGAGATATATCATAATGAAACTTGATATTTAAAGTGCTAGCGAAAATTATAAATACAAATTAAATTCGGTTTCGGAAATCAAATAAAACAGAGGTTCATAGACAAACCAAGTTGACATAATATGTACAAATGACAGAACATCTAAGTTTTACATTGAAGGATCAGTATAACAGAATAGCGCAATTTGATTTGATGAGACAGTTTTGAAAAAGGAACACAGAACAAGAGTCCAGCTATAGTTTTGACTTTACCATAGTCTAAAGATTTGTCTTGTGGCATTATGATACACCAATTATAACATTTTGATCCTATTCAATTAATTTAGAAAACTTTTTTATTTGCTGTTGAAAAAGATCCTTCCTGAACCTAATAATTAACAAGTAAATAATAATACAATAAATAATTTCGTGCAAAAGATATTAATTCTACGTCATAGCCTTATCTGTTTGACGTTTATCTAAGTTTTACTTTCATAGTTCGACAAAAAATATAACCAATCGAAACTGAGGGCGCCCTAATCGATATGTCATTGAACTTGAAACTGCCGCCAGCCACATAATTAAGTCCACGCCTAGCAGGGATACCACACCTTTTGTAAAATGTTGCTATTAAGAATGTAATGGAGTTTAGTCATAGAACGAATTTATTCAAAAATGTACCTAGGACGTATAATTTATGTATTTAGGCTTATGGTATATTCATCTTTAATTAATTGTTTCTCCGATGTGTATTACAAGTTGTCCAATTGGACCAATTTGCTGCAAATGACATATTTAGACAAACCGATCATCCAGACATATTTGCGGAGGAGCTTTGCTTGAACATAAACACAAAAATTAAATCTCCTCCTTTGCGTTTTTTGAAGTCGGGAAATTTATTTTTATCTTTTAAATTTATATCGAATAGACATAGATACTATAACATTTATTACTAACAAAACACACAAAAAAAGGTAAAAAATAATAAAAAATAAGTTTTTTTTTTTTAAAGAAAAGGTACGTTGGGGGAAAGAATTAGTGTTAAGTTGTTATAATGATACAGCAATAACTAATACCGTCGAGCCCATTTTAAGATGACCAGTTATTTAGGTTCTACGCTGAACACCTAAGAAAGTTCAGATCCAGGGAAAGAAGAAAAGAAACCTAGGCCCCGGTATCCATGTATACCTCTTGAATTAATTTATATATATGATTGTTGCTCGCCTAATTTCCTCAATAGCAGGGAGAATAAGAAGTCAAGATATAAATACTCCGCTACCATTTAAATGCCTCAACATTGGACAAAAACTTTCACACCTGTTTGGATTATGTTGTCAGGAAACGTCAAATGTCATATAAGTGTCAACAGCTGTCAAGCTATAGAAGTCAATGTGAAAGTCTAGATTTCCGCAAGAGTTTAACGTAACGTGTGCTTGAGCAGATAAATAACGACTGTATCAAAAGCTATGTAAAATGTCTTACAGTATGAATTATAAAAAATATAAAGTTAAATTAAAACGAATATAGTGGCTTGCCTTTTCACTGAAACTGATAGATGCTGAATTTTAACAGTAGCCTCGGAAAAGTAAAGAAGTCTTAAATTATCCCTCCCGACATCAGCCCTACGGATATTGAGAGAACTTCATCCAACTTGCATACAAAAACTTCGGTAGTGGGCAGCCGTGTCCCCCCCCCCCCCCCCCCCCCAAAAAAAAAAATTTTTTTTTATACTAATGAGGAGGAAACTATAAGGAACTAAACTAACTAGGAACTAAATTGTAAAAGTACGGGCGCAGGGAATAAGTAAAGAATGAAGTAATCTGGTCAAGCCGTACCATGATGAAACATGATTTATCTTCATACATTTAATATGTGTGAACCGAAATGGGAATCGCGATGACACTTGTTCTAGTAGAGCCTCAAATCTACTGCGGACCAAAGGTTTAATGTTATATATACAAGCTATTGAATGCTAACTTCATTATCAAAGCACACGCATGTAAGCTTATCGATATATGAATGTTTAACCAGGTGTTATTATGATCTCTTGATCCTGATGAAAGCGCTGACCTGATGCTGAATTTTATATAAAATAAAATAAACCTTTTTAGATCTGGGCCTCATATTTCTGTATCTGTTTCATGATCATTTGTCAATCTAATTGGCATGTAGGTGATCAGCCTCCTGTGCCTGACATACGCCGTCGACTATTTGGCATTAAGGTACGGTTTCCTCGCGATGTTTTCCTTCACCGTTCGAGCGAATGTTAAATGCAAACATAGAAAGAAAGTCCATTGGTGCACGGGGATCAAATCTACGACCTCAGGGATGAAAGTAGCACGCTACAGCCACTAGGCCAACAGTGTTCTAATTACTATCACTTAATTTATATATAAGTATTTTTTTTAACCATTTATTTATATTTTGGATGTATACAAATCCTAAATAAATACTCAAATGGTGAAAGAACTTTAAATCTTTTTTGACATTTTTAACAAAAAACTGTCGTCTTTATAATATAAGACTGTAGTCTTGATAATAACTTTAAGTCGCTTCTAACTATATGTAATTCCTTAAGGCCAAAACCCAATCAATTAGCAAACAAATGTTATTGTTCGAAACAGCAGATCCGCAGTTAAAATAGAATGGTCATTGAACTTGTGGAAAACTCATTCGAAAATATAGCATAGGGTGTGTCCATATCGTCAATATCGTATTGATGAAAACGTCACTCAGTAATATTAAAATAATTACGAATACATATACATACACTTTAATACTGTGTGTGTTAAGTTATGTGTACGTGGGTAACACTGAAAATGTTTAGAACTGGCCAGTTAGAAACATTGCTAATGAAAACTTTTTTTGAATTTCAGTTTTAGAACTCTCGTTTGTCATTTGTTTTTGTGAATTGGCGGCAAGTCTAAAACTCTTGTTACATGTGAAAATTAACCTAATGCAAGAAAATTTTCGGTCAATGATTTATTATGACTTTCGTTGTGGGCTTACTCAACAACAAAGCTACGATAGGCTGCGATTAGCATTTCTTAATGAAGCCCCATCTCGTGCCACTATTTACAATTGGTTTAACGAGTTTAAGCGTGGACATAGCAATTTTAATGATGATCCGCGTGAGGGACGTCCTTTAACAGCGACTACTGAAGATAACATCAGTGCTGTGCGACGCGTTATAGAGGAAGATAAGAGAGTGACCTATCAGCAGATTCGGGCAAGCCTAGGCATTGATATGAGTCAAGCTCAAAAAATATTACACGAACATTTAGGCGTCAGAAAGCTTTGTACCAGATGGTGGATCTCTGGCTGTGCACCAATAGAATTTCTTTATATGTGCGCATTTCACATTTGCTCGAACGGTGAAGGAAAACATCGTAAACATACCGGCCTTAGACCCAAAAAGTCGACGGCGTGTGTCAGGCACAGAAGGCTGATCACCAACTTGCCTATTAGATTGACAAATGATCATGAAACAGATCATACAGAAATCTTAGGCCCAGACCTAAAATGGTTGTAGCGCCATTGATTTATTTTACATCAATTATTTGGGTTAATTCTATTTCATTGGCGTATGTATATTTAATTAATTCATTATTTACATTTATGAAACGAATCTAAAAGTATTGAAACTAACAATGAGCTACTCCAGACTTTAGAAGAATTTACGAAGCTACCAATTTTAACAAACTACAACTTTGTTTCAGTCACTTAGCCACTTTAAAGCTTTACCAAAACAATGGAACATCGCATTGAGTACATCAATGTCAGACGAAACACACTCTTATTCCAACACAATAAACACTATGCACCGAACAATAGGTACTTTAACAAGTACCATCTATTGAAGACCTCTAGACTTATCTGAAGTAGCCTAACAGAGGGACCTAAACGCTGGTTATTAGCTGAGGGTGTCATAACCAGAGATTGGCTGTATTTTTTTGTATGTGGTCATTGCTATGTAAAGTCTAGACTCGATTCCTTTTATTATTTATATGATAGCTTTAGAAACGCAAATGCAATACATGCTTTTACATACATTTCGCTTGGACTTTGAACTCTTATTATGTGTTTTATTAGGCAAAATCTTAACAACCTTCATTCACATCTCAGAAGTTAATTTTACGATTAATACAACTTCGTAGACATTGTTATTATTAACCCTTTATTTATTTCTAACCTTATAGATTTTTCTTTCTTCTAGACTTTTACAACATAAAACAAAAAAATATATATAAAATTGAATTTAGACCAATTTGTGTTCTCCGCCAGTCTACGTTTGTTTTTCGACACATGCTAGCTACAGCTATGATATCCTCTGATCAGCGCTGTTTTGGTCTACCAGTTTGTTTACCGTTTGGACTGGCCATTCGTCACTTTATAAGTCTAGATATCGTGCTATGTGTTCAAGACCATTTTTGTGTTAGAAAGAATCGTATCGTGCATCCGATATTTTTGTTTCCTGCTTCCGCTTGTAACTTTATGCACTTGAAATTAAGCATAGCAGATATAAAAAATCGTTTTAAAGGAGGAAATTTCTTCAAAATTTACATCCCTATACATTCTCAACCAACTAAAGATCACCCAAGACTGTCAACTATCATAAACAAACCGGTGCTTAGCTACTTTGGCCATCGGTAGGAGGACGAAAAGTCTCGACAAGTAATGGTAGGCATACCCGTTGATCTGACCAAATTGAGACAATTATGGCTCTTAACATCCCAATGCCTTGAGACAAGCTGGGTATAGTGGTATGAAGGCAGCAAGTCGACGTATTGCTTTGGGCTTTTCAAGACAGGTACGACTTTTAGTAATGAAGACTACGAAGAAGAATATGTAAAATGGGCCAAATGCTAAGTTCACGTATACTATAAGAGTTCAATTGACCGGTAGGCTATTTAAACCATTTCTCTTATTATTTCACCCCAATTTCCCACGAACAAAACTCAATTAAGCGATCGGTAAATACGAACACGTGTTGGTCCAGCAATTAAGTATCCCCATGAAAATGCGGGAAAAAACGTATTAGAACGCCATAGACAAGATTTATTACGTCTCACCCTAGAGTTTTTAGGGGTTAGCAAATTGTTTAGTATTATTACACAATATGTGTAATAATAAACAAATACGATATAATAGTTAAAAAACTGCATTTAATTTAATAAATTACACTATTTAATTAAATTTCCGATAGCAGGGTTGGCCTAGTGGCTTCAGCGTGCGACTCTCATCCCTGAGGTTGTAGGTTCGATCCCCGGCTGTGCACCACTTTTATTTCTATGTGCGCATTTAACATTCGCTCGAACGGTGAAGGAAAACATCAAAAGTCGACGGCGTGTGTCAGGCACAAGGAGGCTAATCACCTACTTGCCTATTAGATTGACAAATGATCATGAAACAGATACAAAAATCTGAAGCCCAGGCAGACATTATTATTATAATACTTTTTTAACTGCCTTACTATATATTTTGGCATGACTCTGAGGTCCTAACACAGACACAGCGCACACTTATAACACACTCTCAAATAAAGCGTGTATCATACGAACCCACACCTATTCACATACTCATAAATTCAAGCATTCTTAAGGTTTTACACGACTTTTGTTTGATAAGATGTAACACTAAGACTAATTTTTCTTTGAAAAAATTGTTTGAAAAAAACGGAATAATTGTAATTACCGACAACACAGGGGCTCCCTTATCTATTTAGTCACAACCATATTTCTGACATGAATAAAGTTTTATTATTTATTACTGTTAAATATAAGACAGTATATTATGATTTAATTGTATCATCTAATAAAGTTAAATAAAAATTTATAATCCATATCGCGTGTTGTTACAAAATTTATCCCCACGGGCAACATTTGTGGCCATGCAAGACGAACACATCCCACGCGAATCGTGGGGAGAATAATAAGTTTAATATTAATGTGTATAATTTAAACCTTTGTTAACTCAAGAAAAATAACTGTAAACATAAGTACTTTAACTGTAAGAATTATATATTTTTAGCTTATGGTCCGGTCAATATAAACATTTAAAATAACAAAAATCCCAGAGAGCCAAATATTGGTGGAGGTCTGGGGTTTACCATTACAAATAAAGTTTTCAAAATCACGTTATCGATCCAAGGCATTTGCTGCATAGCTGTTTGATCAACTTACTGAATATGTTTCAGGCCGCTAGTTAAACGGCGCTGTTTAGTTAAAAGGCTAGGCTGTTAATTGGACGGCTAATTCAGCTAGTTGGCTGCGACATACATACCCCTTTCATCTATGGAGTAGGACTAAGTCATTATTATTATAAATCATGTGGCGAGGGTCATAATTTCATAAATTAAGTTGGTTGGTACAAGCCGAAGTTTTAGTAAAGCACAAAGAGTTAAAGAAAATAACGCTCAATTTTCTTTAGGACGTGGCAACACACGATCCTAACTACGACATCGCCAATCTGTGACCCAAGCATAATGCAGGCCCACACAATTTTTCATTCTGTGACTATACGCAAAGAGAATGAAAAAAAAGGATAAGCACATAATAAGGGCTTATTAATTCACGAGTGTCGATGTCTTAAAAAAAAGAATGTCTGCATATTTGGAATATCAGAGGCGGCAAAGATAATAAGTGAGAATGAAAAAAGACAAATGAGCGTCGCGAATGAATACTTCGTGGAATTACTACAGTTTAAGAACATTTCAGTTATGTTCAACTAATAACACATACTTTGTAGATGAAACGCAGTTCAAACTGCGTTCAGAAAACCTCAGATTAGTGATATGTCGTTGTTATTTTGAAGGGATAAAAAAGGATGACTGTGAAAACAATACACTTTCAAAATTATTCCGTCGGTGTCAGTCAAAGAAGGATGACAATTATTGTCGATTTTGACTTTGACACGCAAACGCGAAGTGGTGTTCCGGCGTAATGGCGCAAGGATTAGATTAGGATAGTTAGATTTTAACCACTGTCGCGTGCGCACTATATCTAACCGCACACCGTACTACCGCATATTATATTATTTAACAATTATTAAGGATCCACTGCTTGGAGAATCGATCGATACTTCAATTCCGTCTTTTACACTGACATGCGACAGCCGAACTAGCGCAACCAAGGGAATGGAGCATCCTAGATACAGCTTCCGGATACACAGATAATTATTAAATTTTTGTGTCGACGCCCAATTTCTAAGCCTTTGTCGAACTACATGATGTCGAAAATATAGAACAATGAAAAGCCCAAAAGCAATGACACCATAAATTCAAATCAATTACAGGATCCAAAGGGAAACACCCTATTAGTGGTTACATTAAGACATTATATTTGAAATAGTAGAGTCTGAACATGGACTGCGGGTGTCGACGTTGTCAAAAATATGTTTAAACTTATCAAGGCAAGGCTGAATCAGCAAGTTACAATAAAAAGAATTTAACCACTATAAATTCTTTGCACTGTGTTTTTGTTAACACAGAGCTAAAAATTGCTTTTTTGTTGTCTGGCAATGGGTTTAATTAAAGGTTCTGATTTCGTGGCGTGTTGATATTAATTTGACAGTTAAATGATATCGTCTGTATTACAACGATTCTATTTTTAACTTAGATACAAAAACGTATAAATTAAATCCAATATTACTTCTAGAAAATTCCTAAAATAAGCATAAAATTGCAAGCAACTTTATAAACAGACCAAAATTTATACTATTCACGTCAAATTTGGGAAAAAGTCTTTTATATGGCAATCCATTATCAACCTCCTTTGTGCATGTTTGTGCCTCCCTGTCTAGACTTTGTCTGCAGCGCCGCGCAGGCGTACTAGAAAATTACTCCACGTGGCTTAACATATGCGACATTTTCACTATAACCTTTTTGCGACCAGACCTAATAAAGCAAATTAGCATAACCCATAATAGATATCTTAATCACAGCTTAATTTTAACCAGGCTAAATATATATTATTAAAATTATAAATTAAACTAGCGTCTATGCCTCGCTTTGCGACTTTTCTCAACTAGATATTTTTTTATTATTTGCAAGTACATTCGTTCTCCATCTCTTATATTCCGTCCTGTTTAATTCTAAAATTCCTTTCTCTTTCAAAAACTCCAAATATTTGGGAGCCCATAGCTATAGCCTACGCTTTTTCAAAAAACTATATCCTTGAAATCCCATCTCATAACTCTTCTTTTATTGTCTCTGCAGTGAGGCAAGAAATTGCGGAGAGTTTATTGTATCTTCTCTTCCGTTCGACGCCCTAGTAAGGCCGCTAGTTGCCCTCCTTACTTTTAAATTATGTTAATTGTACTATATTTGTGTATACTTGCAACGGTAATAATATAATAATGGTAATAAATAAATACATATACCCTATGTTATTCCGGGTATAGCCATTCTAAAGGACTAAAATTTCGAAATCATCAGTAGTTTTTAAATTTATTGGTAACGAACGTCAAAATACAGTTACTTACTGTTTATAATTTTAGCATAAACATTTTCCGAACATAGTTTTCCGTTGTAAAAATTTCCATGATGAAACAAATGAAACATTCATTAGTTTATGATAAAAATGTCTATTCCATGTAAATTCTTTTGAGAGAATGCAATAATTACATAATTGTATAAAATTAATACCGACGTAGGACATTAGGTTGGAACAAGGTTCTTTGACAAGCTAATTGAGACCTTAGGGCACAAAAGATAAATAGTAAGAATAATTAATGTGAGAGAAACACGGCAACAGTTTAACAGTGAAGTAAAATTTGAAAAAAAAATCCTACTAGCGCCATCGCGCACCCTTCATCGCTACTCCTCTTTTCGAAGACACTGTTCTTAAAGCCACAGCCAGCATTGGAATTGGCGTTGACATATGAAACGACGTTCAGTTTTGCGGACATTTGGAGGGAAAAGTTAATTAGCCTTCAAAAAGCTTGGTGTGCTAAGAGAGACGGTACTTCACTTCGGGCCACCTTGCAACTGTATAAAGCGCAAATTCGGCCCCACATGGAGTACTGTTCTCATCTCTGGGCGGGAGCTCCCTAGTACCAGCTCCTTCCACTTCACCGTATTTAACGAAAAGCGGTTCGAATCGTCGACGACCAATCCCTCTCCGAGCGGCTTGATCAAGTCGGTTACTCTGCATCTTCTACTGCATTTACCATGAAGAGTTTTTAGAGGAGTTGTTTGGATTAATACCTGCAGCTGAGCTTCATCATCATCACTTAACATCAGGTGAGCCTCCTGCCCGTTTGCCCCTGTTCTATAAAAAAGGCAACCGAGACCCCGTAAACCTTATTAAGTTACATACCCAAACCGTTCTTATAAATCATTCAAAAAACCGCAAAAAAGTGCAGTCAGGCAGTTTGAGTTTATCACGAACAGATAGTCAGATAGATATATCTAACCCATAATCAAGGTGTTTAATAATGTCGTCGTTGGTATAAAAACGGGGCGTAGTCGATGAACGAACTAATCAATCGTAATTATGTGCACATGTTACAAAACATATAAAACAATATTGATGTACTAATTAACGCCGACTTCTCAGAGTAAACTTCAGAGATTAACGATCTTCATAATCTATTAATTATTTCGTATACAACCAGATGGACCGATCAAGTGAAAGCCTCATCGGCCTCAAAACTGAACACTGTCATAAGAGACATGCTGAACCGAAACCGGTGGAAACCTAGTCCGCTCCATACGCTTTCTTGCTGACCACGATGCTCAAAAGTCAAAAGTCAAAAATCATTTATTCATATAGGTAACGCAATGTTCACTTATGAACGCCAAATAAGAAATATACATTAAATGCTTCTAATTTTACATTTACTGCCAGTTCTCAAATCAAGGGCGTAGAACGGAAGAGAAGAACTAGCAATAAACTCTCCGCCACTTACATTTATTGTTTTATTATTTTTCCCACTGTAGTATTTCCGAACCAATTCAACTGAGGGTTGATGAAAAGAGCGTACCAATTCTTAAAAGGCCGGCAACGTACTCGCGAGCCCTCATTGAAAGTGTCCATGGTCGGCGGTATCACTTAAAACGAGGTGAGTAAAAACATAGAACCCCCTGTTCTATAAAAAAAGAAGTCTCGAAGTTGTATTTTTATTTTATTTTAGTACACGCGATGCTTAGATTAAAATATATTTCCTTTACTATAGATTTGACGTCACGTGCGAACCAAGTGCAGTAAAAGTTTTGCACAAGGCTCCATTGTAGTATTTATTTAAAGCAGATTCGTAATATTTATAAAACAAATAATATTAAACTAATGAGTATAATATAATATTTCAATAATTAATTATTGTGTTATAATGTAACTTGATTATAATACAACAATTATTATTGGTGTTGCGCATTTTGCTAATACTGCGTGTTTTTTTTTAAATTTTATGACCTGGCAACGAGCCCTTTAAGCCAATTTTTGAATTGTTCAATCACAACCATAGACTAATGTCTATCATTTCTACATATAAAAATACAGCCTTCTTCTTGATATTCCAACAGACTTGCATTTCAACACTTGACTTATTAACAGTCCTTCACAAAATCAACGTAAATACCAAAACTGGATATATTGTATAAGTAATTACTGATTACGAATTAAAGATTACCTATACACATGATTTATTACTTAACCAAATTCTCGTTCTCTGTAATTCACATGATATTTACGTAATAGAATTGCATATTTTTTTTACTGGCGTTACATAATTGATTCTAAGTCAGGGTTCCATTCAATTTTCAAGCCGTCATGATAATGGCAGTCTTTAGGCAAAAATCTGTACCCTACTGGCACTTAGCGCGAACTATGTCCCCGTATGTTATGTACCAAAGTCAGACGTTCAAAGCCGGAAAGTCGAATAAATACATATACATCATAGATAATATGAATTGTATATATTACAGTTAACACTAGTTTTTAGTTAAAACTCGTTTTCCCTAGTTAAAAATAGTTTTTACTAAATGCCTTGTCAAAACTAGAAATAACAAGTGAAAACTAAATTTACCACTGATATAATATTTTCGATAAAACTATTTCCTCAGCTTTATTACAACTAGACTAGAAAACTAATTTGAATTTGGGATGAAAACAAGATAAAGTTTTAAAAATATTTATTAAAAGATTAGGGAAGAAACATAGTACGTACCTATAAAAAAATTAATAAAGGAACATTTTAGGAAAATAATAAGTAGTTGAAAAATTAATTAAAAGTAAATAAAATAATCAAACAAATCAACAAATACAACATAAAATTTAAAAAGGAACATTTAACAAAATGAACAGGCCGGAGGGATTTATGCGCTGCGTATGTAAGAAAGGATGTATTCAAAGAAAAATGCTACCTTTGTATTTCAAAATCCACGATAGTTTTCTTGCAATAACAAGTAATCGTCATCTTTTTTAAAGGTTGTTTGATTATTTTTTTATTGTATGTTTACCAATATCCCTTAAAAATATTATTATAATGTTCTTTTTAAATTTTATGGTTTATTCGAAATATTTATTAATTAATTCTAACTACTTATATTCCAAAATTTCTTTAGTAAAAAGATAATACTAATAATAAAATTAAAATTATTAATCCAAATTAAAAAAAAAAAAAATAATAAAAATAAAAAAAAAATAAAAAAAAAAAAAAAAATTATACATGTCGAACACGTATACTAAAGAAACTAAACAATTATAGACCGTGGTGTGGTTCGCCTCATACGTAAATTGAAGATAAAAAAAAATATGCTATGACCAATTCTTAAAAGACTGGCAACGCATTTGCTTCTCGCAATGTGTCCAAACGGCTTGTTTATATAAAAAAAATTGATTAATTTAATATATTTTCAGTTTGTAATACCTCTGACAAGAGTTTAACAATAGACGTATCCAATTTTGTTGGATCGCTATGCATAATGCAGTAATATCGATTTCGACAGTGCGGGAGATAATTTCATGGGAAAATAACTCTTTAGGCTTTAAAATAAAGCTTAATTTAGCTGAAAACATCAGGGTCTAGAACCTTCAGTAAATTAAAGTTCATAGTACGTCTTTAACATGTTGTAATAAGAGATTCATGTTTTTAACGTATGACATATGTATACACCCTGAAATGTATAGTGCGTAATTATCTTATAGTTATAATGTAAGGATAATAACCTAATAATATTTATATTTCATGTGCGTAGCCTAGCCTGGACAATACTGTGAATTTGATCTCGAGGCGTGGCGCAAAATTTTAAAAACGTCAAAAATTAATTAGAATGGATTTTTAAAAATTGAACTTGTTTGTGATTGGTCAGCTGTCTTGAGACTTAATAAAACACGATTAGTTCGTATGTCAATTGTACTTTCTCCTTTTTTATTTACCTACAAAGCCAATGTGCATTCTAGCTGTCTCTAAGTCTAACGGCCCTTTGGATTCCATTGTGCATTCCACTTTCCATATTATCCGATCATTTATGATAATAGTATGAAGAACGTGCATTACGAGATTTAAATTGCATTCAGCACGTTTCTAGAATACGAAATATTATGTTATTATGGCGTTAGGTTGGCGCCGTCGTTTCCTTCACGATTGCAATATGGCGGTAAATCTAGAGGGCCGTGGCGTAACGCGTATCAAATTAATAGCTGTGTGCCGCCTCTGGCGTAGTAGATCTGAAAATTCAATCAAAACAACTTTTTTATGCATTTATCGGACTACCATCACTGCCATTGCATTATTCTTTTAATAAGCAACCAAGAACCTATAATCGTTTGTTGTGTTTTATACTCTGTGCATGTATTTTATGTTTTATTTATTATTTTTAATGTTTAACGTGCGTTTTGGATTGGAAGAAACTGCTTTTAGCATTATTTTATGCCCGTTTTTTTTAAAATATTGTTTGTGATGTACCTATTAACGAAAATAGGAAAAATATGCGTTTAATTTTCACCAATTAAAGTAATCTCAGAAGATATACTGTATTACATCCTCTAACATATTGTATAGTTATTACTCATTAGGTACTCAAGTAATTTGTTTCACTTTTGATGGATGAAAAATAATATCATTTATTTTTTCAAATACTCATTTAGTTAAAACAAACAAACTTATCTTTCTGGCGCCCGTATTAAATTCAGAAATTCAATCATATTTTAACAAAAATCACAATTAAAACTGCGTTGCAAACGATAAAGTAATGAAAATGAAACCTTGTTCCGAATACAGCCGTTTCGTCATTTAAGGGCATTAAATTACACTTATTTATGATCGACCTAAATTAAACATTTTTGCATACGATATAACATATAATTTAATACTTTCTTTTGTTTACGAGTACTACACGTAATATATGAAGCGACATCATCAGACTGCAGCTAAAATCTGTATGATGACATCAAACGCAACCAAGAAGATTGTATCAATAAGCCTTTGTTGTGTTTTATACTCTGTGCATGTACAAGTTTTCAAATACCAATAATTCTAAACTCGGAGCATATACACAACATCACGACTCTAGCCACTAGTAAGTAATAATACTAGTCCCTTCAGATTGAAGAAACAACAGGGAGTTTTAAGAAACAGAATTCAAACCGGCAGGAGGCTCACCTAATGTTAAGTGATGCCGACGATGTACATTGTTTTCTTCAAGGGAAAGTTTATATCATTCACAACCACTGGGAGCTGTGCGTCGCCCAGCAGATGCCCAGAGGGGGATTCTCCCTCATGCTTCTCTGCTTCTTCTGCACTTTCATACTTCTTAGAACAAATAATGGTATTTTTTTTTTTACCTGTTTTGTCGGCGTTAACGATTTTTTGCGATACCATAACGATTTTCGGGTTCGATTTTCGATTCGTAGTTCGCCGATGTTTACGAATCTAACAAAAATAATGCAACAGAACTAAGACTATTATATTAAAATAAAACGGACTTTATATACATATCTTTCATCAATACCAACACAGGAACTCTGTATTAATAAACTTTTAAGTATGACGAAAACAACACACACATACATACGAAACCATCTCATTACCTTCTCATGCCAATTCCACGTTCATTAATCATTAAGTTAAATTATAATTCTACTATATCATGCGTAAACGCATTAATCATACTAACACTTGTACTATAAATATAGAGTAGAATTTCTGTTTCTCAAACTGGTTAGAACTTCAAAGGATATCCTGAGAACATCTAGTGGACAGATTATAGTAAGTATATAGAGTAGAATTTCTGTTTCTCAAACTGGTTAGAACTTCAAAGGATATCCTGAGAGCATCTAGTGGACAGATTATAGTAACTATATAGAGTAAAAAATTTCTTACTAAGTTTTAAAAAACTACTCATCTGCTGATGTAGTATCAGCTACATGTAATAAAAAAAAGTATAATTTATAGTAAAATGTGAATTATGACTGACACATAATCAACATTTTTTATACAACAGGGGGAAAAATTGCCAGCCAATGTATAAGATCATTTAGTATCGGTGTGTAAAGGCTTTAAAGGTATAATATCAAAAACTAACTATTGTAGAAGTATATTCAATATTCATATTGGAATTGTAAATATAAATAAATAATTCTTAGTCGAACAAATATTTCCTTTCATATTGAAACAAAACATATTATTTCTTTAGTAGGATCTAAGCTTTAATCGACTTGTACTCAGTGTCTTGTAAATAGAAAACAATTTCATTGTTAGAGTTTAAATAAAGCGTGTACAAAATAAGATCGAATAAGATCAACGGATTAGGATACTTGTATGGTGCTTGTTAGTCTGTGCATACTAATTCGGATACTTTCACTAGCTTTCTTCCTTTGGCGCCTAATTGAATGTCCCCCTTGCGGGAGACTCCAACGTATGCATTTAGAAAATTTGTAAATCAGCCTCAATTAACTTATCTGTAGCTTATACCAACCTAGACATTTTTTTTTTGTAAAAACGAGCCGCGTTTCGAATTTCAAATAATTCGCACATCCGTTTATTTGTACGGGTGCGTTTAAGGAAGTACACTTCATTAGTTCCATACTCGTACATTATATTTACAATGGCAACACACATAAATCCCGTATGCATAAATAATATGTATCGCATATGTAGAATAGGTTTGTAACTATTATATCGATTAATTTCAGCGGATTCAGATGTCTGCATTCAGATAATACAACATTAAGGTGATTACCTAATATAAAGGGTTAATAATTAATGTATAAATAAAATCGTTTTAATTTTTTTTAAGTCTGTTATATGTTTAAAATTTAAATAGCTAGCCCATAACTTTAACAGTTTTTACGTATCATATTTTTATTTTTACCTATTCAACATTTACGGCGGCAAATATTGGTTCAAAGTCCTCAAATAATAAAATATATTGTTGAAAACTTGTTCACAATGGAAAACAGCATTCTGCTCGAAGTTTTATCTTTTAAGAATGTTATCTTAAGTGTGCTTAGTTCATAAAACATTTCATGCGTGTTTTACGAACATATAATTTACAAGTTGCACAAGATCTACAATTAATAAAAATAACTGGTTTTTTTTAATAAAAAATTTCAGAATAAAACACGTTATGAACATATGGTGCAATCACTGTCATGTTTTTTCATTAATTTATTTCTAATTCATCGCTTGACCTAAAATCTCATTACAAACGAAACTGTATGAATCATTGCTTCGTAACCTTCTTCACCACCTCTCTAATGGGTTTCAAGTTTCGGTGCGAGGGCATTCATTCAAGACGATAACGAGAGATTAAAAGTGCAAATTTTCTTCGCATTGTGGCAAATTTGAACTAGGATTTTTATTTTTGTAATCTTCACACTGATAATTCTAAGTAATCATGACTTAAGAGGTGGGTGTACCAGGCATTGAACCCAGTGTTAGCAATGCATTCCATAATAGGAAGCAAACCTGTCTCCCTCCCTTCCTAGGCCGAGGAAATCACGGCTGTAGAACAGGTAACCTAAAATAGACTCGAAACATATTTTTTTTCATATTTCAACTGGAAAGTTTTTTAAGAAAAAAGGAACTGAACCCAACGTCCCCAACAACTAAAAGAAACCTAAGAAGACAGTTTATATTTAAATCTCTATCTTAAATAGTAAAAGAAAGTTTCTCTTACATTGCTAAATTTATTAATTATATTAATATAATTTTAAAATTATAATTTTTTTATTTTGTAAGAAATAATTATAAATATTTATTTATTAAATTTTCAAATGTAAACTGAATTTATACTATAATCTCCTTTTTTATTTAATTTTTAATTATTTGCATAATAAAATCTATTTCTAAAAAAGAATAACTCTTAAGCGCGTACATAAGTACGCCCTTTTTTTAGATTTAATACAGAAACCTTAATTACTTATTATTACTTATTTACTTATAATTGCTTTTATCAGAAAATTAAAAATATATTTATTGTTATATTAATAAATTTTATTTTTAAAATAAGTTAGTAAGTTGCACTAATTGTAAAATAAGTTACGAACCGAAAAAGTCCTCCCAACTCATAGAATGGTCCGAATCAGCGTTTGCTCCATCCATTTTCGGTGCACTTATACATTCATATTTATTTTAGGACTTATAGACACAAAACTTATCACCGAACACACATTTTGGATGTTAATCACACTTTATTTAGTCTACGCAAAACTAAGTTTTTTGTTGACAAACAAATTGACATCGCGTTCAACACGATTAATCGCAACACCCGGTCGCTCTTTAACAGAACTTCTGACGTTGTGAGTTAATGACTTGTGTTCACACTTCACGCTGTGTTGTGAACTGAAGTCTGGGAATGTGAAGATATGTGTAGTGAGTGAATGTGATGTGAGTTGTGACTTGTGAACGGTGAGCTGCGAAAGTCAAAATGAGAAATAAGAAAACATTCAGGGTTACCAACTCTTAAAAATATTATCCCATATAGCTAAGCCAAAAGCGTCTCAAATCTACAGACTGTAAATAATAAATCCGTCTAATTATTATTATAAGGCAATATAAAATAAATGCTGTTATTTTATTGCATAATTAGTCTTATTTATTTATGAGTTAAAAAGTAATCATAGTAACGACTGCCGTAACAGATTTCGCTAAGCAATTAAATAATGATGCATTATTAAAGATATATGTTCTTACATGACACTGTGTAGACATACCAATTCAAATTTATTGGAAAACATGAAATCAAAATGCTCTATAATTATAACGCAACATTTTCCATGATGGCAATTTACGACAATTGATCCATTGATCCGTCGCGCTAGAGTCTATTGTCTAATATTTTTGAAAATTAACATGGTGAACATGGCGATTGTCGTTTGACGGCACTTTTATAACTATCAGTTTTCAAATTAAAAAAAAAGAATCACTATTACTGTGTTCGGGTATGTAACAATTAATATTTAATACCGCCAATTTATTTTTCTTGCATATTCTATTCTAACACTAATTCTTATTTCCTTCAGGAGAGATAGAAATAAGCTTAGAATATTTACTGAAGTACCTACCGTAGTAGAGAGGTAAAATGGATTCTTCATGTTCCAACAAAACCTGTTTGTTCTGTTGTTATTTAATACTTTGGCCACCTGTGCATGCTTAAAATTATACATCTCAATTACTTTAACAAATTAAACATACTTTTATTTTCAGCTTTAGCTTGCCTTAGTGAAGTTATATGTTTTTTTCACTATGCCTCGACGATGGATGGATGTAAACGATGAGTTAATTGCGATTAAAAAAAAAGGAGGTAGAAGAATGCTCGAGTTTAGACACAAGTTTTTGTGATGACGAAGCCTTAACTCCTGGAATTGTATTTACGGATATTTCCCAACGGCAATGGCGACTTGGAAAACCGATCGGTACGTTAACACTGTAATGGGCTATGGATTATAACCATATCCATATATGGTTTTAATAAATAAAACCAATTATTTGTTTTTTACCAAACTTTAAATTTTTGTAATATCGAATTACAAAAATTTTGGCCAATATAACCGGTATGTTATTCTAAATGAAGCTGTTCTTAACGTTTTGACTGTAACAACACCAAGTATTTAGCCAATTCATAAAATTTCCTGTTCATATTCCGTTTTCAATAAGTTCTCTATAATCTTTGTGATCAGATCAGATTTTTATAAAGTTACTAATCTGTTAAGCAGTTTTACACATTAAGAATTTAACTAATATAATTTTTATTTTTGGGTTTAAAAGCAATGAATTTTCAGGTCGTGGCAGTTTTGGCAGAATTTATCTTGCTTCCAATGATATAGAGACTGAAGTTACAAAAGCAAATGCCAGATACATTGTAAAAATAGAACCACACAGTAATGGCCCTCTATTTGTTGAGGTACATTGCTTAATAAGAACTGGAGAAACTGGCAAAGGTAATATTCATATTTTTTTACTCTTCATTATAACAATTATTAATATCATCAATCTTAACCAAATTTACAAAGACAGTTTAGTTTAAAAAAAAGTAAAAGTTTGTTTCATAAAGTGTCACCTTATTACATATTTAATCAGCTTTTTAATTAAAGTATTTATAAAAAAATAATTAAAAGTTATTATGTCATTTCCTTATCAAGTTTTTATAATGGGTTTGATGATGTGTAAAATTTATGTTACAGTAAAACTATGGTGCCAGCAACATAGGCTTAAAAATTTAGGTATGCCACAATTTGTTGCAAGTGGGTCCTTTACTGACAAAACAACGGACATAAAATACAGATTTTTAGTCCTGCCTCGATACGACATTGATCTTCAAAAAATTATATCCAAAACAAAAATTCTGGACTTAAAAAATGTTCTTATTATATCGATTCAAGTACTTGATGTTTTGGAATACCTACATAGTCAAGGATATACACACTCAGACATTAAAAGCTCAAACCTAATGATAGGCTTTGATGGAAATAAATTAAAATTACAGGATAAACCATCTTTTCAAAAGCACACAACACCTTCTAAAAAACTAAAAAGTACCAAAAGTAGATCATCAAATTATTATGATGATGAAGACTTCACAATTGAGGGTGATAATTATAATACAGAAAAAAAAATTGCAAATGTGAGACGTAAAATAACACAAATACTGAGTCGTAAAGACAGGAGTATTCTTAGGCACCATGCATTTAATTTACGACAGTTAACTAATGTGAATTATGAAGATATTAATTCCTTATGTTCAGATAGATCTTACCAGAAAGATGTTAAACCTCAAGAAGATGTTACTAATTATAAAGACTTAAATGAAATATATAAAGAAGCCATTCAGTCACAATCAAATGGACAAGTATATTTACTTGATTATGGTTTAGCATCTAAATTTCTCGATTCTGATGGCAATCATAAAGATTTTTGTATGGATGCTAGAAAAGCACATGATGGGACATTGGAGTATAGTTCACGAGATTCTCATATAGGGGCACATTCAAGAAGATCAGACTTAGAAACCCTTGGTTTCAATATACTTGACTGGTTAACAGGTATCTTACCATGGAAGTCATCAGATGTCCTAGCAAAACCTGATCTTGTGCATGCCTTGAAGAAAAACTTTATGAGCAATATAAAACTATTTCTAAAAACATGCTTTAAGACTGAATTCTATCCACAATTTATTGAAAAATATCTTCAATACATTGTGACACTTGAATTTACTGAGAAACCCGATTATGAGTATTGTAGGAGTTTGTTTAAAAGTGAATTGGTAAAAATTGGTCATGTTTTTGACAAGGAATGTACGATTAATTTTAATGATGGTCCTAAATCTCCTATAAATAAAAGTTTCTATGCTAAACAGTTGGCGAAGAAAAGTACGTCTCGCGATTTTATAGTGCGAAATGGAGTTAAAAAATCATCACAAAGAGAGAATATTGTTATATCAGTGGAAAATGCTATCAAGTTAGATTTCTTAAAACATTTAAATATATCAAGTGATGGTCAAAGAAAACCATGTTCATCCAGAAATTTCTTTACTTCTGATGCAGATTTAGCCGCGCGATTAAAAAATTCTCTTATGCCGCACTTATTGGGTAAAAAATTGTCACCAAAAAATTTGCGTTCAAAGAAAAGCAATATTATAAAACGCAAAGGATTGAAACGCCATCGTAACAGTATAGGAAGATTTGGAAACTTTATGGGTTCAGATCGGCAATTTACATGGGCAGAGATATTAGCTAAAAATCCAGAAGATATCATTCGGAAGGAGCGTAATGTTCAAACTGAAGAATTTGACGACGATTCAACTTGCAAATATAGGATAAGAAAACTTTCTTCATCATCTGAGAATTCAGATTACCAGTCTCCTCTTCTACAAAAGGATTATTTAGAAAGACTTAATCCTACTTATGCCATGAGAGAAGTAGTTGCCAATTTGAAAAAGAAAGTAGCTGCAAAACATAAAGGAAATGAAGAAAATGTTTCAAAAGCCAACTCAAGAGTTAAATGTGACAATATAGAAGTACTGATCGACACTGTACGAGAAAGTCCATTAGCTAAGCCCTGTACAAGATCTGCTTTAAGAAAAACTAAGAATAATTCTACAAAATCTAGTCCTACAAAGGACACCCCAAAAAATCCTATATCTAAAGAAAAAAATAAAACTAAGAAATCAAAACCTATTGAAATCAAAGAAAAATCAGAGGACTCTGATAATTCAACTAAGTTAAACAATCTTCCAAGAAGAACTCGAGCTAACAAAACAATTGAACAAGATGTGACGGTTGAGGAAAAGAGTATATTGGTGGTGAGAACACTTCCTACAAGAAAGTGTAACGTTAAAAAAATCGTTGAACATGAGAAGAAAAAAATAATTAATAACCGAAATACTAAAGTTCCATTTGATGGGCGAACATCTCTTGTAGTTTTAAAAAAGTTGGATATTAAAGAAATACCGGCAAGAAAAAGTAAGTCATGATATTATTTTCTGTAAATATCAATTTATATGAAAATTCAGTGGTGTGTTTCAGAGTTGCTGATCATTAATTAATTTTCTTAAGAGATGAGCTAGGTCAATTTATAACCTCAGTGTTGAGAGTCACTCACATACTCTCTAGGATGACGACCATTCCACTATATTACATTTTTTATATGTAGTTAATACTAAATTATATAAACAAAATAAGCATTATAATCTTCAAGTCTGTTACTTTGGATGTAATTTTGGACATTGTTCTACTTTTTTTTATAGCACATTTCATGTAAGGTATCTTACCTTAAAATAGTGTACTTACTTTATCTCTAGGATCTGTATGATTATTAAGATTCGTTTTTATTATCAATGTCAATTACAACAACTAATAAATATCTTTAAAAAAGATCTATTCATTGTTCACACAAAAGCCTACAACATTCAATGAAATTATTATGAGATAGTTCTGTTAGGTCGGCCACTATGACTGCAAAAAATTTTATATTTTCAGGTTCTCTGTAATCTAGTAAATCTAAATTTAAGATAATTTTCAATGTATTCACCTTTTTTTTCAGGTCCAAAGACGGCAACTAACAGACGCAAGTTAAGAAGTAATACCCGTAAAAAATTACTTCCTTAAGTTTTTTAAACCATCTAAATATTTAAATTAAAAGTCTGAAAAGAATGAATATCATTTTTTAATAAAAACATTTTTTTACTTGACAGTTGAAGATTTTTATAGAGTATCTAATTTTTATTATATTTAAAAAATATTTTGTGATAAATATTGTTTAGGAAGAAAGAATTCAATTAATTATTTGTTTTATCCCATCCATTTGATTTTATACATACAGTATTTCATTTTAAAATTCTAGTACTTTATAAAGTATGCATCTCAATATATGACAACATAATTTTTATTTTAACAACAAGTTTTTAAAATAAACTAGTTTTTTTTGTTAAAATACTGTCAATTGTATAAAATGTTTTTTTAAGACTTGGAGGCATTTAATCATTGGTTCCTTTGATGCTTTTATAACTTAAGTTAAAACATTTCAATTTATTGGTTTTCTTTACTAAAGGTTTTGTCTAACTCAACAGCGGGAATCCAGGATCGTGAACAGGGTCTCGCTTTTCCATTATTTTTTATTTGATATGTATTGACAATTAATTAGTATCACTCATCTGTTTCTGCCATTGCGTGTTAGGGCTCATTCCACTAGTCGTAAGTCCATAAACTAAAAGTCGAAAGTCTGATTCCCTTTCACACTGCGTCGGAGTCGTATAGATCGTGTTTCGCCCATTCGGTACGTAGCGAATTCGCGAATGGACGCCGACGAAGAACTTGTTGTGCTCTACTACTTACGAAGAAAATTAAAAAAATTCAATTCCAAGAAAATACTGATTGGGTGAATCCTAACAGAAAGATCACTTTGGGAATCAAACAAAAAACACGAATGGAGTGAGCAAGCAATGTTAGGAATGTGTGTCTAGGAAGGGGCGGGAGGGAGTAAAGTCGAGTTAGACAACTAGTTGAAAGCAAAAGCAGGCACCTATGACATATTAACTTTTAGTCTTAAGACGGGGTGCTGATGTTTTTTGAGTCGTATTCGACTAAAAGTCGCTCTCATCTAATGTGAACACTCTAAAAGTTATGGTACCAGAGATTGACTTTTATTTATGGACTTTCGACTAGTGGGGAAGGGGGTTAGGGCTCATTCAGACGAACGGCACGTGCCAACTGCAAGCGTCGACGGCTGCCGTCAACGGCACTAATATAGACAGGGAGCCAGTTGCATAATGGCTTCCGATGAAGAAACACTGTTATTGCTTCTACTTCGCCGTCGTCGCCGACTAAAGCGAAGAAGACAGACACGTTCATTATGGGTTGAAGAAATATTGTAGAACAAGATGGAAACTTTTTTACACTCTATCCACGTTTGCGAAGAAACGAAAATAAATTTTTCAATTATTTTCGAATGTCAACTGCTTCTTTTGATGAGCTAACAACCATTTTGAAAGCTTCAATATCTCGTCGAGATACCGTGATGCGGACTCTTGGACTATTTGCAGTCGACTGACAAAATGGCGGTCGTGGCACGCCACAACTGCAAGCGTAAAAACCCATCGACGGCTGCCGCCGAAACGTTGACGCCTGCCGTCGACGCGCTAACGATTGCCGTCGACGCGCTAACGATTGCCGTCGACGCTTGCAGTTGGCGCGTGCCGTTCGTCTGTATGAGCCCTTAGTATACTTGAAGGGAGAAATAGACCGACTGTGACCCTGACGCGAACGCCAGTACCGCTCTTGGTGGACACCTGAAATTCTGCTATTCTTATTAAGGTTTCTCATTAAGTGGCCATAAATTTTAAATGTTAATTATGTTGTATGCTAAAGCAATCTACTCATTAGACATATTTTTTTCTTATAGACTAGCTTTATAGTGCATCACAATCGTCTCTTACTTTAGGAATCAATAAAAGGTAACTTTTACAGTGTTATATTTAATTTAAATCTAACTGAAACGAATATATTATATGAGTGAAGTACCTAATTTTCGCTTTTGAAAGACGCAAAACGAATCCTTCCTCAAGTAAAATTATCATAAATTACTTCGTGTACTTTAACTGCTGTTTGACTTCATAGTCAACTTGTGTTAATTTTTATATGCGGTAAAGTAGCCAATTAAAGTACAATATTAAACAATTTTTTTTTTGAATGTATATCTGATCAATTACATTATTTTGATTTTGTAGCTGGCAATTCACATAGCTATATATCTATTGATGTGAGTAGTGACTCGAATCAAAAATAAATATTCGATTCATCCGAATTAACCATTGATTTCAACTGATAAAGGTAATTGCTATAATTAATATTATGGTTTAAACAGTACTGAAGAAAACTGTATAACTTAGGTGAAAATATGAATATTAACCTTTCTTGCTCCCGTCTCAATTCTTCTTGGACACACACATTAGAGTATAATATGCTGAAACCAAGGAATTTTATTTTATAGTTAATACGTACTAGACAGAAATTTGTATAAAGAGAATATCGGTTTTAGCGTTACTCATATTGTGTGTTCTGGACAATTAGTATGGGTCTTCTATCATCATATTCATCTATCCTTTTTACAAAAATATGCGGTACCTGACAAATGGTATCAGTCATAAGCAAATTACGCAGTAACATTAATTTCTGGAACAATTATATTTTTCCAGGCTTAAAGATTAGGTGAACTTTTTGTAGTTTCTAAATTTTTTTTTACGTAACAGGAGGCAAACGGGTAGGAGGCTCACCTGATGTTAAGTGACACCGCCGCCCATGGACACTCACATTGCCAGTAGGCTAGCTAGTGCGTTACCTGCCTTTTAATGTTTAAAGTTTAACTACAGGTGGTTTCGTAGACAAGAACATTTTTGTCACTGCTGTAGTGAAATAAATAAGATTCGAATCATTATATGAATGATGAAATAACCTAAAATATTTAAATAAATTACACTTTCGATGTATCAGCAGATATCTAATCATGAATTTAACTTTAAAAAATGTGACAGGTTGAGATTAGAATCAAATACGTTTCAGAATTACATATGTTGCTGTTGAGTATATTTTGTTTGAACAGTCAATAGAGTAATAATCTGTTAAGAAATTGTTCTAAAATTTAATTGATTATAAATCTAATAATTGCAAAATATAATTGATCTCATTCGAATCATAAATAAAGTTGTTTCGATTATCATTGGATTCATGTCCACTGTCTATCTCTAAATATCTGTCTGAGATGTCATCAGTCATCTTGACTTTTTGAAAGTTATGTCACATGTGTAGAATCAAACGGTAATGAAGTGATTAGTGAACTTTTAAATAACTTTAAATCATGACATAAGAATTTAGTTTAGTATAACTTTAACCAAATAAACTAACTTGTCCACTACAGTGTTAGTGACAAGTAAATAATTCTACCGCATAATTATTCATATTAATTCAGTGTTGTTTATATTACAATAAGTGACATAACCTACGTGTTATTACTATAAATCTGTTACACCTGAAATCTCACAATATCCCATCAATTAAGAAAGAAAATTATTTAAATAAAAATGGAAAATGAAAGAAAAAGTAACATTATTCGTGTAGGATCAAGGAAAAGTCAGGTAAGGAGTCATAAGGTCATTTTGTATGCTAAAAATTTTGAATAAATTGACTAGTTTCAAATTAAGGTTTAAAACATTTGAAACTATGTAATAAATTCTATTTAGAGATTAAATTTAATCTCTAAATATAAACTTATTCTTTTTGATATCTCATAGAATCATTCAAATAAGTTGAGAATAATAAAACTGTTTTACACACAATTCCAAATATTTGAATAGTTATAATTATTATTGTGAAACTTTTTTTTAAATTAATACCGCTGATAATCTTAGAGATTTTTTTTTAAATTGAAACCAGAAATATAGTAGTTGAATTAAATATTATGCAAATATTGACATTTATAAACCTGTTATTCATGTTTTATCAATGTATTTTTTGTTCAATTTCTCAAAGCGTGGACCATTTTTGCATTTACTTGAAATAGGATTAGAACTAGAATAACTAGTGTTTGTGTGTGTTGCGTTTTTGAAATATAAATTGCTATTTATATTTCAAAAACATCATGTATGTAGTTCAACATAAAAATAGTTTCTAGAAGGCTTTCACTTCTAAATTAAAATAATTGAAGTTGTCAATATTTTTTATGTATTTGAACTAATTTGAAATAGAAATAAGTAATTACTTACTTTTGAATTTAAAAGATGCTCAACTTTAATTTTTATTTTCATCTATTTACTCTAATATCTTGTCTAAAAGAAGACAGAGGATGAATTTTAGAACTACATCTAAACTTTGTTTTGCAGCTTGCACTTATACAAACTAATCATGTAATTGATTGCCTGAAGAATGTGCATCCAGATAAAGAATTTACACTGGGTAAGGAACAAGGATACTCTTTACATAATTCTTGCACATGAATGTTCATTTTAGGATCTTTCATTGACACGGATGAGATGTGTAACATCCTAAATATACATTGTGTCTGTTTTACATTTTAGATTCATATTTACATTTAGTGTAGTGCTATATTTCTAGAAGAACCTATTTTGACTTAAAATATTTTAAAAAATTGTGTCATAACGTTAATATGATAATTACCGTCAGTCATGCACTACACTTTGTTTTACAAATGCCACTGTGCTATACATGGATTCCAATTTTTAGGGACTTTAAATAATTGTAAAAATGTCAACTAAGTACTTAACCACTGTTTTTCTCTATCTTTATCAGTCAGAAAATGTCATATTGTTTGTGGAGTGTGGTATTAATATAAGAAAAAACTGCTATATAACATACTAAGTTTAAACTGTATTCCAAAAACAATATCAATTATTTTAACAGTATCAATGACAACACTGGGTGACCGTGTCTTGGATGTGTCACTTCCAAAAATTGGGGAAAAATCACTATTCACTAAGGACTTAGAAGATGCTTTGCACAACAATACTGTGGACTTTGTTGTGCATTCATTAAAAGACTTACCTACATCTCTACCTGATGGTTTAGCAATCGGGGCAGTTTTTGAGAGGTAAACCTAGTGATATTTGTTCATTTCTCTCAGACTTTGGTTACAGATCCTAAAAAGGCTATAGTGTATAAAATAAAGCAACTAGTCACTTAGTAATTTTGTTGTATTGAAACTATCAAATAATTCAAAAACTAATTTAATGAAATATTCTACACAATCCAGCCATAATTGTTTTCTCCTGATTAATAGAATATTTAGTTTATTACTTTAGAAATTATCAACTCCATTTTATATCATTCTTATTCATTCCAGTAACTTTCCAAGTAAAGCTTTGCTTCGATATGTATTATCTATCTCTATATTATGTTATAAATCCATTTTATTTAGCCTCGCCTAGCCATAGATGTATGGCTGAACATTATCTGTTTTAAAATTATTAATTCAGATATAATATTTAGTAATTTCAATAATACCATCTAAGTTGTGTTCTATTTTATTTCAGAGAAGACCCTAGGGATGCTTTAGTGCTTCGTGAAGATATCAAGGCCACTTCTTTAGAAGATTTGCCTGAGGGCTCTGTTATTGGTAAGTTCCTCGTGTATTTATTTTTTATGTTATGTAATCCAAAAAAAAATTAGAAAGCTTCATTACTAATGTCTTTTTAATTTGTATTCTTAATTCAAAAAAAAGGAAAAGCACTATATCCCTTGGATTAAGATTTCTGTATTTGCTTCGTGATCAATAATTTTTTCTGATAGGCAAGTAAGTGATCAGTTCTGTGCCCAACGCTAGCGAGTATTTGGGTCTAAGACATGCCAATTTCCTCACGACGTTTTCCTTCCTCTTATAAGGGAGTGTTCAATGCGCAAATAGAAAAGTTCACAGCCGGGGTTTGAACCTACGACCTCATGTCGAGTCGCATGCTCAAGCCGCTAGGCCAACACGGCTCCAATCATTACTATTAATGCAATGCAATGTGTTATAAATATGTAAAAGGGGGCGGTGTTGATGTTTAAAATCAATTATAGGAACTTCGTCCCTTCGTCGCACCGCCCAATTGCGAGGGAAATATCCACAGCTAAAAGTAATAGACGTGAGGGGAAATCTCAATACTCGTTTAAAGAAATTGGACGATCCGGCTACAGATTATTCCGCTTTGTTGCTCGCAAGTGCTGGGTTGCAGAGGATGGGATGGGCTAACCGAATATCGAAGGTATATTTCCTATAAAAAATGTATCTTTCTAGAAGACGGAGTAAATCATTCATCAATCATCAGTGGCGGATTAAAGGTCCAGAGTGCCCTAGGAAACTACTTTATCGGCGCCCCTGTAACGGCCATAAATAGCCATCATAATATAAATTTTAACTAGTTGTTTTTGCAATTACGATGACGTTGTATCATCAAACCCTAGTACTTTAATAGACCAGGACCCTTGTACTTACGCTAATGCGCGAATGAAATATGACGTCATAACAGTGAAGAAATCAACAGAGACGACAGAACGAACATCGAAATTCATGATTCCCCTCTGCTCTGTGAAATAGGCCTTAATTTATTTATTTATTTCGTAATCCTACAGCTAACATAAATTATGTATAATAACAAACAGTTACACTGAAAATATAGCCAGATATGGAATACATAATACATTTAAAAAAGGTTCAAAAATTTACAAAAGGAAACAAACAAATAATAAAAACTATTCAATACGTTTAGCTAAGTGGTACCTAATTTGGCTGTGTTGTATGATGGTGTAAAAGTGACGGTATGTACGTGAAGGTGTGTATGTGGGGTATGTTCATGAAGCAGGTGATTTTGCGCTATGGATATTCTTAATACTTCTTATAAGCATATTCTGCGATAGCTTAAACAAGTCAAGGCTTAAATATTGGTCGTTGTATGTCCGGGCTGCGCGATACAAAACAGTATTAATGTATATCATTTAGTTCTTAATCGTCGATATGTTATTTATTTTTTTTTTTTAATTCTGAACTCGCGCGTAAGGGACGCCCCTAGGCACGTGCCTAGTTTGCCTTACGGATAATCCGCCTCTGCATGCTATTAAGATTTAGTCAGTTAAAGTAATTAGCTTCTAGTTTTAAATAAGTCATAAAAATTCATAATTATAATGCAACTATACTACGAGTAAATGTTATGGTAATATTGTTGTTAATTATGTATTTACGTGCACATACGGTTTGCGCAAACGCAATTAATGATCACCAATTTGCATTTTTAATTTTAAAGTATAAAGATTAAAGTGTCATAAGTCAAATGTTTTATCAAATGATAGTTGATAAATACGTGAAAAATGAACTCTATTTTACTAACTATAAAACCTAATAATTTAATAATATTTTTACTGATTTTTGTTTTGCCGTAAGTATTTAACAAAGATTCGATATAGTTTCCGATTTTTAAAGCCATTGTTCTTTGAATTGTTAATAATTATCGAAATTACATTATGTAGAACAATGTCAGGGATTTCGGAAGGGCGTATTCAATAACATGATTATCATATTACTTTGTATTTAGTTATTAAATATGTATAATTTGAAATAAGCATTTTTAACGACCTTCGTACTTAAGTGAGATAATGGATATGACAATGCAAGTAAATAAAATTCGATTCAGTAGGTTAGTTTGGCAATTTTTTTTTAGGCACAGGCCGTCCTTGTCTTATAAAATATTAATAAAAAGGACGGAAATATTATGTCATTCAGCGAAATTTGTTCGTTGTTTCATATGAATTTTTAACAATGTAAATGTCATGAACAGTTTTTTTTGTATATTTGGCGTGTACAATAATAATAAACTAACAAGTAAACTTAAGGAAATATACGATCTAAGGTAGATTTCAGTAGAAAGTAGAACGTAAATTTCATTAGTTTATTTTTGCAAAAAAGGTTAGGTTAGAAAATAATGATTGTCTCTCAAATCTTTTATATAAATAGGTATTTTTTTATTATACTTGTATATTAAAAGTCTGCCTTAAATTTGACGAATATAGTTAAATTTTAAAGTCGAATTTAATACTTTTACAGTATTTACCATGTTCGGACATGATGTACGCTGTGGGGCAAGGGGCGTTAGCAATTGAATGTCGGTCGGATAGTGAAGAAATTTTGAAAATGTTAGCGCCATTTAACCACCCTGAAACCTACTGTAGAATACTGGCTGAGAGGAGTTTTTTAAAAACCTTAGGTGAGTTTTATACATTATCTATGCTAAATGCGTGGTAAATAAAATGTCGCTTATTATGTGTTGCTTTAGGGGAATAAATTTAAGTGTGTTTTATTTAGTTATGTATAGTTAAATTAATGTTTTAGATCAATTCCATGACTTTTATATATCTGTGTAAATTAGGACAATAATTATCCATGATTAAGGCCAAACATACATACTTTAAAAAATCCAAAACCAAATTAATATACATACATTATAATATAATTATTTATGCAATTTATTTCAAACAAAAACAATTTATTATATTTTTCAGGTGGTGGTTGCAGCGCCCCAGTTGGAGTGTCTACTAAATTAAAAAAGTTAGATACAAATTATCAACTCACAATAACAGGTGGCGTGTGGAGTCTTGATGGAGCAACCAAAATAAGTCATACCCTCGAACAAACATTTGAACAGATAAACATATTGGAACAGATTAAAAATAAACCCAAACACAAACTAAGTCCCACAGATGACGGTTCAACAAAAAAAATTAAAATTGTTGATACAAGTGATAATAATGTGAATCCATTAGCGGAACTAGATGAAATAATTAAGACTGACAATGCAAACTGTGAGGAATTAAGAAGTGATGAAGAGATAGAGGCATTGAAGAAGATATTCTGTGGTTTAAAAGCAAATCGGAATGTTCCGGTTGATGTTATTCAAAAATGCGATGATTTAGGTCGTGATTTAGCTAATTTGTTGATTGAAAAGGGTGCTCTAGATGTCATGAAAGTGACTCAAGATCTAATACGATCTTCAGTTGTCAAGTCTTGATGGATAGATAAAATGGGGCTGTCAATACAAAAATATATTTTAGTTTTTAATTTACAAATGTGGTGACAAGCAATTTTTAAGAATTTACAATTAAATTTAGTATGTAAAAATAAATGCGATACAAGGCATAAGTTTAATGAAAAATAAATTGCTCAACGACGTTTATTTTTAAATAAAAGATCAAATTTTCACCGTGAATGTGTATATTATGTATATTTTTTTAGATATTAATTAGATAACAATTAAAACAAAACTGTTAAGGTGGATAATAATTTCAAACTATATCATTTAAATGAAATTTTTATTTACCTGTTGTTAGTTATGAATTATTTCAAAAATAATATTATTATTGTTAAGTTTAATTATCTTGAACTATGTCATTGTACAATTGCTATATATGTCCTATTATAGACTTTATAATTAATAATGTGCCTTGCATGTTATAATTTGTTTGTTCTCTGTATAATTTTTTTTAGACCTAGCAACATTCCCTAATACACTCGAGAAGTGACAATGTAATATGACACATGGCGCATTTCATTTATTTGTTTGCGACACCTACAATCTAGTATTAACTAAAGATGTATACAACTTTCCGCTCTTCAGCACTCGGGCCAGTTAGTTACTAGTCGAAGAAGGTGGAAGGAAACACACATTCTTCCTCCATAAGTGTGATTGGTCGTCTTTGCATTCTCGCCACTATTTTATTTCTACTAAAATACATGATTATCTACTGTCGCCTGATCTTTGCTCTTAATCAGTGGTGAATTCTGTATAATTTTTTTTTGTTAATAGGTAAAATAAATGAAATCTCTCTAAAAAGGATTTTTTGTATAAGGCCATTATTGCGGAACTATTTGTAGATATAATTAAGTACTTATGTACATAATATAATCGCGTACTTATTGTTATATTGTTGAGTTTGGGTATTTTATAAATAAATTGGTTGTTTATGGGTATTTTTATTTTTTATAATGCAACATGTTTTATTAGGATTTAAAATAAAACACAATATAATACAATACTTTTATTTTACAATAAATCTCATTCAAAACTCAAGCATACTTAACCAGTTGTGAACACAAAACCTAAAAACACTAACAAATTATCTACATTATTGAACTTTTACAGAAAGTATTTAGTTTTAATTTTGGCGGCAATATTGTTTCACAGCCTCCATACTCAAATATTATTAGAAGATAAAGCTACTGCCACTTTATAGTAGTATTATTAATATGAAACTATTCTTGTATTAAAGTATGAAAATTTCACAAAATAACATTTACATAATGCTTATTTGAACCATTTTTCAACAGAAGGCATGATTATATGAAATAAGATTAATACTAAATAAAAATTTATATAGAAAGCATAATACATAAGTATTGAAATAATAGTGCAGACTAAGAATCTTAAATATTGAATAGATAGAGGAAATGAATTCTTAGGCCAATAAATCTATCTAGAGCCATGGCTTATGGAGTATATGATATGCCAGTCCCAACATAGCTATGAACAATTTGGTCATGCACAAAACTAGTAATTTGAAGCCAGTTGTCAAAAATATGAGTAGTTCAGAAGTACTCTGTCCAGCATACCACATGTTCCTGTACCATGTCAACACTAATTTATTCCACATCTTCTTCTTGTAAGGTTGCACCTCTCATTGAACAGCGAAGGCGGTCAGATATCTCTGGTAACTTCTTGAGGAGTAGGTGGAATATGTGTGGTGGCATTGTTTGTTGGAGCACCTATAAACATGAATTTATTAGAATTCTTAACTAAAATATGTAACAAAGAAGTCAGATTGTATTTAATTGTTGGAATTTTTGTGGTAACTAGAGCAGTGTGATGCATAAAAAGTAAAATGTAGTATTACTCTGAAATTGTTTTAGTTTATAATAAAGCATGTGATATAACCTTTTTCATACTGTAATTAAACTTACACTTAGTAATTGTTGTGTCTGTCCACAAACAGCCACCGCCTGTCCTAGATGTTCCACACCTGCCTCTAGATCACCAGCTGCCAGCAATTCTTCTCCCAGTTGGATCTAAACAATGTTTTAATGTAAATTCTTCATTGAGATACATAAGGTTATATACATTCAAATATCTTTAATACACTATATGTATATACATCAAAGATATTTATTTTGTTACTTAGTAACCAAAAGTGGAATAATTATTGTTCATTTTTTTACTATGATTAAATACACACAAACTAAGAAAACATGCATGCAGAAAAAAAACATAACAAATATATTATAGAAAAAAGTATAGTTTAATTAAAAAATAATAATAAATAAATTATATTTTAAGACTATAAGTACCCTCCCTTTTCATGCTATTTTGTTAAGGTTTGAACTGCCTGGTTTGACATGTTTATAAGATTATTTAAAATACCTGTTGCAGGAAGAATCTCTGCATGGCTTCATGATCATTCATATCAGGCAGAGGACCACCCATTGTGCGTGATCTGCTTGAATTCTGTTGTGCATTTTGCCTACCTAAAACATAGGATTCACAATGATATTAATACGTCACAAATAGTTAAGTATAAAATATAAGAAAAACAACAAATTAAACTACTGTTATAAATTATAATATGAAGGTAAGAAAAAGAACTTAGGTCAGTAGTATAAATGTTTGTACGGATACTTTTTTCAATATAAAATACTATAAATTATGGTAAATTTGCATATTAGCAATATTCCCAACGTTTGTATCCGCAGTTTTTTATCTTTTATAAATTTACAAAAACACAGAAGCGCCATAAAGCTGACTTAAAAATTTTAGGTTGTAATTATACAACATGAAACGACTAAAGAATATGGTAATATTGCCATTGCTTTGTAATAAAGCAAAGTAACACATAACTCTCTATAGTATAGATATAAATACTTACGCTCCTTCAATTTTTTTTTGTACAGCGGGTCTTTACGACGTTGTTGATCAAAATACACACAATACCCTAAGAAGAGGGTACCAGCTATTCCAGCTGCGAAACCTAATGTTGTGCGGCTTAGTTCCATTTTAATTAATATATTGTAACAATGAAGTCATATAATTAAATGTATATGTTACGAACGTTCAGTACATTTACAAAAATCTCGTCGCCATTGAAGAATGAAAATTGAAAAGAAATGTCAAAATATGTTTCAATGTTGGCTGTTGTAAAACTTTGCTGTATAGTTGGCAGCGCTGTTTCAGTAATAAGGATGAGTTCCTAATATTTCAGCAATAGATAGCACTTTTTGTAAACGTTTATGGATAGATACCCTGTTAAAAAAAAATCCGTTAAAATTTCATTCAACATAATTTATAATTATATTGCCTTTTCAACTGATTATATTGATTATTTTAAATAATATGTAAATATAACAAATTAGTAAAGAACATTTTTATATTTCTTGCCATATAATAAAAATAGCTGATGTACACATGATTGTAATTTGAGATTTAATATATTTAAAAAAATCCCTGTTTTTTAATATTTATGCCTGTCGATCCTTGTAAGAAATTTGCCTGTGAGATCCAGAGATGCCTTGTTGGTAAGTTAATTTAATAAAATTTTATTTATGAAACCACTTGCCGACAACTAACATTAAATTTAGTCGCCATCTTTACTGCAATCATTCAGTCGCCTCTAGAATTGCGGGCGTTTCATCGCCGTATTTCAATGTTTTGCTCAAAATTAACTCTATTGTTCCTTTCAAAATATATATAATAAGTTCGTGGAGTGTTGCGTAATAGTTTAATGTAAAAATGAGTTTTTTCGGATTTGGACAGACAGCGGATATCGAAATCGTGTTCGATGATGCTGACAAACGCAAAGTTGCGGAGGTAAAGACAGATGATGGAAAAAAGGAAAAATTACTATTGTATTACGATGGTGAAACTGTATCTGGCCGTGTAAATGTAACACTGAGAAAACCAGGCTCGAAACTAGAGCACCAAGGCATTAAAGTAGAACTCATTGGTCAGATAGAACTATTTTATGACAGAGGTAATCATCATGAATTTATTTCCTTGGTAAAGGAGCTCGCCCGGCCTGGCGACCTATTACAGCATACATTGTATCCATTTGAGTTTGCAAATGTTGAAAAACCATATGAAGTTTATACTGGTGCTAACGTAAGATTACGATATTTCCTGCGGGCTACGATTGTTCGACGTTTAACAGATATTGTTAAAGAGGTTGATATCGCTGTGCACACGTTATGTAGCTATCCGGATGTGTTAAATTCCATTAAAATGGAAGTGGGCATTGAAGACTGTCTTCACATTGAGTTCGAGTATAATAAATCAAAATATCATTTAAAAGATGTTATTGTTGGTAAAATATACTTCCTCCTTGTCAGAATAAAAATAAAACACATGGAAATATCAATTATCAAACGAGAAACCACTGGTTCAGGCCCTCACACATTTACAGAAAATGAAACTGTTGCAAAGTATGAAATTATGGATGGGGCACCAGTTCGAGGTGAAAGTATTCCGATACGTGTTTTCTTAGCTGGCTATGATTTAACTCCTACAATGAGGGACATTAACAACAAGTTTTCTGTAAGGTATTATCTTAATCTTGTGTTGATGGATACTGAAGATCGTCGTTACTTCAAGCAGCAAGAAGTAACTTTATGGAGGAAGAGTGATAAATCACGTTTACCACTTCATAATCCACACCATCCACAAAACCTTGCAACTCCAACACCTCAAAGACAGTTAAGTGCCTCTAGTGAGGAGAATTTTATAAGAACAGCATCTCCAAATGCACCAGAAAACTTACAAAGGTCAGTCTCCCCAGCATTGCCGGCAGAGAAGCAAAATGGCCCTGCACAAATGGAACAAGAAGAACCTGATGTCTTACCTGAGAAAATGTCCAACACACATATTGAAGTAACATCGGATGTTACTGAAAATACTGAAATCCCTCCAACAACACTACCAGAAAATAACATTGATAAGTCCCCAGTTTCTGAAAATTGTGTAAAAATAGCTGAAGTGGAAAAACCACAGATAAGTGAAAAACCCCAAGTCAAAAAAGTAAAACCACAAGCTGAAAAAGTAATGGTGGCTGAAAAGGTAATGGTGGCCGAAAAACCCCTTCTTGCTGAAAAGCCTCAACTTGCTGAAAAACCAAGGCTAGTGGAAAGTGAAGCTAGCCCAAGTCAATAGCCATTTACTTGTGCGGTGATACGCACCAATTCTATGGACTACATGTTTTATTTGAAAACAATTGTTTAAAATATGTATAGCCATTAGATTGTTAATGTTTCATTTTTGATGTTTTATGAAGTAGTGTTATAAATAATGTAAGTGTAATAACAAAATTGTGATAAGGTTTGAAAAATGCACTTTTCTTTGGTGTGTCTCCAAGATGCAATGCTATTGAACATAAAGTACATATTTATTTGAGTAGGATAGATAAATGATATATCAATGTATGCCTATAATTTGTTTATCTCAATTTTTGTTAATTAAAGTGCAGTGCACTATAGCTTCTAATTCTTTTTGCAAGAAAATTTGTATATTTTTACACAGATTAGTGTATTTGAGAGAAGCAATATTTAAATATTGGTAGCCTTATTTGTATATTAGAGAGATCATGTCAGAAGTTGAGAAGTATGAGTTATGCAATAGGTACATTATTAATATTTAGCTTATCATTTTCATTCAGTTAATTGATCATAATTGAACACCTATATAATTTGATTGCTAGTCCACCTTAGTGTCAAGACTTCTTTACAGTTTTTCCATCTTATTTTTAGTACTCTGATAATGGACTACTACATGAAACACTATATTTTCTACATGAAATTCAAATTACATGACTGCTATTATATGAAATTAATTAGTAATTTTAAATTACATACCTAATGGATATATATCTGAGACAAATAATGTTATATTGAAATAATTTTATAAATAAATGAATATTCACTCATGGCAACTATAGCAATTATTATGAAGGTCACATGAGAATGTTTTTTTATTCTGAAAACTGAATTTACACTTCAGAGTTTGTATATATGTGCAGAATTATTTTTAAATTATTGCTGTGAATTTGTGGGCTTGCAAAAAATGTGAAAGTAAATATTGACTTGATTATAAATGCATTCAACATGCCATGTCTTATTTTTACAAAAATTATTTATAGAATCGTTATTTTCGATTGAACATTGTCAGCGTTATGAAGTCCCCTTTCATGTATTTGGTCATTACGTCATTTACGACTATCTGAATGATAACACCTACATATATTATGAGATTAGTCAATAATGATCTGTATATAAATATTTCGGTTCAATAAAATATTATGAAATATAAACAGGTTTTATAAATTGGAAAAAGCATCCTTTTATTACGTTATGTTATAGGCATTTTCAAATCAGGCAGGAAGCCTTATCAAACTGCATGAATGAATTGTGGTACTGGGAACAAATAATTGAAGGTATAATTTTACATGATAATACATGTGTGTGTTTACTCAACCTAGACATGGTTTAAATCAACTTGGCTAAACCAGTCTTAAAGCGTTGTTTTTATTCTGTTTAGACCTGTTTCTGATTTGATTATTGTATTTTATAAACTTTGCCACTTACGGCCTAGCAGCAAAAGCTTTGCTTTTTAGCTAACGCAATACAACTAAAAAGTAGGTTTGCTTAAGAACCTTTACAGTTGGGCATAATTGAAATAGCTTTTCTATAAATCAAATATTTAAGAGTTTTACACTTCTCGACGATTCGAGTTAAAGTAAATTATAGATACCACTATTGTTCGTAATTTAAAATTCTTGGATGAAATAAAATCCTCCATAGAGATTATTGTCTAGAGACAAGCTGCTGGTTACATAATGCAATCACCTGACCTTATGTACCTACGGCGTGTTAATGGTTTTTCCAGTTTTTGCAAAATATGTATATGAATTGGGATTTCCTACCAAATTACCTATATAACATTTTTTATTTTATATCAATGTTTATCAATTTATATATATCGGCCTTTAGTGAGGATCATATTTTATGCTGAGGGAGCGTTCAAGTATTACGTAACGAATTGTGTGTGTCATTTTGTAAAACGTTACGATGCGGGGCGGGGACCACATATTGTTCTATTCCGCTAACAGTTAACCAATGCATTTACTGTAGTATGATCAACATCAATTTATTTCAATTGAAAATATTAAATGTGTTCATTTCATTGGTCACATGTGAAACGACTAAGCAGAAATTGAATCCCAATTACTTATAACAGATTTAATTATATGAAATTGTGGATTAAAATTGTGATTATAGAAGTGAGGTTTAAATTTGATTACACTTACATTATATTAGCTTTGGATATTTTAAACGTTATTTATTAGAAAAATATACATTACCAGCCAATTTAAGTTTAATCTAGACTGAGGGTGTCCAATATGCTTTAGTAATTATATTAAATTTTTTTCCGTCAATTTATTTTTAGGATCGTTTAATTATAGACATTTATGTAAAATGTTTGATTGTATGTCAATATATTGTTAATGAATAAATGTATAAATTTATATGTGTCTTGTCTATTTCTTTACCCCTATGTCTCGAACAAGCTCCCATTGCTTATCTTCATAAAAGTAATCATCTTTTCTGTGATAGCAATGGCCCTGGGTTTTGTAATGTTGTGAGTCTGTTACAGTGACTCAATATAGATTGAATCTCAATCAATATAGATACTCATTTCGAAATGTTAGCATAGTACTGTGTAGGCCTCCCACTAAATGTATATACGAGTCTTATCGTATATAGTGTTACAAATAAAAAGCAGTAAATATAAAATGTGCTGATAAGTTAGGAGTTTTGACAGTTTAAATGTAGCGTATAATTAACCAAATATAGACCGTAGCTAAAATTGAATGAAATATAATCTCTAACATAGTTAAATTTCGTGAATTTTTCTGCACCTACTGCTCAGGGGGCGGTTCGTGTATTACGTAAGCAATTTAGGGGGGAAGGGGGCTCTTGGATTTTCTTATTTGGTGATTACGTGTTACGTCAACAGTAATTATTTACTTTTTTACACATATTACCCGCCCACACATGTCTATGCTTGAAAATGAAATGCATTTTCGGGATTCCTACAAAAAATTAATACCTATGTACAATTACTTTTGCTGACAAGAGGTGGGGTAATTCTTACGTAATACTTGACAGGTGTTTCCCCTACAATTATATATATATATTAAAAATAATTATTGGGATATACTTAAGACTTCATAGCTCAAGGCAGCTACACGTCCTAATAAATTTTTATTTTAATAATACACCTTCATTTATTATTATTTTTTTTTACACTTAGCACACTGTCAGAGTAATTATATGCTGGCAGCATTTTGTTATTGCGATATTTAAACGTTGCTTAATATTGGCACTAAATATTGAAAATTATTTTTCCTTGAATTGCTTTTAGGCGCATCTAGAGACGGATCTGCCCTTGACTCATCTTTTCGTGTACAAATTTAGCATTAGATTACCAGTAATAAATAATTGTAATAATTTGTATCAAATGTTTATTATTTCAGAACACAACTTTCAAGAAGTGCGTTGTGATCGTGTGTTCGAAGCCATGAGGCAGTGCTGTTTAAAGCACAAACACGTATCTTTGGTTTGCGAAGGCTACGGCTTGGAGCCTAGGACATTCGCGCCCGTCACTGACAGGGCGGAAAAACGATTTTAGGTACAAACTCTACTTTTCCGAGAGATAGTAAAACAAAAGACGACAGCACATTCCCTTTTATTGTCAATTGGTCATCTCTAGTCCAACGTGACGCGTAAGTGACATGATACGTCATTCCGTTTGTTGATTGTTCAATCAAATTCAAGCATTATTAGCAAAATAAAATTTGATCGTTTTGTCTTTCCGAACCTATGATATTAAGAATTGAAGAGAGAAAAATTTTCTTTATCTTTTAATCACCAAACGAAATGTTACATAAAACGAAGCCACCTGGTGGCGAAACGGAGTTCGCCGGGTTTGCTAGTACTTTATAAAGATTTAATGATTTTTAAATAATATGTACAATTTATGCTGGATAATGTTCACGATGACGGAATACTTACTTCCAAATTTGTTTCTTAAAGAAACTTAAGATAATATATGAAAGATGTATGTGGTCTCGGCATTAGTTTTTATTATTCAGTTGACATGAAATATCTATGATAGACTTTCTTGAAGGCATGTCCGGCTTCACAAACGAGTGTCATGTTACCATTGTGGGATTAAGCCACTTGCTATTGAAATCGATACCTGGAACCTAGACAATACCTATTACTAGTTTAGTACCTAATGAATCCGTTTTACGTAAATTCAAAATTCAATTCGATTCAAAACGAGACTAGGTACTCTGATTTTTATTCCGTAGAATTCTGACAGCTATCATTTTTTGACAGAAAATGGCAAACCTTTTTGGCCGGGCACATTTTTCAATTATTTCAATACGAATCTGTACATCTGAGTCTAAACATACATTTTATTGTTAGTTAATGTATCCATTTTATTAATTGCGGTGCTCCACATTAAAAGTGGTTTAACGGCGAGTGGTAATTACGTCCCTTTTCATCACAAACAGTAAAAACGCACAAGTAAAGATATTTTTTTTAAGGTTTACTAAACCTGGAATTAGTAGGCAGTGATGCCAGCTAACGAATAAGATAAAGTAATTAAAGTTAATTCGAGAGAGAGTTTGTGATATTGAAATATTTCATATTTTTGTTTTAGGTCACTTGAGTAAGTAAATATTTAGATTTACTTTTTTGTAGGTAAAACATAAAAGATACGTAGATAGCAATTTTTTTATTGCCCTCAAATAAGTCAAATTTGTCCCTTTTTCGGTGGAGAACTTTTTTTTAGCAACACTTATGAAATGTCAGTATTCTACGGAATTAAAACTCAGAGTATAGCTAGCTTTGACTCCCGTACGTCAAAAATATATGAATTTAATGTTTAAAGAACTTTATTTCTCATTACAAAAAATGTACTTTTATTTACATGAGAAACTTAATATATCTAATATAAATATACGAACGAGATACGCGCCGCCATCAGCTATCCCAATTTTAGTCTACTAGGGTCATTCTAATATGTATATTTGATGCCCTTTTGAATTGATTAAACACGAATTTTTGAGGGTAATTGATCAATTCAGATAGACTAGAATAGAGATAGACTTCTACTATACTATTTTAACATACAGGAGTCATAGTTCGTGTTAATTCTTGCTTCCGTTTATCCCCTTAAATTTCGTAATTAAACGTATATTTAATTTGGTTCAATTTTTTAAATAATAAAATAACCTACTAATTTTATTCTCTAAAAATAATTCAGATTTCTGCATCTGTTGCTGGCTTTGCCACTCAAAAATAATAATTAATAATCTTTGTAATCCAGTATCATAGTAAATTTTTTTTTTCAGATAATGGATCAACGTCGACGCAGTAAAACACTAGGTCAAAGAAGTTGGATTTTCAGATACCCAAAGACATTTCAAGTGACATTCACCACCTTATTCCTTGGCATATTCTTCTCTAAACCAATATACGATTTATGTTTTAGAGAGCTAGAACCCATTGACACTAGCGAACCCCCTACCACATTTAATCCTAAGAGAAACGTTACTACTTCATAAGGTATGGAAGCGGTATCAAAAGCAAAAGAAAGATTTGCTAAATACCCACTTATTTATGCGAAATGCTCTAAGCAAGGTATGCTTTACGCTCGCTGCGTACTTTTAAAGGAAGATACAGTCAAAAAGAACGACTGCGCTAAAGAGTTTCAAGAATTCAAAACGTGCTTACACAGCGCTGCAAAGACGATAAAAACGAGGATTTAAAATGTTAGGAGTTTTAAATTTACCGTTTAAATTTCACGCCACACTAGCATTTATCATTCGTTTAGCTTTTGTCTGTTATGGCACCTATCATGACAGCCATTTTGATGTACCATACACAGACATAGATTATAAAGTTTTTACAGATGCTGCAAAACATGTCTGTCAAGGTGATTCCCCGTACAAACGTCACACGTATAGATATAGCCCGATTATTGCGATCTTTTTAACACCCAATGTATTCTTGAATTTGAACTTTGGAAAACTTTTATTCTGTTTTTTTGATATATTTTGTTCCTATGCAATAAAGCAACTTATTGAAAAGCAACTAGGTAGTAATAGTAATGCGGCGAAAATCGCAGTACACTGCTCCTTATTTTGGCTGTACAATCCTATGAGTATTGCCATTTCCACGCGAGGTAACGCAGACTCTATGCCATGTTTCTTCATAATAATTTCACTTTTGTTTCTCCAGACAGATTTAGTATTAGGTTTCCTAAAATATGTCCTGAGTGGCATGTTCTTAGGACTCTCAATACATTTGCGATTATATCCTATAGCATTTACATTTCCCATGTATCTTTCTCTTGGAGAATATAAAATCACTAGAAAAACTAATATAAAAGATGGTATTATCCAGCTACTACCTAATAAAAAGCAATTGATTCTAGCTTTTAGTTGTGTTTTAACTTTTGCAGCCATTACAGGGGGAATGTATTTATTGTATGGTTATGAATTTTTATTTGAAACATACATTTACCATCTCTTCAGGAAAGATACCAGGCATAATTTTTCAGTCCTCTTTTATTACTCATATTTGACCTCTGGTCAAACAATTGATTTAATTAAAATGTTAACACAGATATTTGAATGTGTCATTTTGTTTATACTTAGTTTAGCGTTTGGTACAAATTCAAATACACTTGCCTTCTGTTTGTTTAGTCAATCTATGGTGCTGGTTGCCTACAACAGTGTTATGACCTCACAATACTTCATATGGTTTCTTTCACTTTTACCATTAGTTGTTCATGATTTTAATATGAAACCTAACCTTGCAATAATGTTAGGTATCATTTGGATGTTCCCCCAAGCGAAGTGGCTATATTTTGCATATTTATTGGAATTTAAAGGACAAGACACATTTGTTTTCATTTGGTTAAGTGGAGTATTGTTTTTTTTTGCAAACATTTATGTTTTGGGGCAACTCATAAAATATTATAAGCCTAACTATGGTTTTGGCCAAATAGCTAATATGAGTGAAATTAAAAATAAGTAGTATTTAGTTATTTTTGTAGATAGATTTGCAATGAAATAAAATATAGAATTTGTATTATTTTTATTCTAAACTACACCAATAACTAACATTAAAACAAATGCATATACCACTGCTCTTTATTAAAGCAGTATTTCTATCAACATTAGAACCTTTAATACAAACTTAGTCGAGGCAGCATATTGTTAAGTATAATTTATTTAAAACTATTAAATTAAGCTTTGAAAAATGTAGTTGCCATAATATCAGACATATTATGGTTTTTGTGTTATTTATTTCTATTCTTATTAAAAAAACATATCTATTATTTCTTTTCCTGTAGATTAATTTTCGTTAAATCTTCAGTTTCTCCTTGAGACATGTTAGATAGCTTCTTACCAATTCGCTCATGTACATCCAGGTACTTTGCAACACATCTATCCAGACATACTGATTCACCTTTTCCTAAAATAATTTAATACTATTAATAAGGTAGCCCAAAGATATTAGATTAAACTATAGTTAAAATATATAATATCAAATAATATAATTTTTTTCATGCCTTGAAAAATACAACAAAATATCAGAATTATTCTAATGCAACATTTTAAGATAACCTACCAAGTTCAGGTTCGTAATATTTAACAGGTATACATTTTCGATGACAGGCTCCTATAAGACGATTGTACATATCAGACATCATCTCAATCTCCAGGTCTTGCACCAGCTGGAGCTTTGCAGGGTCTAATTGAGGAACTGCCATTTTCCTATATTCTAATTTGTACTATGTTCTATCAACTGGAAATTGATTGACACATTTAAAATATACAAATTTAAGTATGTTTAGATTTGTCTTAAATATTTATTTAGTGAAAAAAGTTATTTGAAGCAATTTATCAGATTTTAGGTAAAAACACAAAATTATTGACTAAACATTTTAAATTATACAACATTTTTTTTTTATATACAGCTTTGATTTTCTTGATTATTGTTTATATAAATCTATAATAATTTATATAGATGTGGAAAATCTTTAACTTACTATTTTCCTCACAGTTTACGGTAAACGTCTGGGTATTCTCCTTCGTTAGATTTTCTCATGCGTTCACGAGATCTCATATTCTCCAAACGTCTCTCATTAATGTGACCTTTGGCCAGCACAAAGAGCGACAAGCTTACAGCAGTTATTCCCACCCTAAGATATATAAGATTAAATGAAATATAGTTATGAATAGATCTTCTAGATCAGTTTCAGACTAGACATAACCTAAATTTAATACTTTATTTTACCGATTAAAAAAATATGTATAGCTCACCACACACATGTGAAAATTACGGATTAAGTAATTATTATGTAAATAATTACCACGAAAGAGTTATTTTTCCAAATTTTCCAAGCGACATAATTTCTGCGAAAAATCAAAAGAATGACATTTGTCGTGTGTTACCATAATCGTGTGAAAAATAAATTTTGTCTGAAAGCTGCTTACATGTTTACACAAAGAAAACATTTTTTAAATAAAAGTATAGGACAGAAACTCTTGAATTTTTTAATACATAATTGAAGTGAAACTTCTTTATCGAGGTTGGAAAAAAATTTAGTGTAACATTTTTGAAGTTATACTTCTTTAGGCGCGTTATGAAAAATTTATGAGAGTGAAATTTTACAATGCGCGCGCACCCGTGACACAAAATTAGGAGTGTGATTATAGCGTGCGCGAGCGAGATAGGAATAAGACAATCTACAAGTAAAAAGAAATAGAATATGCGTGAAGTTCGTATGCCAACAATTTTGAATGACCATAATGACATTTCTCATTTACCTTTTAAACAAATAAAGGAGTTTTAATTATTTTTTCAAAGAAATTTAGCGATGCTTTTTGAATTATAATCAGAAGTGATTTAAATTGAATATTTAAACCAATACTAATTAATATTTGTGAAAAAACTGTGCTCATCAACCTTCCTAAGTGCTTCAATACAATTGAGGTTAACTATCCGTATGTATTATTATTATTATCGAGTAATGTTTTGATTAAAAAATTAACCACATTGTTTAATCAAAACATGTAATTTTTCTGATTTTATCTAGCAAATATAAGGAAAAGAGACAAAAAACAATTGATGAATCAGTGTAACTGCACTAAATTGAATACAAAAAAAGAGTTTTCATCTTATCGCTGTGAAACATCAAAAACTGGAGGTGGAACAAAGCCAAACTATTTTTAATATTGCCAAAGAAGTATAACTTCTTACGCGCGTACATAAGTACACGGACCCTTTTTTTCGTTACGCGTCACATTTTTCGGTTACGCGCCATGTTGCTTTTTGAAGTCAAACTTCTTTATCGGCGTTGGAATGAAACTTCTTTATCGACGTATGGGAGAAATTTTGTAGCAAATCGTCACGTTTTTCAATGATAGTAATAATTCTATTACAATTAATGAAATTCTATAATAATCTTCGTAGTAATAAGGTAAAATGAAATATTTGTATTCATGTCTATGATAATAAAAGCCTTTTGTTAAACTTTATCTAATTTAACGAATTTCTGTAAAGTTGCATATAGTAGATCATTTTTCGAAAAATAAGATCATAAAGAAGTTTCACTTCTTACGTGTGTACACCTAGTACACGCACAATTTATTTATAATTAAACAGTTATAAAAGAATATACATTTTACAGTCGACGATTTTGTTCACTTTATTACTTTTTTACATATTATATTGGATTTTTTTATGTTTATCTTATAACGGCAAGTAATATTTCCCAAATTGTACATTAAATTAAAAAAAAAACAATCGTTACTATTGACATAGTAAAGATAGTGCTGTCTGTGAATTATCAATTCGTTTGTTTTCGTTGTCCATTGTCAAAGTGTTTGATAAAAAAGCCACAAGACAAGTAAAAATTAAAAACAAAACGTGCTGATTGCCGAGCTCAAGCTTAGCTGTTGAGATAATTTAAAGGATAAATAACATTACCAATTAAATATTTCTATTATTAATCTATAGAAATGCCGAAAGTTACAAAATTACATAGTACGGGTAAGCCAAAAGCTCTCCAAAAATCTACTAAGCCCGATGGGTCAGATCAACGAGACCCAGAAGAATCGTTAAGAGAATTTCAGTTACAGCTTCTTTGGTGTATTCAGAAATTAGAAAAATCTATTGGTGAAAAGAAAGGAAATGATAGACAGCGTAAGTAATACATTAACAAATCTAAATTATTTGATTTGGCAAATTTTTATCCATGTACATTTTTGTTATAATTTTGTTATCGAAGTCCTAGTACTGTTGAAATGTTTTCAAGTTAAGTATTATTTCTTTATGTAGAGTAAATAATAAACTTTTATGCTTAATTAATTGTTATGGTTTGATTGGATGCAAGCCATAATAGGTAGGCATTTTATTGATAAAAAATAATTGATACAATAATTTAGTAACTTTAGGAACCTCAACAACAGATTTAGTAAAAACTAAAAAACATTATTTTATAGTTCAAGAAATGTGGAAAGTATTGACAATTTTAAAAAATAACAATCAGCCAATTATACGGAAAAGGCAGCTGATGCGGAAACACCTAGGGGACTATAGAGCAAAGATGGCAGCTGAAGAGAAGAGCCTGGTCAAAAGTATGTAAGGATCTTTTTTGATGTTTATATTAGTTTTTAAAAATGTATAATGCTGTAATAGCCCAAATTAACATATTATGGTTAAATGTTTTTACCTTCGTTTTGTACACAAATTACTTTTTTCAGTGTCAAGCAAGATAAAGATAGCAGATAATCCAGTGCTGCCAAAGGCTACATTTCTAAGAAAATCAGCATTTTTATCGAGTGGTGATACTGCATTTAAGTTCCATTTTACTGTTTCACAAGAAAGCGAAGACAATGTTGCAAAAGAATTAAACAATGTTATTGACAAGACGGAAAACATTGTGTTAACAGATACTGGCAACACATCAAAAACTGTCATAAATGATGCAGAAGATCTCATGAAAGAAAATTTAAGTAAATGTAAATTTTCTGCTTCTGGTTCAGAATTTAAGTTTAATTTTGATGTAGATGGAACAAGTAAGTAATTAAAGTGAGAACGTTAAATTTAGTTATATATTTCAGATATTACTATAAAAATTGCAGTTTATTTTCTTAGTTTTTAAGGCTGATAAATTTTTTCTATATTATTTTTATGTATTTTTCAAAACAAATCCTCTTATGAATTTGATATGTCATTTGAAGCAATAAACAGTTAAAAAGTTATATTATGTACAGTTGTTGGGTTTGGTAAGATCCATAAGATTTCATCATAGAAGACTCACTATGGAAATGTAATATTGATATTCTTATGTTACAGTAATTGAAATTTTTGAAAACTTGCACCCAACTGCTTATTCTAGTTAAAATAATAATTGTACAAACCGCTTTTTATAGTTTTGTAATATTGTATTAGTATAAATAAACTTGGCAACGCCGAGTGTGGAAATTAGTTTTTAAGTAAGCTAATAAAACAATTTTGTTAAAACACCTTTCATTTATTTAGTGAAATATACTCTTCAAGTAACAGTCATTAATGTCCATTGCAAAGTGATTGATAAAATCCATTTTCAACCTCAACTCTGCTATCATCTTGTATTTTCATAGCACAAGCGTAGTCTTCATAAAAACTTGCAGAATTTACCACAGACAATCCTACCGGCAATTCATATTTGCTATAAAAAGCACCCCAAGTTGCAACCCCTAGCAAGATGTTGGTTTTTGTATTGAATACCGCGCCTCCTTCAACTCCATGGTACATGGAACATCGTGGTTCGTCATGTCTGTAATCATCCAATGTGCAAGAATGATAGCAAGGCACATTGAAGTCCCCCATAAGGTTGTTGAACGTATAAACTTCATTACACAACGTTATGTCTATGAAAACTTCGAGTTCGGTTAGAAAGAAGTCTGATTGTGGATTTCTTATTCTGTGAAAACCCTGCAAAACCAATAGACGAAATGTACTTTTTTGAGTGTTGCATATAATATGTATTTTAAATTCTGTACAGGGGCGGATCTACTTAAGGGCTTTTTAGGCTGCAGCCCAGGGCCCCGAGTTCCCACTGAAAACAATAGGCGATATTTTGAAATTAAAAAAATCCAATCAAGGTGAGATCAATCAACCCATGTGCGATGTGCGTCAATCGAACGGATCGGAGAATTCCCCGTCGCTTGTTTTCGGTCGGTGTAGTTTTTCGCGTGTATTACGGGGGTATTCTCTTTAATAACCAAGAGCCTCACAAATTCACAAATCGCCCATAACTGTACAGCAAATCGCCGTTTGTTGATGTTCAATACTTTTTATTGCTTTTTACTTCCAATAGCGGCAGTAATCCTGCCTTTTTTGTATGCAATTCTCATCTTAATCCAGGGTCGATTGAGAGTACCGGTGCGGAAAGCTTTAATAAGTTATTCTTGCTTCTAGAACAGTTTCCCAACGTGGGGAAATCCCCACAAGGGGGCAATTTGATTGTTAAGGGGTCTATTCGATAATTTATTAAAATTATTTGGAATTTGAATTACAGTTTTTCATTGTTTTGAAATTTTACTTTTCGTTAACCGTTTCCTAGTAATTTCTTTCTCAAACCTATAATTTAAGCTACTAACGTGAACATACAAATTTAAAGGTTAAGGTGGGGCATGGGACAAAAAAGGTTTGGTAACACTGTTCTAGAAGGTATTTCTCATCTTAGGTATATAAAATGAACAGTAAGTGGCTTCAGCGTGCGACTCATCCCTGAAATCGTAGGTTCGATCCCCAGCTGTGCACCAATGGACTTTCTTTCTATGTGCCCATTTAACATTCGCTCGAACGGTAAAGGAAAACATCGTGAGGAAACTGACATGTCTTAGACCCAAAAAGTCGACGGCGTGTGTCAGGCACTGGAGGCTGATCGCTTACTTGCGTATTAGATTTAAAAATTATCATGAAACAGATTCAGAAATCTGAGGCCAAGACCTAAAGATGATCTAGCGCCACTGATTTATTTTTTTTAGGTATAAAATATGATCATATGAATGCTCTTACCTTTTTAATTGTATAACCCACTACTTTATGAGTATCATTGAAGCTACTATTTCTAAACCATTCATATGCAGTGTCAGTTCTATTTAGAGGGTAAATGTCTATTGTGTTCCATACGCCCATATAATATCGTTTATGTACCACGATAAATCCAACATCATCATATCCTTGTTTTGACCCATTTGAAGGAACAATAAAAGCTTTTGAAAATATTCTGTGGTCTTTATAAATAACTCTGGTGTAGGTTATGTGTAGGCTGAATAAAAAAGATTAATTTGTACACGTACTTAAAAAGACTGTAAAAATCGAGGAAGCACATATGAAAAAAGCAAACTAGCAGGGTTTGAAACTTCGTAGCATTTGCACCTTGCCTTTAAAATATGTATAGACAAAATATACATAGTTAAACAAAACTTCAGGAACGTTAAACTTGAATTATTCACATAACTCGTCGTTTCGACGCTTTACCGTAGTAAAGTTAAAAAGAGAAATTCGCACTTATACAGATACCGGCAAACATCTTGAACAAATGTCCTTTCATACGCAGAAACGATTTTTAGGTATTACTGGGAAGGGGGGCGGACGTTTGTGTCCCACGCTGCACAAACTTTCCCCCACTCCCTTGATTAATGCTCCAGAAGTTTGCCGGTATCTGTATCCTTAAGAAAAGTTTTATTCACGTTAACTAAAGATAAATTTAATAACAACCAAACAACGCGTCAGGAGATAATAAACATTGAAAATTATCAATTTCTTTCTACCAGATGTACATAAATATAAGTCCGAGAAATTGGTAGTACAAGTAAATATAAACGTAAAATAGGCATATAACATCCCTTACGTAGCAATGCACCTAGCGGCAGTTACAAATATTTCCTCTTTGACACATGCAGCAGTGCACACGTGTGGCTTATCTGTATGCCGAGAATGAATAACCCGGGCAATCCACGGATACACATCTTCCGACACCTGGGTGGCGTTTACTTCATAATTCTTTAAGGGAGGAAAGACTGAAAATTAAAAGCTAACTATGAAGTCAGCAGAGAGTTAGACGATTTATCGAGCTTGTTTCATTTAAGCAAAGCCAAACCATAATGCTAAATATAAAAGGTTCGCAAGTAAATAAGTTCCGAATAAGTTCTTTGATTCGCTGAAGTTCAGTAAGGTAATATTGAGAGTCTGATTTTCGGCAATGCTTCTTATTTCCTGAATATAAAGTGGATGTGTAAGTTTCCTAAATAATATTAAATAGGTACATATGTTCATTATGAATAGTAATTAAGGTCGGTTTTTAATGCAATCATAATAATCCCGGAATAAATAATAATTCATATGACAAATGTTAATGAAGGCATCGGAAACTAGTTTTATACATTTTTCAGTTGTAAAATCAAAGTGGGCGAAATGGTCACATTGTTTTTTGACAATATTTGTAGTTAATTTTTAAAATTGTAACTATTGTGAAACCTTCTTATTATTCATCTAAAGTGAAATATGTACTTTTTTTCTCTTTATGGCTCTGGCACGGTTTGTGCATTAGCCAGCGTCAAGTATAAGATTTTTATAATTCGCTGTTTTAATTATTTACAAATATGTACTTACAGGTTTTGGATAAGTTCAAAGATTCCTTTTCATCACGTAGGCTATACCGCTGCCAAACTATATCTTCAAAATTATCTACGTATTCGTCTCCAAATATTTGTGTGTTCAAAACAAGAATTGTTAAATAAAATGTATGCATTTCGTAAATCGTTTGGCATTTTATAGGTTTGTTACATTGGAAAATATGGTATTTTTATCATAATCTTGGAAATTAGAATCCACGCTACTATTTTACGGTAATAAAAAAATATTTGATATAATTTTGTTGAAGGCCTTGCCATAATTTCAAGAGTTAAAAAAGATATTGCCAATTCATAAAATTCCTATCGTTTTCAGGGCGTAATAAAATACAAAACCGTTTACGACGGAATCGTTTAGAACAACATACCGGTTATATTGACCAAAATCAAAGGTCCCGGCTGAATTCTATGTATTAGGTTCTTAATAACAACGTCATCAGCTGTTCGACTATCGGTTTCTACGACCAAATATTAGTAGTCCCTTCGATGTCGTTATAACAGATTTTGACTGTATATATTTTGCAAACATTAACTTATGTAAGCAGTGACAATAAAACTGTGCTAACATTCTAAAAAAAAAATATTATTCATTCAGTTTTTTTTTAAAAGTAAAAAAATCTCAAAATATTGGTGGTGCGGCCTCTAATTCCAATAATCCCTCCGAGGCTTCAGTGCTCGAAAGTTATCCTTCAATTATTTTATATATAATAAAACACATTAAATATAATCATTTATTTGGATTACACGCTTAACATAAAATAGTAAATATTTAAACGATTTCATATTTATCAGGATGGAAAGATATTTCCTGTGAGAAGTCCACCGGTGTCCCATCATCAGCCTGCACCACTTTGTGAGATGACAATAAAGCTAGTGACGTTTCAGATGTCCAACTGACAGTTAGCGGGAAGAAATCGTTTGGTATCGCTGGAGTAACACTGAAATTTAACAAAATTAAAAATAAATTACATAAAAACTTTTTAAATACAGTGTAAACTCTCAACGAATTTCGTGGGACCGAGCATTTTTATTTGTTATAAAGATATTTCGTTATAGGGAGAGAAGAAGTTTTTCCTTATAACGAATGACGTTATAAAGAAATTATACTGTATGTCTCTGTTATCAATTATTATTAAAGGTAAATAGATGATTTATGATTGATTAATGTATGTATGTATAAATAATAAATTTATGAAAACTCGAAGACTCGTAGTTATTACTACTGATGTTGTATGTAGATTGTAGAGATCGGAAATTAATGATTTCAATAACTAATACCATCTCATATTACCTTATACAATAAAAAAACGCGATTTATTATTGGACTAAAAGACTCGAATCCATTGTCATGTAATAAATCATTCTTAATTAACAGTATTTAAAAGATTTTTTTTAGACTTACGTAAATTCCAAAGTGCCACTTTTCTGTTGTTTATTAATAAATGGAATGTTCCAGACAAGAGTTCTGCCCTTTTGACTGTAGCTACCTTCCCATTGGTGGACGACAAGCGTGGTGTTGCCAGATCTTAAAAATAACATTTTAAAAATTCAAGTAAAGTTTAAAAAAAAATAATTGTAATAAATAAAAAAAATTGTTAAGACATAAAATAATCACCACAGACCATATCTTGACAATGTTTTAAATCTTTAAAAGTTTGAAGTTTTTCGCTCACGACTGCTATAAAGCACTCGAAGCGTCTATTTATGTAAATAAGTAATCAATTCCCGTTTCTATCAGATAAAAATGTTCGTAAAGCAACCACAATGTAATAAAACAAAGATAATATAGACAGCCATATATACTCACGGCAGAGGAATGTTAATATTGACATCTGCAAGCACCAAGTGATCTTGTTCTAGCTCATACTCAATGTTGACGTCACAACCGCCGTTAGCGCCCTCTGACGGCCAGCAGTTCACTAAAACCATACATTGTCTTTTTATTCACACTTTTATTTAAATCGGTTAATTTTAATTAAAAAACCTTTGGTCTAATTTAATTATGTCCGTGTATCTCATTCTAAGTATATTTAACTATAAATAAAATCTTTTTTTAATTGTTTGAAATTAAGCAAAAAATCTTTGGTATAATTTCATAAAAAAATTTAATCATCGGTCTAAATATCAATAATTAACAGTATAATTGAAATAAAAAAAAAAACATTCTTAAACATCTAGCATTTCCCAAATGTCGTCACTTATTTATTTAGAAAAATCTATATTTAAGAAAGATATTATATATTTAAGAGAATTCCTATTATATTAAATGTTTTTGCTAAAACTACAATTAAAATAAAATTACTTTTATATTTATAAAAACAAAATGGATGTATTTCATATCGTCTTAAATTCCACGCACGGTAAAAACATTACAATAGATTATTAAAAATGCATAAGTGTAAAAGTACCTGAAAGCGGTGGTCTGTCATCACCGGCGGTTGCCAACCTCCACTTAAGGACTCCGACATCACTGTTCATCGGGAATGGCCTTTGAGCTTGCTTCAAACGAATCACTCCCTCTGATCTGAATGCTTCTTTGTCCACGTTGGGGTGAGTCTATAAAAATAATATCACAGTTAAATAATTGATTGAATGAATTGATAAAAACAAGTCGTTTTAGGGTGAGATTTAGCATCGAGTCGATTAGCTCTAAGTGCTACTCCCGTATCTCACATACGATACGTTTTTGACCTTCCTTCCATACATAAATAAAATAAAAATTCTAGTATTATAATAATGATTACATTACGTTTATTTTTGTATTTAATATTAGTACACAACCTCTGTCGGTCTCCAAATTCTTCCATTTGTCTCTTACGAAATAAGTGCTTTAAAAAATGTATAGATTATTTGTAACAATGGTAAAATAAGGTTAAATCCCGTTAAAACCATTTTTTTTTATTTACAGCTAGAAAATATTGATTAGTTTTTTTTATTTTTTATAAAATTAACAGAAATATCTATTAATATTTTCTCAGTACATTTTTAAATCACAATATGTTACCCGCATACGCTTAACAAATAAGTCGAAGAGTCGAGAAAACTTTAAATTTGCGAGAGTAAGCGGGGAATGGGAGCTTGTTTACGCTAGAATGTTTGAGTCGAATACTCAACAATAATGTAATAAGCTTATGTATATTACCCATTCAAACACTGTTATATATATGTTAAAATACACACCTGAAGTTGTAAAGGCCTCGTGTCCTTATTATCGACGTGCACGTGAATCCGTCCGTACAACTCGTTCGTTATACGCAGCGTCAAGAGACCGGACAACTCAAAGTTTTGAATATCGCCATCACGGCCCGCTGTTAGGTTCAAGCGCTCTTCCAAACGTAGATGGACGCTAAAATGTTATGAAGTACACGTACTGTATTTGTCTTTATAAAAACACTCAGAAAATTCAAAAAACTCAGAAATAAATTTCAATTTACCAGGAGTTCAAAATAACAAGCGTTTAATAAGTAACCACGGAGTGGAAGGGGGATTCAAGTAAATTTGTTTAATCTAATATAGTGATTTATTATTTCTATATTATTATGTATAACCATTAAATATTATTGTCCAAAGAATTAAAAAAAAGGGTGCGTGTACTTATGTACGCGCGTAAGAAGTTATACTTTTTTGGCATTATTAAAAATAGTTTTTGATTGCATGCAAATAATTAATTACACTCCTTTTCCAGTCTCTGATTATTTAAATCAGAGACTGGAAAAGGAGTCATTATAGTCAATAGAGTTCAGTTTACATTTGAAAAATTCAATAAATAAATATTTATTATTATTCTCTTACATTAAGTGTTCTATTATTCGAATGTTGTTTTTAAATTATGTCCAATGCCGTAGCATCTTCCGTGGGCAACTTCATTCTGTTAATTTTGTGTCACGGTGGGCGCGCATCGTAAAATTTCACTCTCATAAATTTTTCATAACGCGCCTAAAGAAGTATAACTTCAAAAACAATTGACATTGTACACTTCAAATTCTAGAGGGTTGGGAAGCCCGGACTTCAAATAACCGAAGGGACCAATCAACATTGGTTTTATTCAATTTATCATGTATTTTTTAAGGACCCGAAAACAACTTCAAATTATCGAGAGTCGACTGTACCATCGTGATCTACAAATATTTTGTAAAATACAACTTGGCGATTTAAAACAGTGACAGGAGAGCTTATTGTCAGTTCTTTCCGTTCGTTCTACATTGATTTGTGTACCGTAAATGAAGTTTAGAAGTATTAATTTTTTCTGACGTTGATGTATGACATTTTCGATACATAAATAAATGATATTTTAAATGACCTACAAAACTTGCAACTGAGAATTGCATGTTACATGAAGAAAATAGTAGTGTACCCTTTCATAATCTGTCTAGATAGAGTATAGTCAACAAAATCTTATGAACATTACTGCTTGCCGAAGAAATTGTACCCAAGTTATGTAAGAATTAACTAAAAATATTCCTTCCATTACTTAGTAAATTGAGTATTAATATTTGATAATTTTCCTTAATAAATTATGACATACACAGAAAAAAACCATATCCGTATTTAATTTCTTTTTAAATCAGTAAAAAATAAATTAAATTGATACTTTTTTTTAAATACATATACATATTTTAATGATGCTTTTGACTTACTTTGAAAAAAAGCATGATAAAATAAAAATGATTTAATTTTGCATAATAATGGATTCAAGTTATCGCAGGTATATAGTAAACCTATATATAATATACAATGTAGAACAAATATTATGTAGGGGGCATTCCATAATCTCTTTGTATAATAAAATTTCCATTATAAGTCTATCTGGGGGGGGGGGGGGGGGGGGGGGGGGGGGGGGGGGGGGGGGGGGGGGGGGGAGGGGGGAAAAAAAGAGGGGGGGGGGGGGGGGGGGGGGGGGAGGGGAGGAGAGGGGGGGGGGGGGGGGGGGGGGGGGGGGGGGGGGGGGGGGAGGGGGGGGGAAAAAAGGGAAGGGGAGAGGGGGGGGGGGGGGGGGGGGGGGGGGGGGGGGGGGGGGGGGGAGAAAAAGAGGAAAAGGGAAAAGGGGGGGGGGGGGGGGGGGGGGGGGGGGGGGGGGGGGGGGGGGGAAAGGGGGAGGAGGGAAGGGGGGGGGGGGGGGGGGGGGGGGGGGGGGGGGGGAGGAGGGGAGGGAGAGGGGGAGAGGGGGGGGGGGGGGGGGGGGGGGGGGGGGGGGGGGGGGGGGGGGAGGGGAGGGGGGGGGGGGAAAGGGGGGGAAGGAGGGGAGGGGGGGGAGGGAAAGGGGGGGAAAAAAGAAGGAAAAGAAGGGGAAGGAGGGGGAGAGGGGGGGGGGGGGGGGGGGGAGGGGGGGGGGAAGAAAAGGAAAGGAGGGGAAAAGGGGGAAAAGGGGGGGGGGGGGGGGGGGAAAAGGGGAAAAAAAAAAGAGAAAAAAAAAAGGGAAGGGAAAAGGAGGGGGGGGGGGGAAGGGGGGGGGGGGGGGAGGAAAAAAAGGGGGGGGGGGGGGGGGGGGGGGGGGGGGGGGGGGGGGGGGGGGGGGGGGGGGGGGGGGGGGGGGGGGGGGGGGGGGGGGGGGGGGGGGGGGGGGGGGGGGGGGGGGGGGGGGGGAGGGGGGGGGGGGGGGGGGGGGGGGGGGGGGGGGGGGGGGGGGGGGGGGGGGGGGGGGGGGGGGGGGGGGGGGGGGGGGGGGGGGGGGGGGGGGGGGGGGGGGGGGGGGGGGGGGGGGGGGGGGGGGGGGGGGGGGGGGGGGGGGGGGGGGGGGGGGGGGGGGGGGGGGGGGGGGGGGGGGGGGGGGGGGGGGGGGGGGGGGGGGGGGGGGGGGGGGGGGGGGGGGGGGGGGGGGGGGGGGGGGGGGGGGGGGGGGGGGGGGGGGGGGGGGGGGGGGGGGGGGGGGGGGGGGGGGGGGGGGGGGGGGGGGGGGGGGGGGGGGGGGGGGGGGGGGGGGGGGGGAAAAAAAAAAGGAGGAGGAGGGGAGAAGGGGGGGAAAAAAAAAGGAAGGGGGGGGGGGGGGGGGGGGGGGGGGGGGGGGGG
>CAJOBZ010000069.1:602500-797500 GCA_905332375.1 Pieris macdunnoughi | reverse complement strand
AGAGGCGCGGGGGGGGGCCCGGGGGGGGCGGGGGGGGGGGGGGGGGGGGGGGGGGGGGGGGGGGGGGGGGGGAAAAAAAAAAAAAGGGGGGGGGGGGGGGGGGGGGGGGGGGGGGGGGGGGGGGGGGGGGGGGGGGGGGGGGGGGGGGGGGGGGGGGGGGGGGGGGGGGGGGGGGGGGGGGGGGGGGGGGGGGGGGGGGGGGGGGGGGGGGGGGGGGGGGGGGGGGGGGGGGGGGGGGGGGGGGGGGGGGGGGGGGGGGGGGGGGGGGGGGGGGGGGGGGGGGGGGGGGGGGGGGGGGGGGGGGAGGGGGGGGGGGGGGGGGGGGGGGGGGGGGGGGGGGGGGGGGGGGGGGGGGGGGAAAACCCCGCGGGGGGGGGGGGGGGGGGGGGGGGGGGGGGGGGGGGGGGGGGGTTTTTGAAAAAAAAAAAGAAAAGGAAAAAAAAAAAGTTAAGTTGAAGATTGATTGGATGGTTAATTTTATTTAAAAAAGGGGGGGGGGGGGGGGGGGGGGGGGCGCGGGGGGGGGGGGGGTGGGCCGGCCCCCCCCGGGGGGGGGGGGGGGGTTTTGGGGGGGGGGGGGGTGCCCCGGTTAAGGGGGGCCCCTTTGGGGGGGTTTTGGGGGTTTTTACACTATCTCTTGCAAAAAGTTTTTTTAATATATCAATTACTCACTCTTTCTGGTCAGCAACGGGTACTTTCTCAACTTTAGCGACAGCTGTGGGTGCGGGGGCGATCTTTTCACCTTCAGTCTGGAGACGAGACACGAAGCTGTCCGCGTCTGTACCACGAGAACCGAGCTTCATCGCTGAACGAGTGCTACGGCTGAAATATTTCTTTTATTACTAATTCAATACCTAAAGGGAAAATTAACAAAAACGTTACGTGGTAGCTTGTGAGTAGTTTTTTCATTAACAGTGGCGTAACAATAGGGTCGCAGGGCTGGCAAAATACCACGGGCCCCCGACCCAAGAGGGCCCCTGCCCAAGAGATATTATGTTCTATGGATGAATGTGAAGTCTCCAATACGCATTGGGCTAGCGTGGGGACTACAGACCATTCCCTCTCGCCTAAGAGAGGAGTCCTATGGCCATTAGTGGTACATATACAACGTGTAATTAAGTACTCTGAAAATCGCGATGTTTATTAAAATTAAACTGATAGGGCCCCATCAAAAGAATTTGCCACGGGCCCCGATGTTATAGTTACGCCACTGTTCATTAATTCATTAATGTAACTTTTTACACCATTTTGTATAATTATATGTATTCCATCTTTGGCAATATCGTAAGTATAATTGTTTTTATTATATATTATTTGTTAGCTAAATAAATAGATCAATAGCTTGAATAAGCTTTACAAAAATGGCATTAAAAATAAGAGGGATCTTCTGCTTACATCTCTTTGACGGGTGTGGTGGGTATTTTTTCGATCATTGGCTCACTGCTTGCAGCAGATGATGACATTGAAGAACTGCCGAAACCAGTTCCTAAACAAAATAGTACATTATGGACAGTATTTTAGGCTCACCGTATTAGCTATTTATTGACTGAGTTGTAAGTTAAACTAAACAGCTCTGAAGCAATGTTAAAATTTTCTTACTGATCTATTTTACTGTCTTGGACTTTACAATTGTTAAGGCTGAAACTGTGACATTTGAAATTCACTTCATTTAAACAGCGTTCATAATTAAAAAATAAATTATGTTTATTATGGAATATAAGATACAGGTATCACTTATTCCACGTCATTAAATTATTAATCCCTACTCAAAAAAAAAAAAAAGGGGGGGGGGGGAAAAAAAAAGGCGGCGTAAAAACTCTCGGTATTCTTCTAAAATAGCAAATCATCGAACAACTTATTTTTACTTAGTCACCGTGACCACGCACGCTGTAAAGCACGCGAAACGTCGGATAAATTTAAAATTATGTTAAATAATTGTAAATTTATAATAATACATAACTTTAATCCGGTTAAAAAGTTTTTCTTTAAAATTATTTTAAAACAAATATCGTAAATTAATTAGAAGTAGCCTGTCTAGCCCAGGCCCTATTATCAACTAAGCAACGTTTGGCTGTTAGGGTTTAGTCAATTCTGACGTCGTATGTTCGATTTTAGGTGCAATAATTTTCAAAACAAAAAGTATTAAAGTAGGCCTTCGGTAGTCCTTAAAATTACACAATAAAACAGATATACAAGAGTACAGTAACTATAATAATAAATAAAATAAAAACAGTTCTAATGGAAATATTTTGTCTTTTAATTCTTACCAAACGACTTGTGTGAAGCTCCAGTGTACCTTCCTTTGGCCGCTTCCAATCTCTCGCGTTGTAACTCTTTTGCTTTTTCTCGCATACGGTTCGCTGCTTCTCGCTCTTGAGTCTGTGTTTATCAGAATAACCGTTTATTAATTCTAATATCTATTATAGTTATAATATCTAAATATATTAAGATTTCAATCATCTGCTAGGGGACGATACTTTATTATAAAAAACAACACGCTTCTAAAAAATGTGACTTTACAATAGCTGGCTATAACATATAATATATCTAAGGGAATATGACATACACAAATCAACCCACCTGTCTGACAGCTTGGTAGATCTTTTCTTCGTGAGAGTCCATCTCCACAAATGAACGCACCTGAGGAAACACTAATTTAGTACATATTACACATTTTGCAAGTAATTTACTAAAAAAGAAAATGCACTTATTCTAATGTAAACGCTTTTAGTAAATGAAATAAAATTTGTAGTCAAGCCATGTTATAAGAAGTCCCATAAATATAGCTACTAATAAGTTGTTTGTTTGTTATACATAATTATTATGTTTAATAAAAGTCAATTCCATAATATCCAAACTTTAATGAGCTTGGGAACAATTCATACTGTATACTGAAAATAATTTACAGGGTACTAATTGTTTAATAGTGAAGAGTGGTGCCTTCTTAAATTCTATAGTAAAATTACAAATACAAACATAATATTATTTCAAGTGGAGTGAACACATACCTGAGCCAAATTAACACTTTCTCTGTAACCAAGGGCTACAATTTCATCAAACGCAAACAGCAAATTGAATGCCTGATTTAATACCTCTGCCTCAGTAAGCTGAGTACAATATTCTGGTACCTAAAACATACATAACACTTCTTCATATTATGTAGATTTTATAGTTAGTTAAGCTCATTGTCAAAAAACTTCAGCTCTATGGTGACTATGCATTATTAATTAGTATATGTGTATTATACTATGAATTTATTTGTTGTGTTTGATTTGGTATCACACAAAGAACAATACCTAATTCTGTACATTTTTTTTGGGAACTAAATCACTCAAAAATCATAACCGAAATTATTATACAAAACAAAAGGCTCATGCACTTAAAGGCAAGTATCATTTCCTACACTATAATCATTTATAGTATATCTAAGGGGAAAATACTCTTATATTTATGCCTTGTGAGGCTAGTTTTAGAAGATTAAAAAAAATATATACATTTTTAGAAAGAATATTACCACTCTGCTGAACAGCCGAAGGGTTTCCAAATCTTCAAGAATGTTACTTGCTTTAGTTGTGATTAACAACATGTATAACTTATCCAATGGCTGATACACATATCTTTAAAAAAAATTAATAATATTTTTAATTAGTTTAAAGCAAGTTCAATACATATTTAATCATTAATTTACATCAAATATTTTCAATGTCAATAGTAGGAAGGTTTATATATTTATTTAATATGTTAAAGTACTACTACCTTACAGATTCTGTTTCTACAAATGTGTGCTGTCTGCCACCGGTCATTAGCTTAGGAAAGGCAGCTAGCAACCCTTCTATACGAGCCTTGGTCATCTCCACGAATTGACGAGACACCAAAGCTATAAAATGGAATTTACATGTAGTGAGCGTTTTATACCCAGTATTTAGACCTACTAATACTAAACAATTCTCAACAAAATTTACCTTTCCCTGATTTCGTGCATACCGTAGCCGCGATAAGCACCTATAAAAACATTGATTGCATTTATTAACATTGGAATGCATAATATATGGATTGTAATTGTAAAAAGAGGGCACTGAATCAGAATTCTTACCATTTTCAAAAAATATCTTTTGTACAAGCTAATATTTATTTTTATGGACTCAAAAATCAAAATAATTTAATCCCAACTTGTGATTTATTTTCTTGGGGACGTTTTGACTTTTGATGGAGCTGACGTGTAATCGTTGACATTTTGACTGTAGACAGCTTTGACATTAGTGTTAGTCAACTAATATTATGTCAGATGTAGGAGAATCAATGGTGAAACTAATGTTGCAAAACAGTATTAATTATAAATTATGAATAAATCTGTTTTATGAACTTCATAACAGATAAAACTATAACCTAATAAGAGGGTTCCGGAATTTTGATTGAAGTAAATAATATTCGAGTTTAAAGTTTTCTGTTATTTTTACTCAGTAGAGCCAAATTTCAAATTTGTCACTGTCAATGTCAGAAGTAAAAAAAATGTAATATATTACATATTTAGAAAAAGACAAAAATTATCTGCGATTAATAAAGTACAGAAAATAATTTAAAGTTTTTTTAAATCCGTAAATATTTTGATCATATTTTTACACCAAAATTTATAAGATTTCTTGTTATTAATGTCGACTATGCCAAAGGATAACAAATAGCGTGCAGTTACCCCAAGAGAAAGTTCAAAGTGCCATTTCACAAAGCAACACACTGTGGTGAGTGAATGAATCCTTTTGAATTTTTTATATATCGAATACAACAGTTTGAGTCACATGCTCGGTTATGCGTTACCATATTGTTATTATTTCGGTTAATGGGCAGTTATACGATTTGCATACAATACATTTTCCTTCTGCCTGATAATAGTATTAATTAGAATTGATAAAATATTGAATTATTCAGTTGGTAGTGAGTGTTTACGTTCAGTGGTTTTCTATAATTTAGTGGAATATCGCACATATGGAAACAACACCATTATTGAGAAATGATAGTGAAGATGAGGTAACATCTTTTTATTCACTTAGTTTAAAAAAAATAATGTTTGAAAAAGATCCAGGTTTCATGACTGGTATTTTCTTACAATCTTGTTATTATACTAGATAATGTTGTTATTACAACAAAATAGATTTCTCTAAATGGTAAAAGTGTAACACAAATGAAAATACGTAGAGGACTCAAACAGACATGAAAATAATCTTATTCTTCAGTAAAATTAAAAACACATTCACAGTACAAGACCTAAGAAGTATGTGTAGAAATGAAGAAATGTGATGTACGTCACCACTCTGAGAGTGAGACTCGAGATCGTACTGCAAATGACAGAGATCCCTTGATTAAGGGTCCGATTGTCTTACCTGAGGATCCTCACGATAATTTGAATTTAGTAAGAGTAACATAGAATGCATTTAAATGGTTGATCACTTGCCAAATATATTTGATGTCTAATTTATCTGTAAAAATGTTTTGCTTTTAAAGTATTCAGCCATGACTTATCTTAAAGGGAAGGTGAATTTTGTGGTATAACCCTGTGATAAAACATTGAAAAGGAAATTGTCTAAACTCCATTTTGTCTCCACTCCATTGACTTAGGTTTCGCATCAAAATTATAAGTTCTTACTTTCTATTGAAAAAATAGTTATAGTTTGAAATGTTTTCTACAATAAAAGTTCACCATCCTGCTGCTCATACATGTAATTTTACTTGTAGTTTGTGGTAATTGATATAATAATTGGCTAGTTGTGTCACAATTCATAGTAGTCTTACAAGAATGTTATACAGCACTGCATGTAAATATTGGTTTGTCATTTTGTTATGTGTATATAAATAAATATATAAAAGAAAGACACCTAGAAAGCATAAGGAAGTTAAAATTAATTAAGATAATATCAGTAGGTCATTAGACTATAATTTATTATCTCCTGCAAACAATGCAAACATCAAGCATAAAATGTAAACGATAGTGGTAAGGTTATTAACGCATGAGATAATTTAAGCCATTTTCTGATTAAAACAGATTAAAAACGAGATAATAAACTAGATAATTGACATCCCTATAAACCTATCTTATCTATGGTCATTAAAAGAAAAAAGCCAGTGGCCTGTGTAGCTCTTATTTTACATTAGTTTGAAATGTTTTAATGAATGGTTCTATTGTATTGTGTGATTGCTAGAGTTTGCGTTAACGTCATTAACTCGCAGTTTTGAATAATTAGTATGAAAAAGAAGATTTATGTCACTCGACTTCCAAAAAAGGTAAATAAAGACGGGTCTATGAATAAATTAAGCAAAAGAATTTTCATATATTTTTATGTATTAATATATCACATCAAGAATTAGTTATATTCTTAGATAATAGCTATATAAATATGATTAACTGTTACGTCAACTTTTGTCGTTATTAATAAATTTGATGCTGTAATTTAAGATATTTAAATAATGTTCGCAGAATGCTTGACTGATTCTTCCCGGAATTCAAAATATATTTAAATTATATGCTTCCTTAATACATTCATGATATTCCAGTGTGTTTCATCTTAAAGTCCCGCAGCACAGAATAACATCCTCAATGCTCCAACGGCTCCTCTACTCATAGCTTATTTTTGTTTAATAATAAACTTAAATAATTACTTTAATGTGGCATTGGAAGTCCTTCGAGGCATAGTTGTAGGTAGTTCTTCAAGGGCAAGAAGCTAGAAGACCTTAGACTTATAATTAATTTAAAGGTCGTCTGTTATAACGACTAGGCCATTGTGTTTACACGTTTTTATGGGGCAACAATGGCAACGTTTAATTTTTTTAATTAAATTAAATTTAAATAGCCTTCTTCCATCGTTTAGCCATTGGCTAGTTCTATCCATAATTCTTATACCACGTAAAAAAATGCGGTTTATAGTATACGAAGCAAAGTAAGAATTCAATATTCGAAACACGGGTTGTAATTGTTGATACAGATTTTTTTGAGATCTACTTACGATTCGTCAAAATTACGCACAGTATTTCTGAATGCCCTGTCAAATTTTACTAATTTCCTAACCGATAATTGATTTTAACACGTTTTTGAAGTTATACTTCTTTAGGCACGTTATAAAAAATTTGATGAGAGTGAAATTTTACGATGCGCGAGCACCGTGACACAAAATTATCAGAATGACCATAATGACCTTTTAAAAAAAAAAAAAAATAAAAAAAAAAAATTTTAAATTAAATAAAGGGGAGAAGGATATAAATAAAAATAAATTTGAAATAACCCGCCGTGTTTTTTGGGTGGTGGGGGGGGGGGGGGGTGGGGGGGGGTGGGGTTTGTTTTTTGTGGGGTGTGGGGGGGTTTTTTTTAATTTTTTTTTGGGGGGTTTTTTTTTTGTGTTTGGAAAAAAAAAAAAAAAGGGGGGGAAGGGGGGGGGGGGGGGGGGGGGGGGGGGGGGGGGGGGGGTTTTTTTTTTTGAGGGGGGGGGGGGGGGGGGGGGGGTTTTTTTTTTTTTTTTGTGTTTTTTTTTTTTTTTTGTTTGGTTTGGAAGATTTTTTTATTTTTTTTGGGGGGGGGGTTTTTTGGGGGGGGGGGGGGGGGGGGGGGGGGGGGGGGTAGGGGGGGGAGGGGGGGGGGGGGGGGGGGGGGGGGGGAAAAAAAAAAAAAAAAAATTTTGGGGGGTTTAGAAAAAAGGGAAAATTTTTTTTAGGGGGGGGGTTTTTTGGGGGGGGGGGGGGGGGGGGGGGGGGGGTTTTTTTTTGGGGGGGGGGGTTTTTTTGGGGGGGTTTTTTTTGGGGGGGGGAGAAAGGGGGTGAGAAAGTTTTTTTAAAGTTTAAAAAAAAAAAAAAGGGGGAAAAAAAGGGTTTTTCCCTCCCCCCCCCCCCCAAAAGGAGAGGGGGAGAGGGGGGGGGGGGGGGGGGGGGGGAGAAAGGGGGGGGGGGGGGGGGGGGGGGGGGGGGTTTTTTGTTGGGGGGTTTTTTTTTTTGATTAGAGGGTTTTTGGATTTTTTTTTGGGGGGTGGGGGGGGGGGGGGGGGGGGGGGGAAAAAAAAAGAGAAAAAAAAAAAAAAAAAAGGGGGGGGGGGGGGAGGAGGAAAAAAAAAAAAAAAGGAAAAAAAGAATAATGGGGGGGGGAAAGGGGGGGAAAGGGGAAAAAAAAAAATTAAAAAAAAATAAAAAATTATTTGGAAAGAAAACCCCCCCGGAGGGGCTTTTTAGAGGGGGGGGGGGGTGGGGTTTGGGTTTTTTTGGGGGGGGGGAAATGGGGGGGGGGGGGTTTTTGGGGGGGGGGGGGGGGGTTGGGGGGGGGGGGGGGGGGGGGGGGGGGGAGGAATTGGGGGGGGGGGGGGGGAAGAAATATTAGAAAAAAAAAAAAAAAATTTAAGGGGGAGACCCCCTTTGGGGGGGTTTGGGGGGCTTTCCCCCCCTGTCCCCAGGGGTGGGGGGGGGGGGGGATAAAATATTTTTTTTTTGGAAAAATTTTTTTTTCCCCCCCCTGGGGGGGGGGGGGGGGGGGGGGAAAAAATTTTTGGGGGGGGGGGGGGGAATGGGGGAGGGGGGGGGGTAGGGGTGGGGGGGGGGGGCCCCCCAGGGGGGGGGGGGGGTTTTGGGGGGGGGGGGGGGAAAGGGGGGGGGGGGGGGGGGGGGGGGTTTTTTTGTTTTTTTTTTTTTGTTTTGGGGGAAAAAAAAAAAAAAAAGAGGGGGGAAAACCCCCCCCCCGATATGGGGGGGGGGGGGGGGGGGAGGTCAGGAAATTGGGGGAATTTTATTTTTTTTATAATAATTTTTTTTTTGGTGAGAATGAAGGGGGGGGGGGGGGGAAGGGGGGGGGGGGGGGAAAGGGAGGGAAAGGGAGGAGGGGGGGGGGGGTTTTTTTTGTTCTGGGGGGGGGGGGGGGGGGGGGGGGGGGGGGGGGGAAATGGGAAAAAAATAAAAAAAAAAAAAAATAAAATAGGGGGGGGGGGGGGGAAAAAAAAAAAGGGTGGGGGTGGGGGTAAATTTTTGGGGGGGGGGGGGGTTTTTTTGGGGGGGGGGGGGGGGGGGGGGGGGGGGGGGGGGGGGCCCCCCGCTTGGGTTTTGGCCCGCGGGGGGGGGGATGGGGGGGGGGGGGGGGGGGGGGGGTGTTGGGGTGGGGGGGGGGGGGGGGGGGAGGGGGGGGGGGGGGGGAGGGAGGGTTTTTTTTCGGCGGGGGGGGGGGGGGGGGATTTTGGGGGCCCCCGGGGCCCCCTTTTTGGGGGGGGGGGGGTTTTTTTTTTAAAAAAAAAAGGGGGGGGGGGGGGGGGGGGGGTAAGTACCTTTTAAACAAATAAAGGAGTTTTAATTATTTTTTCAAAGAAATTTAGCAATGCTTTTTCACAAAGACCTATTGTTACTTAGTTAAAAGGTTATGAAACATACCTAGTAATAATATAATAAAATAATAAATAATAATAATAATTATTATTAATATTAATTAATAATTGAATAATATACTAAATATTATTAAATTATTAACGTTAAATATTTAAAAAAAATAAAGAAAGCCAAAGAAGTATAACTTCTTACGCGCGTACATAAGTACACGCACTCTTTATTTTTAATATATTTTCATAATTTAATTTGCAATTCATTTTGAATTATAATTAAGCTAGTAAGTAACGGTTTAAGAAGGGATCAATCAGGGTGGGAACAAACAGTGTAATTAACTTATATTATGTTGTATAAGTATTTTCTATGAATTACATAGTAGATTAATTAATCCTTTTTTTAAACAAAATTTAAAGGAAATCCTTAAGAATATGACTGAAACGGACGAAATATATTCAGATTTTAACGCCTAAAATGTTTCAAAAGTTTACTCACAGACATTCTAACTTATCTTATCTTGAACTACTAACAAGTTTGAATTAGGGATGCTCGATGATCATCGATGTTGAAAGCAAAAACATCGATGTTGCTATACCAAAAATATCGTAACATCGATGTTCGATTCAGTTAACATCGATGTTACGATATTTTTGGTACTCCAACTCACGGCCTCCCGCACGACCAATGCAACTTACGAAACAAATTACATTATCTTCTATGAACGCATCCACAAATCAGGTTTATTAAAATTTTGAACGCGTATTCATTCTTTGTAGTCTCGCTCGCTCTTTTTCTCTCACACTTACTCACTACTCTTTATCAACAAATAAATATATTAAAGGTTCTTTATCAAAATTACTTTTCATTCAGTCAGTTGATAATAAATATCGAACCATTTCTTTATTTAATTTTTTTGTCAATTATTAATGCAAAAATCATCGATGTCATCCAACGATGTTTGGTTTTCGATAAATATCGAAAATCGATGTTGGGCTTTCGATTATGACAACGATGGCAATACCGATGTTTTTCTAACAACGACCATCCCTAGTTTGAATACTGATAAACAATAAAAACGTCGTACATTCTCCTCTTAATCATGCCTAACGTGACCAGATGTCCCGTTATGAATGGGACTGTCCCTTTTACCAATTACGAGTCCCGGTGTCTCCGAAATGAAATGTGGGACTCAAAATTGTCCCGTTTACAGAAAGCGCGCGAAAATTTGAGCAGAATATTAAAAAATTCTGCCAAGAGTTTTATTCTTATTTGAAATCGTTACCAATATTAAAACAAATTTGTTCTTCTGATAAATATAAATATTACTAAACATTTTTGGTACCTACCTATGTTTTGTAATTCGTTACTTTTAAGCCAACTAACTTTTTCTAAATAAATAACTTTAAAAAGTTTTTTTTTCCAATTATTATTTTACCTAAATTAAACCAATGTCCCGTTTTGAGTCAAAGAATAAATGGTCACTTTAGTCATGCCAAACCTGTCGCAAATATATCTTTAAATGTGTAGATAATTTAAACAGAGGCTATTAGTTAGTCATGTTAGAGCATTATTATTATGAAAGATAATAATAAACCGACTTCGAACCTGTCATTATTATTATTATTAACTACATATGTTGTACGTGTACTTTGATGAAACCGTAGGTACAGTTCCTGGGTCATCGGGGTGCGTTAAATAATAGAGGATTTTAGTTTTACTCTATATACTATAGCGTAAAACATTTTTTTTTAAATAATAGGGGGGCAAACGAGCTTGCGGGACGACCAAAAAGGGCAGTCTACGCAGCCCATACATACCCACTTTTAGTGGGTGCGTTGCCGGCCTTTTAGGGAGGAGTAGACTCGCTTTTTAAACAGCGAATTTTAGAATATAAGCAAAATAATGAAATGTTAATTGCTATTTAACGAATGAATGCAATGTAACAATTGAAGAGAGTGGCCTCACCCGATAGTTTAGGAAATCGCCACCTTATAAAACTAAGAAAGCCGGAGGAAGCGAATTTTAAACAGCGATATCGCCAGTATCACATTCAACATTAAACTTGTTTTTACATTTATAGAAGATTTTATTTTTACTGTTGATATGAAAATCGGCTAATTAATATGCCAGACCCTGTAGACTTAGAAACAGTACATTTTAAAGTCTAGAGGGGGCCCTTCTACTTTCGAGTGCTCTCTGTTAAAATCTTTATACCTTTGAGGTCGCCATTTCACTTCGACGATGCCCTTTTTGACGATCTTGGCAATGTTTCAATGCCCGCGCGATACATAGTTGAAATCGTCATTTACATTTTGCGCTTATGACACTTGAATGCGAGATCTTTAACAGCTGCAATGTTTTTCTGATCATTTGTTTTGTGTAAACTGGAAATTTTAAATTCACAGATAATACTTTTCTCTAAGGTCTAAGCTGTTATTACTTTTATACCCTTTTAAGGCTTGAAGGGGATTCGCAACTTTGAGGGGATGTTATAAATGAACGCGTTCAATACTTCGTTCTTGATTAATATTAAGATAAGGCTTATTTTAAGTTGAGTACCTATTATTAATCTTAATATATATAAATTAAGCGTCACGTTGTTTGTCCGCTATGGACTCCTAAACTACTTAACCGATTTCAATCATATTTGCACACCGTGTGCAGTTTGATCTAACTTTAAAGATAGGATAGCTTACATATATTTAATTATACTGTACGTGTGTATGTCACTGTACTCCTCTTAAACGGCTGGACCGATTTGAATGATTTTTTTGTATGCGTTTGGATGGCGCCCTGGATGGTTTAGATTCACAAATCAGCCCGGCAGGTGGCGCTGCACTACTTTCATACTTTGTTTAATATCGTCGACGACGACGTCTGTGGGGTCCGCTAGTAATATTATATTTTAATGTTAACTAATATAAGTAACTTTTAATGTTATTAATATTTACTATTTTTTTGGATATATTGAGTCCTAAACACCGTCACTATAGTGTGAATTAATAATTTATATACACAGACATAATAATTTGTGTTTGCGAAGCACACAACCATTTGAATATTATTAATTCTGTCTTGAGTCGAAAATTGTTACAACATTTAGGCGAAATTGTAGAAGAAAAATGTGTTTCTATTTGTTGCAATTTTTTTATACCTTCAATATTTACTGGAAAATTTTGCAACGTAAACACAAGTTTATATCATTTATTAACTTTAGGGTCAATTTGTATGAGGTTACATTGTTTACACCACAATCAAATTCATACAAGGCAACTTTTAATATGTAGCGTAATGATTTTAGTATGCACAATGTATATAAATGATATAATTATCATACAACGCCTTATTTTTTCTATTTGATTACGGACACTTCTACAAAACACGTTCCAACCAAGATAATCACGTATCTATAAATATTCATTCCTTCTGGTTTGAGATTCACGTTGAATAATAGTAAATTTTTTTGCCAATAAATTATATTTACATATCCACTATATAAGAGCGATGCTGTGTTTTATTTAGACAGTTAAAATTAAGACTTTGAGTTATTAAGATGAGTTTCAAAAACAAAGTTATCATTGTAACCGGAGCAAGCGCAGGTATTGGGGCCGCTATAGCAGTTGCATTTGCAAAAGAAGGCGCAAGCGTCGTTTTAGTTGGGAGGAATGAAGTGAATCTAAAGAGAGTTGCAGATGAATGTAAAGCATCTGGTTCGACGGCTCTTATTCTCAAAGCGGACGTGTCAAATGGCGCAGATCTTGCAAAAATAATCCCGGAAACAATTGAGAAGTTTGGTAAATTAGATGTACTGGTAAACAATGCTGGTATACTAAGGAGGTGTAGCCTTGAAGCCGGATCCTTCGTTAATGCGTTTGAAGAAATTTTGGCTACGAATCTGCGTCCCATTGTTACGTTGACTGAATCGGCGACTCCACACCTGATTGCTAGTAAAGGTAATGTGGTGAACATATCGAGCGTTGCAGCAACGAAGGTTTTAACGTCTGAATACACGGCGTATAGTATGCTGAAGGCTGCATTGAATACCTTTAGTAGAGGCGCTGCTCTGGAACTGGGGAAGCATGGTGTGCGTATAAATTCCGTTAGCCCGGGGCCAGTTAAAACTGAAATTTTTGCATTGGCTGGATTCAATGTTCCGTATGAAGAAATAGGAATTCCGACAGCTTTAAACTGCTGGGGTGAACCAGAAGATATCGCTGATTTGGTGTTGTTTATAGCCGGTGATAAAGCGAAGAGTGTCACCGGTTCTAACTATATAGCGGACAATGGCTGTTTGTTGTATTGATTTTTAACGTAATTATTAAAAATATTATTATTCTGTGTTAGGTGTCAGGGGGCCGTTATTACGTAAGCACTATATACGTAGTCGGTCCCAAAGTTCTGTCATAAATGGAAATAATGATAAAAACAAAAGTACTGATCAGTTTGTAATGAGTGATATATCAATTCTTAGTAAATTAATTAAGGAATAAAAAAGCATAAAAATATTCGAAATAACCTCCCTCATTTTTAGTACAGGCCCTTAAGCGTCGCGGCCAGTCGTCTATCGCAGCACGCACCATATTCGTGTCCATTTCAGTCACTGGTTTTTTTAAAGATGACTTCAGATTCTCCAAATTTTCATGAGGTTTATCACAGACCTTCCTCTCTAAGCCCTGTCATAATTTCTGGTCCAAAGGATTAAGGTCCGGACTGGAGGAAGGCCAATCCTCATGTCTAATTAAGACGATGTTTTGACGCTCAAACCAGGCTTTAGTGGTCTTGGCTTTGTATGCAGACGCAGAGTCCTGCTGGAACACGAAGTGATGTCCCGCAAATAGGGTGCTGGACATGTCTTTGACAAAGCGATACAAAACCGTCTCTTGGTACACTGTAGCACTGGTTTTGACCCCCTTTTCGAAAAAATTAACCTCAGTTAGCCCGAAATAGGACACTCCCAACCAAACCATTACTGATGATGGATGATGTCCATGTTGCACCCTTGGAACTTTATTTTCAGCTTCTTCAGAACTCTTAGCGTACACTGTATAATTCTGTTTATTGTACTTCTCTTCAATATCGAAAAATTTTTCGTCCGTAAAGAGGATATCACGGTGTCGGTTTTTCGCGTACCGCTTAAACAACACCCGCGATCTCTTAAGCCTTATTGCTTTTAGACGAGCATTAAGTAAGTGCCCACTCTTTTTTGTATGCTCGTAGACCAAGATCTTCATTTAAAACCTTTTTTACTGTTTTCCTACTGACACCCATCTGCAAATCCATCAACTTCTGTTTTCGGACAGGATTTCTTACTATCCGCGCCTTGATAGCTTTGATTACTGCTGGTGTTCTTGCGGAGCGTGGCCAGCCAGTTCTTTTCTTGTCCTCAATACTGGAGACTTCAAGGTACCTATCAATAGTACCGTACACAAACCTAAGCGTTATATTCAAATTTTTGAGCAACTTGAAAATGGTACTCGGCGAGTGTCCACAGCGGTGCAACGCAATAACAACTATTCGGTTTACTTTCAATGTCCACTCCATCGTGAAAAATTACGGAAAGTTATTGTTTTTTGTTTTAAAACAATAATCAAACATTCCAAAATAGAATGCAATATTTTTTTTATAAAATCCTGCTCGAAATGTAGAAATAATGTGCTAGTGACAGAACTTTGGGACCAACTACGTATATTTGTCTTTGATATTCTTATTTAATGATTACGTCAACAGCAATTATTTACTTTTTTACACATATTGCCCACACATTGTCTATGCTTGAAAACTAAATGCATTTTTGAGGATTCCAACAAAAAAAATTAATACATATATGTACTATTAATTTTGAGAGCTTTGCTTACTTTTGCTGACAAGAGGTAAGGGGGGGGGGGATTGCAGTAAATCTGCTTACGTAATACTTGAAAAAGGCCCCCAGCTAGTGTAAATTTCGCGTAGTAATTAAAAACTTAATTTAATAAATAATTCTTGCAATAACTTGTATCTACAATAAATATTATAACATTATTTTAGGTTGCAAGAACGTTTATAGGTGCTATATGGTATTGACCTCCTTTTTGAAAATGGTTAAGAACAGATTTCGTTGTTCATATAACGTTTTTTGCTGTATGAAAAAGTGCTCGTTGAAGATTTAGAGACGTTCCCTCTTACTTGACCTAAATGAAATCGGTATTTGCCAAAATTGGATATAAATCACACTGTAGACCCATTTATCGCGAATATTGTCGGCTATTTATTAGGCTATAAAGGGCAATGGGACAATGGGCCATTAGGCATAACTAGAAAATGAAAGTAAGATTTTCGTAGTACAGTGGAGATTTTTATTTATTTATTTGCTCAATATTACTACAGATACTCACTAAACAATTACATTATATACAAAAACCAAAAACGGAATCTATAAACATAAAGCACAGTTAACAATTTATACAACAAAATAAAACAAAAAACACTTTATAACGAATTTCAAGGGACCGAGCATTTTTATTCGTAATAAGAGGGGAATAATTAATGTATGGTTATTGTGTTAAACCAAATAAATTTAAACCATTTTTTTAAGTTATAGGGAGTTTTCCGGTATTAGTAAGGCTTTTTAGTTTCCACTAATGTTTAAAATAAATTCTAAGATGCATCGATCATAATAATATATATTTAATATAAACGTAGAATAACAAAGCCGTTATTAATGAAAGATACCTAGTTTAGATAAATTAGTTTATATTAAAAAAATATTCTCACGGCCAATAATCACTATTATATTGTGTTTTAAAAGTTTTTTAACGTTTAGGCGTATGTATAATTTAATAACAACTTCAAATACATACAAAATATTAATTAGCGTACCCAAATAAAGAAAAGCAAATTCAATCAGACATTAATTATGAATGTGAAATATTGGATCGTCTTTATAGTCTAATTCAGTTTTCCCAACTAGGCCCACGCCCACAGGGAGACAATTTGATTGTTCGAAAATTAATTAATATACCTAGAAGTTTGAATTTCAGTTTTTTTTATTATGTATTGTAAATTTACTTACTGTGTTTCGTTAACAATTTCCTAGTTATTTCTTCTTAAAACCTTTAATTTAAGTCACTTAAGTACATACAATCTTATATATTTAAAATTCTCGTGTCACAATGTTCGTTCCCATACTCCTCCGAAACGGCTCGACCGACTCTTATGAATTTTTTAATGCATATCCAGTAAGTCTGAGAATCGCCTATCTATCTATCAAACCCCTAAATATTAAGGGTGGTCCAACCCTAAATTTTAGATAAAAAAAATTGTTTTATTTTTTTAGGACACAGCATACAAAAATACATACAACCCTTAATTTTCACCCCTCTACGACCAACCCCTATTTTTATTATCGTAAATAGTTATTTTTATTGAACCAAAAAAAAATTTACCTAGAACTAACACATGGCAAAACAAATGTTTGTCGGGTCAGCTAGTTTTTCTATATTTTCAAAAAATTTTGGAGCCACAAACGGTTATACTGGAGTCGTTTTATAATGTCTTAGCATAAACCGTTTTAATTATTTTAAACCTATTGCTCATTGAAAAATCCCAAGATCCGTTCCAGTTCCATTATAGTTTTTAACTGTTGGAAAGCTTAATTGTGAAATGTGGAATTCAGTGAAATGCAAACGAAATAAATTTTAATACAATTCTTTGTATTTCGTATTGAATATTTATATTCATTGATTTCTTCGTACTTATGATAACACAATGAAAAAAGCTCCGGTATTAACAGCAAAGCTATGACACTTGACGCTGATCGCACGTTCCACTTTATCAGTATGACGTAACGATGTGTGATAACAATGTAACGTGGGGGTTTCATAAAATATTTAAAGTATGCAGTTGATTCTATGACATTTGAAAATTCTTTTTTTTTTTGTTGAATGTTGGACGCAAGTGAATTGGACACGTTTTCATAATCTGTTAACATAATTATTTAAAAAGTAACTTAAAGAATTAAACGAACTTCTACCTGTCAAGTGTCAACGTTTATACCAATACTAAAAACCTAATTGATTTGAGTGTTATTTCGACTGTTCCTTAAGTCTGGAGTGGTAAGTGATTTGTGGACAAACATACACTTGCGAACTATATAACTTAATATATATAAATCACGTGTCACGTTGTTTGTCCGCGATGGACTCCTAAACTACTAAACCGATTTTAAATTAAATTTGCACACCGTGTGCAGTTTGATCCAACTTAAAAGATAGGATAGCTTACATCTCAATTTATACCCGCAATATTATTTTATTGCAAATATTTGTTTATTATTTGATACAATTCTAACAGGTGGCGCTGTGTTAAAAGTACCAAGGTTTCACATAAGCTATGTAGTATGTACCTTTCACATAAGTTCTCCTACCGTTTCCCTTTAATAGTTTACTACTATGTAATATAACAAAAACCTTAGCCACAGCAACGCTTGGCCAAGTCTACTAGTATATATATATACTATGGTAGTTGTACGTGGTAGTTCAAATTTGCCACATTTCAAATTAATTAGACATAGCTACTTGATTATAACCAGATATTTTTATAAGCCTGTATAAATAATACCGCTTCATATAACGATATAGTATAACCTAATCTTGCACATAGCTTTTTGATAAAAGATTAGATTACAGTGTACATATAAGTGTATAAAAACGAAGAATGCGTATTACATGCTAAGATAATAATGGTTTTTCGATGTTATAAAAAATTATAACGATTGATACTAAAACTGTTTGACATTTACTGTATGAAACATGATGAAAGGTTTGTTTATAAACGCCAAAACTATTGAAGCATTTGTAAATTCACCAATATAAATCTACAATATCAGCGTGTGAAATAGGCGATAATATGATTCAATCATTAGGAGACGAAGATCAAACAAAAATGTTGCAAAAATGGGAAAATCTATATTATTTTTTTCGTTTTGAAAGCTACCCTCAGTTTGTTCAAATACCCTCAAAAAATTGAGTTCAAATTTAAAAATTCTTTCAGTGGTACATTGTATTTTTTTAAAGGACGAAGGAAGCTTAGAACTTCATGCTACGTCTGAGTTTATTTGGGTGAAACTGAATAGAAAGGAATAGATGCGAGATTTACGGTTGGTTGGGAATAGTACCTGTACCTGTAATGTCCGATCGATGATATTTAAAGCCAGACAAATTAATAATCAGTAGTTAGCGACAGCTGAACTGAGGCTTGAGACAAAATCACTTTTCGTCAGGCGTGACCCACTAACGCTGAAGGAATTTGTATGAAAATGGTCACGTGACTAAGAGAGCTTTCAAGTATTACGTAACAAATTGTGAGGGGGGTCCTTTTGTAAAACGTTACGATGCGGGGCGGAGATTGATACTATTTTCGACTTTCCAGTACTTTACACTACATAATGGTAACTTTTAGGTATAAAGAGTCACTGGGTGGGTGGGTCACGAAACGTTTTACTATTGGGTACAGAAAAACGTTAGGGGGGGGGGTTGGTTGGATGGGTGTGTCAATAATCTCCATAAATTGCGTGACGTAATACTTGAACGTAAAGCTAATTTAAATTCCCATTAAAAACTGATTTTGTCTCTTGGATATATAGTAAAGAATGTACTAGATCCTTACTAACTGTATTTACTGATCAATTTATAAATTGGACAGTGGATACGATTGGATATTGAAAGACTAAATGAAATGTATTGTAGATAAAGACTTGCACATTATACTTTGCATGTAAGTAGAAGTGCACTTGCATGGTAGTTAGTACTGGTGATTGAGCGAGGCTTTTAATGTACAGAGTAGTGTACATCGTGTAATTAAATATTTTAAAATTGGAACGCGGGTTTAAGTATTTGTAGTCTGTGCATTGTCTATAGAATGTGCTGTTCTTATTATCAATGCATTAAACAAATGTTTTAAAATCACGTAACGTATGGGAAATTATATCTATAACTACTGAAATGATTTTGAAAATTCTTATATAGTAAAATGCTATATTATTATTATGAATGATACTATATTTTCCCGTGCAGCTGCATGTACAACAGCTAATTTGAGATATTCACAATTGAGGATATCCTTGATTTTAAATATTAAATGTTGAACTCTAGTAGTGCTTATTAATTTCTTTCTGGAATTCAATTATTAATAAAATAATTCACAAAATTATTAATTAATTAAAATATTTCGTTTATAATTGACTACAATGCCCTCTAACGAATCTGTAATGAACTTTCCGTTTTCAGTCTTGCGGCATTTGCACGATGTTTCCGTCGTGCATGTCGATACTGCCAAGACGCAATGAGCCTCGGCCCCCAAGACCGGGACAAACGCCCGTGGTCCTCAATGTATACGATATGTATTGGACGAACTGGTGAGTTTTCTCTTCAACGAAATTGAATTTATTTTAACATATTGGTTTGAATTATTATAACATCTAGATACCGCATTTGCCATGGAGAGTGTTCAGAGGAGTTGTTCGGACTAATACCTGCAGTTTCATCATCAAGGCAGAATACAAAATTCCATCCGTATCACCGTCGTTCCACAACTGAGCGTTTCTTAAGGCAGTTTTTGCCGACTGAAGTATTTTAGAACCAATTCAAGAAAAGAACGTACCAATTCTTAAAAGGCCGGCAACGCATTTGCGAGCCTACTGGCAATGTGTCCATGGGCAGCGGTATCACGTAACATCGGATAAGCCTCCTGCCGGTTTGCCTCCTATTACATAAAACAATATAATATATATGTTTACAGTTTTGAAATTTAGTTAAGTCTGAAGTATCGCTACCTCTTAACAGTGGTGAGGGGTAATCACATTTATAAGTTAATTGATTTTATCAAGAGTAAATTGTGCCTACCAATATAATGTGTTTCGTCGGAAATCAAACCTATGATTTATGGTAGTAAATATTAGTAATGCAAAGAATACTACTATATTCAAAAACGCAATAAATAATAGATACACACTTATTTTTGCTAAGATATTTAATAATTGACACTGATAAATATTTGTTTAAAACATTTGTATCTTCTCAGGCATTAGGCGATTTCTTTTTTCTGTTTGTACATTCCCATCGGAAAATAATCTTTCTGAGGCGACTGTAGAGGTCTTTAATTGCTTAGCAGCTTCAAATATATCGTATTTGTCGTATTGCATCGCTAGTAAATAGCCTAAAATGCATACAACATAATAGTCTATGCGAAAAGAGTCAAGGCCAGGGTTTCGAACGTGGGACCCACACCCCACATGGGGGCAAATTGAATGTTAGGGAGCTATTTGAAAATTTATTCAAATTATTTGGAATTTTAATTTGAGTTTTTTATAATTTTTTGAAAATTTACTTACTGTGTTTCGTTAATAATTTTCCAGTAACTTGTTGAACAAATATTTTTTAAATATTAATAATTATGTATGTGTGTTGCGGGGGCATAAGAATTTTAGGAAGGCTAAGGTGGGGCATACGCCCAAAAAAGGTTGGAAAACACTAGTCTAGGCGAATAAATAATATAATTATAATTTGCTACGCGTCATCTTATAAAAGGAAGGTCTGTTGAGGCCCCAAACCACCGAAATTTTTCCGTTTTGGATTTATAAATCAACGTTCCTTATTTTTGTGGAAATCTGGGGGGACCCCCGGGGGAAAAATTGGGGGGGGTTCCTAGAACCTCTACTCAACATCTGTTAAAAACTCATTTTCGAAATATTTAATTTTCTTGGGAAGTTAAAAAGAAGAATAATAAAAATATGGAAAAAAATAAAATAATGAAAAAATTTTTCATTTATTTAGATCTTTATATATATAATTCTACTGTACGTGTGTATGACACTGAACTCCTCTTAAACGGCTGCACCGATTTGCATGAATTGTTTGTATGCGTTTGGGTGACGCCCTGGATGGTTTAGATTCGCAATGATGATATGATTTTTTGATTAGAGATTATTGTGTATGCAGGTATACAGCCGGTGCCGGGGTGGGTGTATTTCACAGTGGGGTCCAAGTACACGGGTCGGAATGGGCGTATGGGGGCCATCCTTACGCGTTCACCGGCGTGTTTGAGATAACACCACGCGACGAGCGGGAATTGGGCGAACAATTTCGTTTCAGGTAAAGTGTAATTCATTCCATTTCCTTGTTATAACGTTGGCACGATAAACCATCGTCCGTAAACCGACTTTAAAGATAGCCATTTTTTTAGTTACAATTTAAATAATCTGAAATGAGCTGACAGGCCATTAACTTGTTGGCCTGCAAGCCTTTTAAATCTTTTTTTAAGCTCAAGGGAGCGTTCAAGTATTACGTCACGCAATTTTTGGAGATTATTGACCCCCGTGACGTTTTTCCATGTATAAAACGTTACCATTATGTGGTGAAAAGTACTGGAAAGTCTAAAATAATATTAACAATAACGCCGTAATTCAATCCCCGCCCCGCATCGTAACGTTTTACAAAAGGACCCCCCTCCAAATTCGTTACGTAATACTTGAACGCTCCCCAACGTGTTTAATTAATGAAGATAAATATTCTAACTTACAGACAAAGTGTACATATAGGATATACAAACTTCAGTGAAGAGGAAGTACGGAGGCTTGTTACTGAACTTGGCAAACAATTCCGGGGTGACAGGTTAGTACTGTAGTTTAAACAAAGTAAAAGGAAGTGTTTGTGACAGATGATTTCTATTACGAAGTGTATTGTATTAGATATTGTTAAAAATAGGAGTTAGTTATTGACGCCAAAGCCGCCGGGCAGTGTTGGCCTAGTGGCTTTACCTTACGAACCATATCCCTGAGGTCGTAGGTTCATTCCCCGCGTGTACAATAGACTTTCTTTCAATGTTTAACATTTGCTGAGGTGGAAGGAAAGCATCGTTAGGAACCGGCTTGCCCTAGACCCAAAAAGTCGTCGGCGTGTGTCAGGGACTGGAGGCTGATCTCCTCCATGCCTGCCATGCCATGCATTAGATTGACAAATTATCATGAAGAAATACAGAAATCAAAACCTTAAGGTTTTAGCGCCACTTTTATTTATTTTATTAACGCCCGAACCATTAACATGATGATAAATGTTAGCTTCGAAAACGAGGGAAACAAGCCAACAGACCGGTCGTAGTCTGTGGTGGGATAAACTGTTAAGCCGGTATGCGTAGTGGGTAGTTTGCGCACCGTTCACGCTCCACGTTCGCAAACGTACTCCCCCCCCCCCGCGGGGGCTGCTGGGCCCCGGGGCGCAAAAGGGTCGCGAAGCCGAACATAGTGGATACCTGGCTTTAGGCGTTGTGGTGTAGTGTGTGGGATTGCTCTCATCTCAAAGCAAAATATCGCTTTCGGGGCAGCTCGTATCTCAAAACACTCGTATATTAGGGGCCTCTGTATATTGATGTACCGTTATACGTTTTTTTATTCGTTAAGAAATGTTTTCAAACTATTACAAATCGAAACAAATGAATCACTTGGTTGATCCATAATAACATTTCCTGGTAATCCAAGCCTTCTATATATGCTGTTTCTTAATTACCTACGCTACGACTTAAGACGTGTGGGTAATTACAAGCTGTTAGTGTAATAGTGAGGTATGTAAAACAATATCCTACACAAAATAGGCTCGGTATTTATATATATTGAAAATGTTATATTTGTTTGTGTTTCCCTTCGAAAACCTTCGGAAACTCAAAAGTTCTGCACGATCGAGCTGAAATTTTAGATGAATATAGTCCGATCAAGGATGTTCTTATCTTTTGTTTTTTAAAACTTTATTTTTTCTCAAATCCACCCAGAATTTCTCAAACATTCAACTACCCGAAATGGGCAAAAACGGGGGGTAGGGATCAGCTAGCTAGTTACTAATATTTTTTAATTTATATTTATAAAGAGTACTATTAAAATAAACCAACTTAAAATGTATGTTTGTTTCAGGTATCATCTAATGAACAATAATTGTAATCACTTCACATCTGCCTTTTGTTTGGTAAGTATATTACACTAAATTTAATTAATAAAACTAACTTGTAAAGTTGATTCTGGATTTTAGTAAATGCAGGATCAGTTTCTGATCACTAAAACATTGATAGAACATTAATTTTCCTTAGAATAATTGTAATGCCGTTTTTATTTCGTTATTTCGTAATCCTACAGCTAACAACAAAACTATGATACTAAATATTATGTAGCCAAAGATGGCATAAATAATATATACGAAATGGTTCGAACATTTACCAAAGGAAAAATCAATAAAAATGATTAAAACCTAATTCGGCTGTGGTGGTATGTACGTGAGTATGCGGGGTGTGCTCACGATGCAGGTTATTTAACGCTATGGATATTCTTACTCCGTTTATGTATATTATATCTTTCGACTCCACCTGGGACCCTCTTATATTAAGTAAACCAATATCGAACCAGCCTAAGGCCCTTTCTCCACTGCTCCGGTCCGGCGTCGGATACCGGAATGAGTCATGAGAAAAATATTGGAAGGCCGGATTGCGCTTCTCCACTATATCCGATCCGACAATAAACGATACTTGTATATTTATCATGCAACACCTATATTAACTAAAACCCATATACTTTATTTTATTAATAAAACGTTCTAAATTCTGAATATTTATTGCCCTGGCAAGTTTATTACTTTTTTTATATTGTCTATCTTAAAATATTATAATCTACTTAATAAATAGTTCACTAATACTATGGTATAAAAATATAAATGAATATTTACCATAATTTGGTTTCGTCCAGGTTATTCAGATTCTTTTAAATTAAAGAAACTATAAATAAACCTGTGAATAATAATTTATAACCTCTTGGATACTTGGACCGATAAAACAACGCGTTCCGATCTAGCAAGTTATCGGATCGTTAAAAACCGAATGCCGGAGTAGTGTAAGTACTGTTGTGAGTTTCTAAATCGGATCGGTAATTAACGTTTGCCGGACCGGAGCAGTGGATAAACGGCCTAAAGTTATAATATTACTAGCTGCCCCCGCGAACTTCGTTTCTCCTTATTGGCTAGCCTATCTTTTTAGTACATACCAACATGGAACATTTTGTTTTGCTACCCCAGAGACTTTTGACAGTTTTTCTGTGATTTTTCTCTATTTTAACCTCTGAGTTCCAGTCATAAGATTTTAATTAATAAATAAAAAATAGGGGTTGATCATACAGGGTAAGTTAAAATTATGGGGTTGTATGTATTTTTGTATGCTGTATCTTAAAAAATTTTTTTTTGGTTGGACACCCCTTATAACTTAGGGTTTAGATAGTAGCCGATTCTCAGACTTACTGAATTTGCATACAAAATTTCATAAGAATCGGTCGAGCCGGTTCGGAGGAGTATGGGAACGAACATTGTGACTCGAGAATTTTATATATAAAGTATTATGATAATAGACTAAATATTAATATTAACGCCATCTATTGCCCCGTATTTGAAACTTGTTTAACCCAGCTTTAACCAGTATTGTTAGGTGATATTATTTTTTTTAATTTTCAGGCCTTATGTGATAAAGACATCCCGTCGTGGGTGAATCGCCTCGCGTATGTCAGCTCCTGCGTGCCCTTCTTACAGAGGTGTTTGCCCAAGTTAGTGCTTTTTCATTGCTTTTACTACAGTCGTCGCATTATGAACTGAGGTTTCGGGTCATAAATCATATTTATCTGTCTGTCTCGCTCGCACTTACAGGTATGGATATTAAGTAGTGATGTGCGTAAGAATTGTAGAGGTTCATATCGATAACGGGATACGGGTACGATCGATATGTTAAATTATGTTAAGTATTAAAAGAAATAATTTTTCGCTATCTGAAAATGAAAGCTTTTAATTTGTATTGCTAAGCCACTAATTACATTAACAAAAAACGTGTGGCACTCGGGGACTGCCGCGGTAAAGCTATTGCATAGCATTTTTTATCAACTTATACAATTATAATCATTTATTTTTGCTATATATTTTCTTTGATATTAATTCAAGCTTTTTCTTTGATATTAATTTAATCTAGCACCAGATTCAGATTATCACGCCTATATAGTCTGTCTCACTACTCTCATACGTCACCGATCTCGTCAGAGAGATGTGAATACGCAGTATGCGTTCTATCCCACTCTATCGCACCTTCGCTACGTTACCGATCACGCTAGACCGATGTGAGACGCAATATGCGTTCTGTCCCGCTCTAACACGTATTGGCCGCACCTATATTACGTCATCGTGTGTTAGGTTTTTATTTTCGTCCAATCAGGAGTCAGAGTGCGTGCGCAGGTAGCCCCCCCCTAAGTATCGATAACATTGACATTTATTGCCCGACGACTGAGTTTAAAATGCGTCGACTTTAATACTAGATGGCGTTAGACTAAAGCTTTGTTAAATGTAAATAACTATATATCATTTGTATAGCATAAATACAACTTAGCTTGAATACTATGTGTATATTTTATGGTCAATTTGTGTATGTAAATAATGTACATAAAAACCACACCATACAAAAAATTCAAAAGGAAAAAACTACTTTGGAAGAAGTTTGTATTCGTAAGATGAAACTTTAATGCGCACACAAAATTAAAAAATAATTTAAAAAATCTGTGTGCCGTGTTAATTTTCTTTTTTGTATATTGGAAAGTTTTCTCCTCATATACAAAAAAGAACATTATCGCGATCCTAATCGTGTAGTAGAAAAATTGGGTCTTTTAAGATCATATCACCACTGCCAAGATAGACTTCCATAAACAATATGGGACAAAACAATCTTGTAGGAACGCTAAAACCGCTTCGCAATTATTATTAATAGCTGTAACTAAAAAATATGCTATTGTGTATTAGTTTTTACGTATTCTATGCTTTTCTGTAGAGCTGTATTGGCCAAGTGGCTCATCCCTGAGGTCGTAGGTTCGATTCCGGCTGTGCACCAATAGACTTTCTTTCAATGACATTTGTTCGAAGGGTGAAGGAAAACATCGTAAGCAAACCAGCCTTAGACCCAAAAAGTCAACAGCGTGTGTCAGGCACAGGAGGCTGATCACCTACATGCCAATTATTAAGATTGAATATGAAACAGATATAGAAATCTGAGGCCCAGACCTAAAAACGTTGTAGTTTTATTTTTTATGCTTTTCCGTATATAACGCATTTGTTACCCGAATGAAAAAGAACTTTAGAAATGAACAAAATTTCATATTTTTAGCTTTTTCGCAATATGCTATTTTGCTTTTTTAACCGCTATAGCTCAAAATGCTATATTATATAATAGTTGTGTGTTGTGCTAGGGAATGGCTGACGCCGGCCGCGTTGCAACAGTCGCTTGCCGTGCACTCGCGCTCTTCGTCGCCCACCACGCCGCAATAGCACCGTAAGTTAACAAACATACACACAAAGACACATACTTACTGACACTACACATTTTAATAATACACAATTATGTAGCAAACGGCTATTAATTGATACCGCCCATAGACACTCTCAATGCCAGAGGTCTCGCAAGTGCGTTGCCGGCCTTTTAAGAATTGGTACGCTCTTTTCTTGAAGGACCCAAAGCCGAATTGATTCGGAAATACTTCTGTGGGTAGCTGGTTCCTCACAGAGGTGCGCGGGAAAAGTGGAACGACGGACGTCGAGGTGATACGGGTGGATTTTCGTTTTTTTTTTATTTGGACCACAAAATTAGGACAAACAGGATATAAATTGACATACATACAAAAATATAAAAAGCGGTGCCGTCCCTATAACATGTGGACACGACTAGCGACTTCTCCTCCCGACCTCCTTATCAGAATGCCAAATCGTAAAATGACTGATTTGAGCGCGACCGCCGCTTCGAAAACCGCTGTGTGAGTTCGAAAAGTGAGTTACAAAATCGCAAGGCTGCAGTTTCCACACTAAATTCATATCCGCAATACACGGACCGCTCGAGCAGTTCGTGACGAAGACAGACGGAGCAGTCGCTCTGCAGTCGAGTTTCGCCGTGCGGTCGACTACTTAGAGCTGCGTACCCACCATACACGGATTGCCACAAGTGGTTGCTGCCGACCGCGCACCACTTCCTCCCCGCTGAGTACCAATCCCTTCCTCATTTTGTCTGTCTGTTGTATTTTATCGCTATCGCTAATTCATCAAATGTAACCACGGACACTCTAAAGTAGTTGAAAAACATTTTAGTGTCTTCTCTCAGCTGGGGACACAAAGTATGAAATTTTCCATGGCGTTCTCTTCTAGTATTGGACGCACCCACATACTACACCTTTAGGGTCCTTCAAGAAAAGAGCGTACCAATTCTTAAATGGCCGGCAACGCACTCGCGAGCCCTCTGGCATTGAGAGTGTCCATGGGCGGTGTTATCACTTAACAGCAGGTGAGCCTCCTGCCCGTTTGCCCCCTGTTCTATAAAAAAATCAACTAGATAGAACAGTGTTATACAAACAACCATAAAATGAAAAAATAAACTATTATTTCTCCGAACAAACCACTTACGATTTAGCGGTTTGATATGAGTCATTATTATTCCGTTAAATGTATAAAAACATTTTTATTGATTGAACACGAAATTCCGTCTGGAATTTTCTTTGATTTTACAGGACACTTAAAATATTCGTTATTAAATTTTAACTTTAAAAAGTATAATATATAACAGACTATAACATGATGTTCTTTTGACAGACGAGGACCTGCACTGATGCAGACAGACAGACAAAAGTGTTGTGCGTTTTAGTGTTAAGTTTTAGTTAACAATAACTTTGGCGCATTGTCGACATGTACTTCGTCATCGATGCGTTGTTTTGTATAGGAATATATTACTAAAAAGTTAATTAATGCGCATTTAAGTTAATGTGCGTTTGTCAGGCACAGAAGTCTGCAGGAACACAAGATGCAGACATCGGAGGTTGAGAGGATGAAGCGATATTCTTATTTGATAAGCAGTCTCTGTAATTAAAAACTAAAAATAACGAGTTGCCAAAATCAACTCCACTTACGTCAAAATTATTGTATAGAACAGCCTTTATTTGACATGCTCCCTAGCATACTTAAAACTTGTATAACAACATAATTTTGAATATTAAAAATTAAATTGTTCACGTAAGAAACTTAAATGTTGTGGTTTAGGAAGAAATTACTAGGAATTTGTTGAATAAGTATGTAAATTTTCAAAATATAATGAAAACCTGAAATTTAGTAAAGATTTTTCTATATTAATACATATAATATTTTATGAGTGGTCTCGTTGGGAAATACTGGTACTTTTTGCATTACTATAGGGAGCGTTCAAGTATTACGTTACGCAATTTTTGGAGATAATTGACCCCCCATGTAACGCGCCGTAACGTTTTCTGTACCCAATAGTAAAACGTTTCGTGAGTCGTGACCACCTAGTGACTCTTTATACCTAAAAGTTACCATTATGTGGTGTATAACTGTAAAGTCGAAAATAATATTAACAATAACGCGTTATTCAATCCCCGCCCCGCATCGTAACGTTTTACAAAAGGAAAATAAAATTCGTTACGTAATACTTGAACGCTCCCATAGACAAATTTAGTGATTATTTTTCATACTTGATATCATAGCTACTTCTTAGTAATTTTTTAGTATTTTTTAGTAATTTCTTAGTAATAAACACGATAATTACAAGGTAAACGCATCGAAGTGACATAGTTGTAAGTGTTTTTTGAAATGATTTTTATAAGTTAATAGCTTCGCGGATTACAGGCGCCTTAATAAAATGCCCCTTAGCCTCTACCCATAATAAAAATAGTTGTGCCTTAAAAGTAAGACTTAACCGGACGCAGCCAACATGCACTAAACGTTAGTCGTAAGTATTGTATTTTCTTTCTGCTACCGCTCAAAAAGTATAGTTCCTAAATTTAACATAATTGTCTCATATTTATTTGGTCGACCAAATCTAATTCCTCCGTTAGGTATAGGTATGTAACTTTTATATGATCTGTCAAACCATTGCTAGGGGCCGTTCAAGGATTACGTAAGCAGATTTACTGCAATTTATCCCCCCTCCCCTTCCTCTTGTCCATCAAAATAAAAAAAAATAAAAAAATAAAAATAAAATATGTTTATTATGGAACATAAGATACATGTATCACTTATTCCACGTCATTCAATTTGAATTTGTAGGCATCCCTACTCATCGGCAAAGAAGACAGAGGGTGTAGGCCGAGAGAAAAAGCCGGCGTAAAAAACTCTCGGTACTCTTTTAAAACAGCAAATCATCAAACAACACTTATTTAAAACAAATATCGCAAATTAATTAGAAGTAGCCTGTCTAGCACTAGTCCCAGGCCCTTTTATCAACTAGATAATCGTTGACTTTATAGTAAGCCTTTTTACACAGCTTTTCTTTAATACATTTCTTAAATTTATTGAAAGGCAGTGATAAAAGAGCCTCTGGGATTTTATTAAAGAAGAGTATCCCTTTCCCCAAAAAAAGAATTACTAACTTTAGATAGTCTAGTACGGGGAAATTGCAGCCTGCGTTTGTTCCGTGTATTAACATTGTGGATGTTCTATTCTAGTAAACTTATCACTATTTTTGTATACATACATAATATTTTCATAAATATATTGCGAGGGAAAGGTAAGTACAATATTAATTTCCTTGAATTTATCTCTAAGAGATTCCCTACATTTTAAATTATAGATTGCACGAATAGCCCTCTTCTGCAGGATGAAAATAGTTTCGACATCAGCAGCATGACCCCATAATAATAAGCCATAAGTCATTAAGCTATGAAAGTAACTAAAATAAACAAGTCTAGCTGTATCGACATCAGTTTGAGCGTTTTTTTAACGCGTAGGCTGCAGAACTAAGTCTCTTCGCCAATCCGTTAATAATCCGACAAAAGTAAGCAAAGCTCTCAAAAATAATAGTACTTATTAATTTTTTGTAGGAATCCTCGAAAATGCATTCCGTTTTCAAGCATAGACAATGTAGGTAATATGTGTGAAAAAGTAAATAATTAGTGTTGGCGTTATCACCAAATAAGAAAATCAAAGACCCCCTCTATAGTGCTTACGTTATACTTGAACGGCCCCCTATCTAAAACTACTTGCTATTTAAAAATACATACAGAACTTTTATTAGGCTTTTTTGTCGTGTTATTTGAGTCCAGAGATCGTTATCACTTTGTGTTTCTGAGCATTGTAATTGCGTCTTTATTGCTACGTACTAAAGTTTATCTAATATATAAAATTCTCGTGTCACAGTTTTCGTTGCCATACTCCTCCGAAACGGCTTGACCGATTCTCATGAAATTTTGTGTGTTATTGTGTATGTTGAGAATCGGACAACATCTATTTTTCATCCCCCTAAATGTTAAGGGTAGTCCACCCCTTAATTTTTTTTTTAATTTTTAGATAAATTACTTATTTACTTATTACATACAACCCCTAACTTTCACCCCTCTACGATCAACCCCTATTTTTTATTATAAATGATATACATGGCAAAATGACGTTTGCCGGATCAGCTAGTTTAACTATATATTTTACGGCCAAATTTTCCCTTTTCCCGATTGGTGACCAAATAAATGATAATCCCATAACATTTTCCCCGTGGTATTTCTTAATTATAACTTAGCTGTAGTTTTCCGTCCGTTTAATTCATTAGAATATTTCACTCATCACATTAATGTAATCAAATGCATCACACGCGTTTGGGATATAATTATGAATTTTATTCTAATAGTCTAGAAATAGAAAACGAAAGTGTCACTAATCTTGATTTCAGTTTATTCAAGGACCACATATCTAAATAGAACTTTGTTAAAACAAATATATGTATTTAGTAAAATAGAAAAGGCGACTCTCATATCTGAGGTCGTAGGTTCGATCCGCGGCTGTGAACCAATGGACTTCCTTTCTATGTGCGCATTTAACATTCGCTCGAACGGTGAAGGAAAACATCGGGAGGAAACCGACATGTTTTAGACCCAAAAAGTTGACGGCGTGTGTCAGGCATTGGAGGATGATCACCACTTGCCTATTAGATTTAAAAATGATCATGAAACAGATCCAGAAATCTGAGGCCAAGACCTAAAGAGGTTGTAGCGCCACTGATTTATTTATTTTATTACTGTCAATACTCAAATCTCCGTCGCTCAATTAAATCAATTTTTTTACAAGATACCAAGTATGAATGAATTAACAACGTTAATTGAATTAAAACGATGTAAATATAAATCGCTTATACAGGGCGTCCCAAGACTGTGACATCAAGGGAAAGTACCTTAAATATCGTAGATAGGATATTTTGCTAAAGGAAACTTTATTTTATTTTGAAAAGTAAGTATTACTGCATTTAATGTCTCGCCTGGGAATCGAACTGACTCAAATGTGAAAAAACACATATCCCTTGATGTCTCATAGTCTTGGGACGACCTGTATATGTTATAGAAGTTTTATTGATATTATTTATATAAATTTTTAATCAAATCAAAAAACATTTATTCATGTAGGTAACACAATGTACACTTATGAACGTCAAAAAAAAATACATTAAATGCTTCTAATTTTACATTTACTGCCAGTGTCTACACAACGTTTGTAAGGAGCTGCAACCATTACACCATGTTACACAGTACAATGTTTATTTGTATGTAATTGTTATTTATTATACAAAGTACATAACTATATCCCACGCTTTCATATAATGTAAAATATAAGTGTTTTTTAAATAATTATTGTGCCATGTTGTTATTCTATTCAAATTAAGGGCGTCATTTAGATTAATTAAAACGGTGTTATTCATAACCGTACTATAAACATGTATTAAATGTTTTGTTTTTGCTATAATATTGGCTATTTGAGGCTTTGGTACGGATTTGAATAAGACTCTTATTGATTTTAAGTCGTTTAAAATGGAATTTGTAGATTTTATAAATCAATTCACCAAATATTTATAGCAAAGTATGGGGTTATTATAAGTTTAATCAATATATAAAACCCTAAATTATGCATTTTAATCAAGTTTTCGAACGCTTAAGCTCTTCTGAGCCTTGATCTAACTGCACACAATAATCTTACCACTTATAAAAACCGGTTCGACACATTTATGGGTTCTATATGAGGTTTTAAGCAAATACTTACTAGTTTCGAAACAACGGAACGCGATTGGTGTTCGGCGCTCGAAACGTTTACGATTAAATGATTTCGGACGGATCTGAAATTTGATAGGATCCGTATACAAGTTTGCCACGTGATAATAACGATTAACCAAACATAATGATAATAATGCGTAGGGTAATGAAATAGATATTATATTTATTTTTTATTTTATTTTTCTGTAGTGATGTATCTGTTTAGTTTCCAATAAATAAATAAATAAATAAATAGATTAGGACGTACTGTAAATAGTATCTTGACAATGCGCCAGTGAACTCGATATTGTTGAAATTGAATGAGCCTCATTTGTATGCCTTCAAGTAGATGGCGCTATAATAAAATAATCTTTTTTTAACAGGTGAAACTTACATGCCAAGCTGAAATGTAACTTCTAATAGCGCCACCTATTGGGATTTTGTGTCGGGTTTTAATTTAATATGATTATGTAGATACATCGTGTATTGTATGTTTGTTTGAAGGTTTTATCAATCTTGTATTGGTTTTAATTTTTAACAGATCGCTATTTTCTTCGTATTGATGTTTTGTTGTACACAAATAATTTTCTGTATAATAGGTCAGAAGCCAAAGAACATTTTTACAGTTCTTGAGTGGCTTTAATAACATGACAAACCTAAATTAAATATTTATTAGAAGTGAACAGGTCAAAGTGCAGAAATAATTATGGCCTAGGCGAAGCGGCATTAATTTTATTGTTTTATATTAAAATCATTTAGTGAATTTTAGTAAACATTGGCTATTTTAAAGTTTGATTGTGTTAAATTGGCATTTATTACTTTTAATACGCTACTCGAACATTTATTTTTTATTTTCCATAACCCTGGACAAAAATGTTTGTCGTAAGCGAAGATGGGAATTTGACGTTAGTTACTTTAAGGTATGGTTTGGATAAAATCTCTATTTTATTATTTCTATACCTAGGTTTACTGTTAAGTATTCATTGTTATGAAAAATGCTGGATTCTTATATGTTGCAAAGGTTAATTTGTGGAATATGGGAATCCAGCGTTGATAGAAATTGTGAAATGTTAACAAAATACGTATGACTGAACGATAAGGTTTTCGGAAATATTGTAACATTAAAAAATATATCGGCATTAGAGTTTTGAAAAGTAAACAGTTTTCAAAATTTATGTGTTTTACTTGTTTCTTCCAAAATCTCTTTTCAGTAATCGATGTTAAGAAAATTATCAGCGACGCAAGTATATTGTTTCATATAGTCAAAAGAACCATTTATTACGACTATAATAACGGCTGATGTGCGTAGACATGTTAAGGCCCAACCCCAGCACGAATTGCTGTGTCAGTGTCTCGGGGTGGTTGCGGTGCGCAGTGGAGAGGCGCGTCGCGTCGGCCCGTAATAACAATTAGTTTTGTAAAACTTTAAATTAATGTAATTTTATCATTTTTTTTTCTGAAATGGATTACTTGGCTTGCGATTAAATATATCGTGTAAATTTCAAATTATGTTCTATATACATTTTCGTCATAAAATGAATTGGCTATGTTTGGATTTTTTTCTATCGAGCGAAGTTATTTAAATCGTGTATCGATCTTTCAATATGTATACATAAACTACTCAACTCCACCATATATTTTCTCCATTCGCCCTACTTCAAGAAACGATGACGAAAAATGGAAAGAAACAATGGACTTTTTTGGAGTTTGGCGATAGGATAGGTCCTTAAGGGAGATAAGAGATAAAATTTAAGTACTAAATCTTATTTAAAAAATTAAACAAGATTTAGTAAATAACATACCCAACATAAAGACTTACAAAACACATACATAGAAATCCACCACTCTGTAACTTACAAACAACAAAACTTAAACAATTTAAATATTAGAAACTAAATATTCTCAATTGATGTCAAAGACTTCTTCAGTCGCACTCTTCATTATACTGTTTACTTATAATCGTGTAAATAATACGCATGGCGTGAATTCTGGCAATATGTTTTTTTATTTATGACGAATTCCTTAAAACCGTGTACGGTTTCAATTCATGGTCGAACAATAACAAGTTATCGGCAATAAAGACGAGTTTTCACTTTTGTTTAATTAAATAAAGTTCCGTTCCGAATACGGCGACATGGAAGCGAACCAAACAATTGATTAGAAAGAAAACATATTTTACAATGTTCTTAACACTAAATAATGTTTATACTTTTAATTATTGAATTTGTTGTCTGCATATGTGCAGTCCGGTCAGTGTCCATTTGAAATAACTTCAGGAAATAAAAACTTACCCCCTTAAAAAAAATCATATAACAAAACAATTTATAAATCAAGAACGTACAATTCACGGTAATCACCGTCTGTGTCAAATTTTTTCCAGTACCCTCAACCTATTATAACATATTGTATATGCATCTTCAGAATGGTATGTAGTATAATTCTGTATGATTTTAACTTTTAGTTCATTGCACTAGAAAAATCATTTTGTTTTATCATGTGAGCTTTTTGTATTTTTGTAAAAATCAGGGCTTTATCTATCGATGTTTGATATCGCTAAAGTAAGAATTTAAGGAAAGTAAGAGTAAAAATAAACAAGTTTTTTGTCAATAAATTTAATCAAATTGCATCAATGTGTTGACATAAGAAACTTAAGACTACTTTTGTACATACACACGTGAAGCTTTGGCTTCTACACTCATATTCTCACCACCTTCATATTCTTATTTTAAAGACAATTGTCAATCTGTCAAACCTGTCACTGTCAAATTGACCTGTTAATAACTAGAATATGAAGAACTCCCCAATCATACTTAAACCAAACAAAATCTTAATTGCAACATATGTTAGTATTGATAGATCTTCGCTCTTTTTAATCGAAGTAACAATATCCATTAACTTTATTGAAAATAATAATACAACTTAAATTGAGATATTTAAAAATCTATTCTGAGCGCAAAATACGTTTAGAAATAAAAGGATGTTTTATACGTATCTTAAAAACCTATTTCATTCTGTGTATAGTCTTATAATGAATACAAAAAGTTTTTATTACATTGGTTTACTTGAAATAATAAATTTGACTGAAGAGTTAAAAACATGGCGCCAGGACTGGTACTCTGTAACATTCTGTAACTTCAAAAACTTTAGTATCAAATTTCGATACATTCAATATCTGTAGCAGATTTGCAGAATTGGCATGGCGTGGTACAAGAAAGGTAAAGTTACAGAGTACCCAGGCAGGCTAAACGTTAAAACTAGTTTTCCGCTTAATAGATTAATTAAACAATCAAATTCAATGCGAAATAAAATGGAGTCAATTTGTTGCAGAACAATTCTTCAAAGGCACTTTCGACCTTTTTGATTTTCATAGACAATTTCAGTAGAGAATTGTCTATCTTATCTCTATAATCGCGATTTAGGGACCTATGCAAACAAAATGTAAATATAGCCAGAAGAAATAAGCAGTATACATATTAGTATTAAAGTTTGGAGATAAAAATATTTACACAACAAAAATATTCAAATATCCATAAACAAGTGCCTACAGATAACTTAAACGTGGAATTTTTGTTTAAAACAAATATTTGTGAATAACAAAAATGCTCACTTAGGTATAAGCAAAACACGTGAGAAATTCTGAATGACAGACAGACAATATTTAATCCTATGTGCAGTGCATAAAACTGAGAAATCTCGTTAAAATTGATTCAATCATGCGTCGTCTGCCCGTTTTTGGTACGTAAACGTCAAATAAATCTACTTTTTATTGTCAATTGCACCCGTCGCGGATGTGTTGCTGGCCGCTGCGTTACCCGCGCCATAATTCTGAAAAAATAATTAATTTAGTTATAGAATTAAATTAGGTAGTTTTTTATCAGTTTGTGCTTAATTGTTGAAAGAAGTCTTTCTAAATTTTGTATGTATGTTTGTCCAGAAATCCCAGAAAACAAAGTGAGATAAGAGGGAGACTGATTTAGAGGAGTCATCGGTATATATAACTTTTCAACAAAAATCATCAAAATAGGTGTAGTAGTTTTTGAAGTATCCACGGATATTTATATTTACCTTGGTGAAATTGACGATTGGCCATTTGCAAAACAGTTATTTATATTATAATTAGAAATTGTGTTTTACAGATTTTTTTTAGAACTGGTAATTTTTACACAAATATAATTTTTACCTGGTAATACTGTGCCCACGCCTGCGCCTGATCAGCCGCCGTTGCACCTTGCTGGTTGCCACCTGAGCCTGTCTGGCCACCAGTGTTGTATTGCTGCAAGGAAATAAATCAAGATCATATAATAAGGACATTCAAAATAAAAATTTAAAATAAAAGCAACATGTTGACTTAAATAGATATATTGTTCCTCCTCTCAGTTTGGTTGTGTCCTTGGCTTATAATATTATTATTTTTTAATTCTTTTTGCCACTAAACTTATGGGGTAATTGATTTAACCACCATTTTAAAGTGAATTACTTTAATTTCATGTTTGGTTACAATATTCACTTAATATAATATAAAGAAATAAACATATGTGCGTCAAATACCAAACCACCAAGCGCACTGGCCACGTACCACCGGTTACCTGCGTACACGCACACATTCGCGCGAAATCCCGCAAGACCAGTTTTATGTAGTTCTGTGCGAGTGACGATATTATGATATCGATGTAAAATGTCGATAAAAATATGATATTTATGTGTTATACATGTGTATGCTACAAAATTATTACTAAATTTGTTTACTTTCATATTTTAATGTCTATTGTCACAATGAAGTCTGTGTTAGCTATTAAGTATACAATATTTAATTTTGTTATGATAATATAAGCAATATTTTAAGTAACTCCTGTTTTAAAGGCAAGGAGCCTTAATAGCGTGGGCCAGTATTTAGACTATAAATCGGATAACAATTATAAATAACTCAACTTATTAGTATAACATTATGTGAATGTTCTTATTATATGACATTATCGAAATTAATATGACATTTGCATGCCTACTTCAACATGGCTGATTGTGCAGATTTTTATAATTAATTGATTTAAACACTTTCTTTGCAAATTTAGCAATCAACTAAACTGCATATACTCGGAAAAGTATAGAAAATAATTTCACGTCGCATCAATAACCTCCTCCTTTGGTTTTCTTTGAAGTTGGTTAGAAATATTGTTAACGAAGAAGTTAGTTACCCCCGGCCAGCCCTGCTGTTGTTGCTGCCACTGCTGCCACTGGTACCACTGCTGGGCCGTGTAGCCGCCCCACTGCGAGTTCTGACCCTGCGCGTTGTTCTGGCCGCCGCCCTTGCCCGCGTTGCCCTGCTGCCCGCCGGCGTTGTTCGGCTGGTTGTTGCCCCAGCCCCAGTTACCCCAATTGCCCCAACCTGCGAGGGTTTATCTTTAAACGTCTTATCTATGTTTATTTATATACTTAAAATCATCATGTCTGTTGGATAAAATATTTATTACAATTGGATGATGCCTAAATCTCTACCTTTAACTGAGGGTTCTTAAAAAAATTAAAAATCGACATTTTCAAAACGAAAGTCCTTCCCTTTAATTAAAGTTAATATAAATAGGACATTTGATTGACACATTTATCTATACATTACAGATCTTTCCCTTGATCTAATTGGAATTAACAGAAGTACTAATCTAAGTTGAACTATTTAATTCTGTAATGTTCCGAAGATCATCTTCTGATTCATTCATCATCTTTTTTATAATACTTGCAGATTACATTCTCACTGTCAACAGTAATTGTCTAACGCACACTTAACACTTAGTAGAGAGAGGGAAAGCGTCTGTGCGAAATACAGACAGCGCTGGGTTAGAGTGAGAGAGTCTCCCTACCGCTGCTGTATGCGTGAGAGAAAGGGAAGCTAGACTGGCGCCGTAACGCGTTACGTAGCGAAGCACTACCCTTCCATAAGTTATCACTTCAAAAATTGTTTAATGAAACTGAGTCGGCTACATAGAAGTAAAAGTAGTATTGCCCAACAGCATTTAAGTACCTTGGTTCTGATTGCCCCAATTATTGCCTCCCCCCCAGCCACCCCAAGCTCCGCTCCACTGATTCCACGCTTGCTGGTTCTGTGACTGATTCTGATTCGCCATTTGATTGTTGCCAGAGTCCTAGAAATATTATTTATTATATAAATCAGACAAAAAGGCGTATTTGAAGAAAATTTACATATCTTCTATCCCCCAAAGAATATCCCCTATTCATCAAAGAAATAATTTAATATATTTGCGCCGATTTAACCGAAGTAAACATCTATCTCTTTTCGTTACAGTGTACAAACAATTTGACAAAAAGAGACGAAAGCTCACGAGGTATATCCAATACAACAAACAGTGAAATAGTAAAAAGAGGCAGACCTTCTGGTTCTGGTTGTTGGGATTGGGCCTACTCTGCGCAGGTCTGTTGGTCCCTCGTTGGTTCGGCGCCGAACCGCGCTGCCAGGACCCTGATGGGCCGCTGTTAGATGCGCCCACTGAAACAAAATATGTTGAATCTTAAATCTATTGTTATACTAATATTAAAGAAGAGAAGTCTTTAGATTTTGTATGTTATCTGATTAGAATATGACCACTTTTTTAAATTTATGTTATACAAAATTAAAGAAAGTGCTCAAAGGTATAGACGTATCAAAAATCAGGTATCAGTATAGATACCGGCAAACATCTTGAACGAATGTCCTTGCCTGCGCAGAAGCGATTTTTAGGTATCACTGATAGCGTGATTGGTAAATCAGTTGAAGTTTGTGTCCCGCGCTGCGTAAACTTTCCCCCACTCCCTTGTTTAATGCTCAAGAAGTTTGCCTGTATTTGTAAGTACACGATTGTTGAATTTCGCGATAGTATATATTATTACATACCAGGTCCGGGGCCAGGAGGACCAGCGGGTCCGACGAGTGCGCCGGGACCGCCTGGACCGCCGGGACCACCGGGACCACCAGGACCTCCGGGGCCAGGTCTCTTGTCCTGTTGGTTCGGGGGCGGTCTGTTGTTCTGAGAGCGATCTCGCCCAAAGCCTCTGTCCATGGGACCCCGGGGCCCACGGTCCTGGCGGGGACCACCTGGACCCATATGGCCCATTCCGCCCATCGGCCCCGGTGGGCCGCCCGGGCCTCGACCGCGGAATTCACGCTCGCGACCGAAGTCGTTTCTGAAATTAAAACAGTATGTAATCAAATGATTATTTTAGATTCAAAGGGCGAAGGGTGTATTTAAGATGTTCATTCACTGTAAGTTCTAAAAAATAATGTACATTTGCTTGCGATCTCGATTATCACAAAATAAATGAGAGTAAATACAAATAATTGATATACCTGTTCTTCAACATGTGATACTCATTAGAAGCAACACTGAATATAGAATACAGGAACAGCTCTATTAATATAGATTGTTCAAAATTGAAATAAAAAAGTGTAATACCGTGGTTGGGGCCAATTCCTGTCGCGTGGGCCTCCTCCGGGAGGACCCCAGCGTCCACCACCTCTGCCGCCCATGCCTCCCGGGGGTCCTCCTCCCATTCCTGCGCCTGGTCCCCAACGGCTGCCGCCACTACTCCAACGGTCTGCTACAATTATAAGTTTTAGTAAGTAAGTTTTCTAGAAAATCTGTTATATAATCTTTACAAAAGGCTTTATTTTGTTGTTTTGACATTAAATAAGAATTGCTAGAAGAGCCAAAGCAGTACACAATTGCAAAAAAATATTCATTATAGTTACTTCTTTCTCGTCCACCATCCCGTCTCTTGTCGTCCCCCCTGTCTCTTCTTCTGTCGTTTGAACGCGGTCTCGCCGACTGCGTCTCTCGGGCGGCAGACCTCTCTCTCTTTTCTCTCTCCTTGACGACGCCGGCCGCCTTCGCCTCCTTGAGGTACTCTTCTATCACCTTCTTGGCCCCCTCTTCGTCCAGCTCCGCATATATGACGTCGTCTACGAACGTGCCCTTCTCGGGCAACGTGAAGTTCGCTGGAAAGACGACAAAAATATAACTTCCGACGCGTTTGGGTTGCAGGAGACCGTTCAGCGCGAAAATTTCGTGAATTGACAGCGTTAATTAGGGGAATTTAAATGAAAAAGTGCAACAATTTCGTGCCGAACGGCAAAGTCTGGAAGCGCTCGGTCATAATAATCGTTCGTTCGTCCGAACCTTTCATGTCGATGACGGCAGGATCGGGCACCTCCTTGCCGTCCGTGGTTTCTCTGGAGGCCTGTCTCTCCGCGAGGACAGAGGCTTCGGGGACGATGACCACCGCGACTCTTCTATAACCCTCGAATTCCCTCAACTTGCGACGTTGGGCCGACGGGTATACGTTCGTCTAACAAATATACCGCCGTGATGTGGAACAAACATTTCACCATTATACACATGTTCACCGGGCAGCCTATAACAAGCTCAATAGAGATCCGCTTTCCGCCCGTTTACTTATCTACTACCACGTACCTTGACACGAGGAGACGGCGCTAAATAGAAAACATTAGTAACACGTTATATAAATCACATAAATTTCGATGTAAATCGCCAGCCATCTTAAAATGTAAACAATAAAATAAACCGGAGAACGATCTCAATTGTCCTGATAGTGTTGCCCAAAAAGAAAGCGCGTCAAGTACGGGAGCGGTCCTCACCTGATCCAAAATAAAGTTTCGGCGACGGCCCTTCGCCATCTCCAACAACTTAAGGACGCATTTGGCGCACTTGGACACCATGGCGTCCCAGCGACCTTCGTAGCTCGTGCGGAAGGGCTTACAGTCCACCTGAGTACGACACATCCTTACAATCCCTGATACGCAATTCGGGAGCCTACTTAAGTGCTAGCTCTTACGCGCTAAGGCATTGATAAAATATAACGATACCAGGTGTTCCATGTTGGCTCGACACGAGTCCTACCGCTTCAAACTGGTTCTGGTATCATTTATAAGTTTTAAATAACAATTTTGTTTTTAAATGCAGATATTGCACCCTGTTGAAAACACAGACGTACATTAGTATAGATTTCGTGGCTCAACTTTGTTCATCTAACCTGATGCTGAAAGAGAGGTATATTAGTTTGTGTTGCGTGTGGTAGACTCTATAAATATTGTACTCTGAAATATTTGAATACCGGAACTGCAGATTCGATACCATACATTTGCCATACAAAATAAAAATAAATTTGAAAAACAAACATTTAACCCAAAAATAACCGATATCCGAACATTTATAAAGCAAAGGTTTTTCTTTGATAAAATGTGTAGTGTTCTAGCTGTAAACGGACATACCTTCATCTTATCGAAGAGAGTTCCGGTGGAGAGGATGTTGTATCTTTTGTCAGGGTTCTCTTCGCAGTGTTTCCTGGCCCAATAGGTCTTGCCGGAGCCAGGCATGCCCACCATTAGGATAACCTGTTATATTGATCTCGTTAATAATGAATATTAATATATTTTGTAATAAAAATTTGTTTAGTGGTGTATACAGTGGGTAGGCTCAGGCTCGTCTTTGTATTTATTACATCAAGCAACTTCTCTTCCAGTTAATCGTAAAATCTTCTTCTATAGTCATGCATCTTCATTTGAGTCTCGAACTCAAAATTTCTGAAAACTGTGTTCTAATATATTTTAACCATTTTGACACTTCTTGTACTAGTGTTACTAGACCTCTGTTTATCCAAAACTGACCTAGTCAATATTTTCAGTATCTTTAGCAATTCTTAAGTTTTGTCTAGTCTTTCTCTATCGTGACAATAAAAACATTTCCACCGAAAACAACCGAATTAAGACATCTCGACACATGTACTTCGCTCCCAGACCTAAATAAAATCTTGTGTATAAGTAAACTTATTACGAATAAAAATTAAGTATTGCGTTGAAGATACATCAATGAAAAGTAACATCATAGACACAGCGAATATCATTTAAATGTATTACATCAGTAAATAACTCCCGGTCATTAAATGCGACGACAAAAAATGTGTGACAAGCATTATTTTTTTCAAATAAATTTTTTTAGCCAATGTTTACAAACAAAACTAGCTAGTTCCCGCGACTTCGGCACTACTTTTCAGATCGCAGATATCGACGCTTGTCAAAGATGTACTTCAACTTATAAATCTCCAAAATTAGTTTGATTCAGCCTGATTTCAGTCGAAACCCCCTTATTTACTCGTGTACTCATTGAAAAACACAATAATATTTCGCAATAACCCAATCCTGCAAACACATTGGCGCTTCAATGGCATTTGGGAAAAAATCCATAGTTTTGTATTGCTTTTCAAAATCGTACCTTTTACGGCGCGAAGTAACGTCGTCCGCCCGTCAACGAGTACAGAGGGCAGCTAGCCGGCCTAGTAGGAGTTTTATATACATATTATTGTTTAAACATATATTTATATGAAAAAATCCGATTCTGTCTGATCCCTCGTACTTCCCTCACCGTTTGGTGAAAAATCCTGTAGAATGTCGATTATATCTTGCGGTTTTAATACATCCTGTATACAATCCTTTTAATCACCTGTATAAAATGACACTCTAAGAGTGTTGGCAGTTTTACTTACTCAATACAACTACAAAATGCTAAGAAATGCGGAAGCTGAGTTGTCTCATGAAATTTTTTGCAATTTTATTTGAACACATTTCTGTGTCTTTATATAACTTCCTTTACAGGCCATATTGTGTGTATAGCAGAGTACAATGTATGAAATATTAAATGAAGAATTTCACTACCTAAGATCTATAGTTAGCGGAGAACAGAGAAGTAGAACTAATAATTTCTTGTATTTTTCCTTGCCTTGAAAATTGAAAATGATTGGACATTTACAATTTACTAAAATGATTGCTACTAACATGTGCACATTTTCTCATCCAACTTCGATGCTACGACATTCAACATAATATGAATATCAACGAAGGTTTTTTCGCTTAGACGTTTCAAAATATATTTTTCACTTGTTTTTTTTTTCTAAGAGAAAAATCAACAACACTTCGTTGTAAGAATCAAATTCCTGATTCCAGAGTCAAAAACATTGTAGTCATGTGTAGTGTTGAATCTGTACCCGTGTCATAGTTACCTCGCATTCCGCAATGGAGTCGGGTCGTCTGGGTCCCTCCACGAGTTCTGCCTGAGCGAGGAGTACGTAGCCAGGGACGAGGCAGGCTTCTGCGCCGTCTAATTCCTCTTCCACTGTGTGTCTGTAAATACATTTTTCTTTATACTGTTCCACACAAAAAAATATACACAGTACAGTAAGGAGTACAACTCCCTACTCCCTTTGAAGACACTCTCCTTAAAACCTCGGCTAGCATCGGAATACTGGACGTTAGCATATCGAATAACGTTCAGTTTCGCGGTCAGTGACGACCAGTCACTTTCCGTGCGGCGTTGCGTAGAGATGTGGGATCTCTCTGCATCTTTTACCGCATTAACCATGGAGAGTGTTCAGAGGAGTTGTTCTAATACCTGCAGCTGAGTTTCACTATCGGACGTCAAGGCAAAATACCATCCGCATCACCTTGACGTCCGCCGTTCTACAACTGAGCGTTTTCTAAGGCAGTTTTTGCCGCACACCACCATTATATGGAACCAGCTGCCCACTGAAGTATTTCCGAACCAATTCGACTTCAAGAAAAGAGCGTACACAATTCTTGAAAGACTGGCAACGCACTCGCGAGCCTTCTGGTAATGTGAGTGTCCATGGGACGGAAAAAGGAAGATATGTTAGGAGTTTAATGAATTTAATTGGCATTAAAATATTAAGTGTCGAATAATAAATAGTAAATAAATAAAATAATAAATAATACAAAATGTGACGGTAATTTTTTTTCCAACGCCGATAAAGAAGTTTGACTTCAAAAAGCAACATGGCGCGTAACCGAAAAACGTGACGATTTGCTATAAAATTTTTCCCATACGTCGATAAAAAAGTTTCACGTCAAAAAAAAAAATTGGCGGCCATATCCCATATTCTTATCTCTCAAATTGTTCCTTACATTGCATTGCAAAGGATATCTTAATTAGACTAAATCTACATAAAAAGGACAATCATAAAAAACATAACTTAATAAATAAAAACAATCGATTGAATTAGATGAAAAATAATAATAACAAGAAAAAATAAGTAAAATTACGAAGAATAAAATAGTTATTTTGCCTACCTAAAGACAAACTTGACTCTCTTGTCCAAAGTGCCACCAGCCAACGCTTGCTCTTCTGAAATCTCTTCGGCTTCACCTGAAATACAAATGATGTTTTTATTAGAACATTACTAAAATTACTAGGCGTTTTTAAGGGACAAAAACTAACCTGATTCTTCTTTACTCTCCCAGTCTTTAGCGTCATCTTTGGGCTCTGTTTTCACTTCTACTGGGGCTTCTTCGGGTCTCTCACCATTCTCCTGATAAGAATAAAACAATTTTAGTAAATTCAATAATATAGATTTGATCTTACGAAAATCAACGTTTCGACTAATATTTTAGCTCAGTCAAAATTTAAAATAACATCAACTGTAGCATCCTTTAGAGTTTAGGAAGCAGTGGGAGTGTAAATCTATTTAAATAATTGTTATTTTTGTTGAAATTTGTAACTGGCCGGGTTAACAGAGATCTTAAAATCTGGCGGTTCGCAACGTACGAATTCGGTCGACATTTTGGATTTAGACACCCAAATCTATTCCATCTATTTAATCCCATCTTCCCTTTTTAATTAAAAAAGAGCAGTGTTGGTATAGTGGCTTCAACGTGCGCCTCTCATCCATGAGGTCGTTAGTTCCATCCCCGGCTCTCCAATAGACTTTCGCTCGAACGGTAAAGGAAAGTATCATGATTCATGAGGAAACCGGCTTGTCATCGAAAACGTCGATGTAATCGATTATATCGAGTTTTTATGAAAATTGGCATAGGTACAAAAACAAAAGGGTTGGTTTTGAAACAAAATAAAAATAATAACATTAAATTTACCAGTTTTCTAGAAAAACTACATATTTCTATCAAATCCATCACTTTACCGACTAAATATAAATGTAACTAGTAATATTTAGTAAATGTAGTAAGTATACAAATATGATAAAAAGTGAATTTTGTTTTTTTTTTTCAAATTTGACATTGTTCTATGATCATGAAACAGATACAGAAATCTGAGGCCCAGACCCAAAATGGTTGTAGCGCCACTGGTTTTTGTTTTGCCTTTTCAAAGTTATAAGGTTCACGAGATTAAATCTGGTGGTACACTAACAACATTGTGGTGCGAAACCATTAATTAATGGTGAGTGTATGCAAATGTTATTCTGCTTGCGATCTCAAACGTTATATAACGTACGAGAGTAAATACAAAATATTAATTTGCCTGTCTCATTGCGCTGAGCACAAAAAATACACAACTAATTTACATAGAGACAGGGTACAGAGTAAAACAAATGAGATATAGTTTTGACATAACAAAATCATATAAAAATATATAATTTATTATTTAATGTACACTCATGATAGTCAGTTCTCAAATCAAGGTAAAACGGACGAGAAGAACTAACAATAAACTCCTTTAAATCTTCAAGTTTTTTTTACAAAATATTTGTAAGTATCTGCAAACTTATGCTCCTCGAGACTTGGGAGTCATATGTCTCAACTAATTGACGGTCACGAACTGGATATCAACCATATCTAAGTATTTTGTGTTCATTTGTGTCAATTGTGTAGGACAAGCACAAAAACACAAACATAGTGATAATTCCTCACATTATATTCCTATATCTAAAAAGGGGGGGGGGGAAAGGGTGAGGCGAATTTTTTTGTGGGTTTGGAAAACCCCATGTAACGCGCCGTAACGTTTTTCTGTAGTAAAACGTTTCGTGACCACCCAGTGACTCTTTGTACCTAAAAGTTACCATTATGTGGTGTAAAGTACTGGAAAGTCGAAAATAATATTAACAATAACGCGTAATTCAATCCCCGCCCGCATCGTAACGTTTCATAAAAGGACAACCCCCGCCAGCTTTTGTTTTAAACGATTGAATACAGTTGACACTTAGCTTCAAACAAAGAGTTTCATTTATTTCAACATCCCTCCAACAAACGCCACCAAACCTTAATCCCTATTTAATATTTCAATCAAAATACTAAAATTAAAATCAACCTCAAGATAATATTGATAATGCATTTTAATCCAGAAAAATATGTAGGTATGTTTGTTACTCGCAAAAATAAAATACAATTTTAACTTACCATAGACTCATCCTTGGTCTCTTCTTTCTTGTCTTCCTCCATCTCTTTTCCATCCGCATCTGTTTCCATAGCTACATCAGGTTTCGCTTCTTCATTTTTCTTTTCTGACGCCTCTTTCTCTTTTTTTTCGCGTTCCGTTTTCTCTCTTTCCTGATTTAGTTGATTATATTTTATTTGTATACAAATACATCAATTAATCATCGTTCAACAAATAAAATTCAAGATAAAACATACCTCTCGCCTTTTCCTCTGCCTTTCCTGTCTCTTTTTATTTTGCTCTTCCTTCTTCTTCTTGATTTCTTCCTCCTTTTTTCTCCTTTCTTCTAACACCTCAGCGATCGGTATCTCGATGCGTTTGCGCACTATTTTAGTACGAGTTAGAAGGTTATATCTGAAAAAAATAATAATAATAATTTAGATGTCTCTTTGTTTAAGAAGTTTTAATAATACATAAAATACTTGTATATCACAAGTTCTTATAATATAACTTTCCTTTGCAAGCATAAAATATTAAAATAAAATAAAACTGGGCTAGTTATTAATTTTTGGAAATCACAAAAATCATTACGCACCTTTCATATCCCATGTTGACTTTATAGCACATGTTCTTAGTGAGTACGTGCGGGTAAAGCGCTCTACCGCCCAACTTCTCTTTGTCGAACTCAAACGCATTGCCGAGCTCTACGCCGTTCAAAGTGTAGAATATCTTACACGGGTTTGATTGAAGATCCTAAAATACAAAGAAACACAAACTTACTTTTTTAAAATAAAACAGATTCCTGCTTTAACATTAGACCGTATCGATTACCCGCACTAAGACGTTAATGGTTACGTAATGCAATAAATATTTAAATACTATTTAATTAATTGATTATTTACCATAGATATCTGCTGTATACTTTCTCAAACCCGACATTAATCGGGCGTTTCATTTCAAATTAGATTCAGAAACCTAGCCCCAAATGTGACTACTGAGTCTTAGTCTTACCTTAAATTACTTGTTTCTTAAAATATTTAATTATAAATATCTTTAGAACTGTCAATAAAAGCGTGATTACGATATTTAATATACTAATTAAATAAAGGCGAGAAAAGTAAATTTCAGTCATAAGACCAAAACTATACGTATAAAAGCGATCATACAGTCAAAAATTATGTCAATTTGCTTGCGATCTCAATTATTACAAAATAAGTGAGAGTAAATGCAAATTATTTATTTACCTGTGATTTAAAAAGTGCTACTTTTTATAGGCAACACTTAAAAATAAAATACAGGCTAAATATACATAAAATAATTTTTTCATATTGTTAAAAAAAATTAAAATATATATTCTCGTCCATATAAAAATAACCGTTATAGACATAACTTGTATATTGACATTATGCAAAATTGTACAGAATATGAGTCGGAAATAATTTAATACCGAATACGATGGACATTTATTTCTTTAGAATGGCAACACCACGGCATACATCTTACATGTCAATTGTCAATGAATAAATATGTCAGTAGTGGGTTTGATCGATCATGCCAACTTGGTGGTTGTCCCCCCAAATTTAAGGGGGAAACAAGATGTCCTGGGGGATTTTTAGGTGGAACAATTATTTAGATTTTTTTTAAAACGCACAATTCTATACAATAAATTAACCTAACCAACAAACTAAACCAAATATAACCTCCAAGCGTAAAACTGAAGTATCAAAAGCTAATAATTTGAAATTACCTCTCAAACCGAGCGTATAACATAAATTATGATCTACATATTTAAGCTTCCAAGTACAATATTTTGTATGTATGTTTGTCCACACATTTCTCTGAAACTAAGTCATATCGACATCATCTTCTTCTATTCCTATACGATACAAATGTTGTCTTTTGCAAAAATAATCATACAAGTCAATATTACAAAGAATAACTCACGACATAGGCCCCGATGATGTCCTTTTCGGTGAAGGTTTTCCCGTACTCTTTAAATTCGCCAGCGTTAAAGAAGCGACCGGTACTTTCGTAGCCATAACTGAATTCGCCATCACCTAGAACATTAAGCCGCGTTTATCCTACAATCCTGAAGCGTGCGTTTGAACCCTCCGCGGCTGCATTGGGTTATGTAGAAGTTTCTCTCTTTGGGACAGGTGTGGGATAACTATCTAAGGGAGCGTTCAAGTATTACGTCACGCAATTTTTGGATATTATTGAACTTATTGATTTAGTCTCTTTCTTACAAAATATGTTAACATTGTATAAATAAGTATGCTATTAAAATATATTCTATAGTCCATACCCAATACAGACAATATAATACAATTAGGTTAAATATGATAAAAGATAGTATATATAGTTTAGAGTTCGTATAAGTAAACATTTGTATACTACAGATGATTTTTTTTAAATATACTAACCGAGATGTAAATTCGAGTCGTCGGTTGACCAACCAATTCTCAACCCGTTTATAGGCATTGTCTCCTTGTCTGCCAACTCGTTGGTAGTCACCACTGAACCAACGCGTACCTAGGAAAGTTATATTAACTAAACAAAAGTTTCAAATACTGGGAACATCAAAACACAGCAATCATACTCCAAAGATTTCGTGTGAGAAATGAATTTTTATTAAAGCAAATCAAAATTGTAATACAATTTTTTTCTCAATCATTTTATTAACACTATAATTGTCAATAACCTACATATAGACATACAGACAGTCTAACTCAAACTCAAAATAACATTATTCATATTACTGCTTATTACTTGCTGATGACACGTCCTTGATTTTTAAAATCAAACGACAAATAACAAATTTTGACGATGTGAACAATGCTCTGTCTTCGATTGTCCATTGGTTTAGTATGAATAACCTTCTACTTAATGCAAAAAAGACAAAATGCATTAAATTTTGTGCAAAAATGCAAGGGTTATGGATACTAGACCAATTATAAACGGTGAGGAATTGAATCTGGATGATACAACTGTATTTCTCGGAATCACCATGGATTCAAAACTTCAGTGGTCCCCTCATATTAACGGATTGGCGAAGAGACTTAGTTCTGCAGCCTACGCGGTTAAAAAATTCGCTCACTAACTGATGTCGATACAGCTAGACTTGTTTATTTTAGTTACTTTCATAGCTTAATGATTATGGCTTATATATGGGGTCATGCTGCTGATGTCGAAACTATTTTCATCCTGCAGAAGAGGGCTATTCGTGCAATCTATAATTTAAAATGTAGGGAATCTTTAGAGATAAATTCAAGGAAATTAATATACTTACCTTTCCCTCGCAATATATTTATGAAAATATTATGTATGTATACAAAAATAGTGATAAGTTTACTAGAATAGAACATACGCACAATGTTAATACACGGAACAAACGCAGGCTGCAATTTCCCCGTACTAGACTATCTAAAGTTAGTAATTCTTTTGGGGGAAAGGGATACTCTTCTTTAATAAAATCCCAGAGGCTCTTTTATCACTGCCTTTCAATAAATTTAAGAAATGTATTAAAGAAAAGCTGTGTAAAAAGGCTTACTATAAAGTCAACGATATCTAGTTGATAAAAGGGCCTGGGATAGGCGAAGGCTACTTCTAATCAATTTGGATATTTGTTTTAAATAAGTGAGATTTGCTGTTAAAAGAGTAGAGAGTTTTTTACGCTGTTTTTCTCTCGGCTACACCCTCTGTCTTTTTGCCGATGAGTAGGGATGCTTCAAATTTAATGATGGAATAAGTGAACATATATCTATCAAAACAATTTTATTTTATTTATTTATATAGGTACACTTATGAACGTCAACAGAAAAAAAAGTCAAATTAATTGTAAATTTACATTTTCTACCAGTTCGCAAGTCAAGGGTGTAGAGCGTGCAAGATGAACTGGCAAGAAACTTTCCGCCACTCTTTTTAATCGCTAAGTTTTGATTCATACAAATTGTTTGAACTGGAGCAAATCAATCTCAAGGATTAGGATCATTAAAATATTCGTCAAATTTAACAAACCAATAATCAATCGATGGACTGTATTTGTCTGATTAATAAAAATTATTATTATTATTATTATTATTAAATACATAAGGGGAAAAAACATTTCTGCAACAGTTATTTTTATAAATCAACTAATTAAGCCGGAATCACTTGGGCCATGAAATCTAAGCTTTCCTATGCAATATTTACCTCGAAGCAAACACGTTGATCCTGTACTCCGTGCGTGGCACGGACGCCTGCCCATGCGTAGGCGAACGCGCCTTCGCTCAACGCCACGACCGAGTTCAGATCAGGCAGATCCATGTATTGGTTAAGGTCGCTGTCATCTGTGCAACAACAAACATTATAAAAGGAGGGTAGGACGCGCGACACATTGCTTCGAGTCGTCGTGTCGTGCGGACGTTCCTAGATTTGACGGGAGTAAAGTTTTGGTTTCGTTCTTTTTGTTTATGTCAGAAATTGATAACAAAACAAAACGTATTTATTCATATACGTATTACAATGTACACTTATGAACGTCAACAAAAAGAAATATACATTAAATGCTTCTAATTTTACATTTACTGCCAGTTCTCAAATCAAGGGCGTAGAACGGAACAGAAGAACTGGCAATAACTCTCCGCCACTCTTTTTAATCGCAAAGTTTTTTGTAAAGAGCTGCAACCATTACACCATGTTACAAATGACATCTTAAGTAATAAATAATAATAAAATAAATTAAAAACAAAGATTTGTCCTCTATCAGCAGGAGGCATGGTCAATTTTTATAATTTGTCATTCTAAAATTATATATATATATTTCAATATGCATTAACAGTGGCAATAGGCTCGAAAAGTGCGTTAGAAGTTACTTATCCAATTTTAAAAATTTATAAGTCGAAATACATTTTTATGTCGGGACCTCGATTAAATAATAAACCCATTTTTTTAATTATCTTAGTTGGTTTTGGAGAATACAGTTATATAAACTTGAGAATTAAAAACTAATTATTAAATAATATTTCAAAATTTCAACTTACACCAAGATAGAGTAACTTTATTATCGTTGAGTTCAGGTTCAACGGGTTTTTCAGGCTCCTCTACTTCCTTCTTTTGCAGCATGGGAACAGGCTGGAACACAAAACAAGAATCTTTTTTATCTTTTAAACAATCTTGTCTGACTCTATTTATCGGAAATAATTAGGATCTTAATAAAAAAAGCAATATTATATATTTAGTCAATTGGCTTTTTGGAGTTTTTGAAGTGAAAACTTCTTTAGCGGCGTTGTACACTTTTTTTTGGAATAGGTAAAAAATGTTAAACTCGCGTCAGGACAAATTCGTAAGACGGATGTTTTTTTAAAGGATTATGAATCTTCGTGCTATATAGTTACGGTTTTAATTCATTTGTTTCTTTCCTCAGATACATTGATGCATGTGGAATTGGACCTTAAGTCAATACATCAAGGTTTAATTTTGCGAAACTTCTAAAGCTTTATTATTAACGATTTGGTCAGACTGACGCGAATAAAAAATGGCAACTTAAAAAATTGTGACTTTTCCCAATTGAATTATTTAATACTAACTTTAATTATTTTGTGTAGGTTTCGTAAGACGGACGGAGAGTAGACAGCGTATTTAATGTAATATAAATTGTCATGTTTGTGTACGACAGCGCAATAAATAAATATTGTATTCTACCACATAAATGATAGTACTTTAATACTGATAATCAAAGCAATTCGTGCAAAATTATTCCCTAACCATTCCAAAATATCAAAAATTCACAACGTTAATATTAAAGTTTTCACTTCTGCCGGCACTCCCGGAGTGCAACCCGTCTTTTTTTTTTATTTACAAAAGCGCACCAATGCTTGGCACACTGATACATAAAAAAATATGTAAGGTTTAATTTGATGAAAAAAAGGGAAATTTATTTCAAAGTGAGAGCGCAACTGTATTTACAGACCTAGCTAGGAGTTGGATAATATTAATTTAGAGAATAGATTTTAAAATGTTATTTATCATGAGTATGAAGTCTGTTCTAGGCAAACCGTCACTTCAGGAATAAAGCCTGATTTATTTAATCATAAAACAATGACTAATGATTTAAGATATTCTCCATAGAATATCAAAACAGTAATATCATAAATTCAATATGTTTCTTTTTTTTGGTCTTAAATCTTATTATAACATAAACAACAGTTTAATAACTAAATACAATTTATAAATTACCTCAACAGGTGGGGTCAATATTTCATTGGTAGCTTCAATCGTTCTATAGTAGTTGCTCCAACGTGCTTTTCTTTCGAATTTTCGTTTCAAACGCTGAAGCTTTATCGGATCCTAAAAACCATTTATATTATAATTTTTTGGTTTCACTTTTGACATGTGTAAAAGTTATACAAAATAAATCAATCAATCAATGGCGCTACAACCTTTTTAGGTCTGGGCCTCAGATTTCTGTATATGTTTTATGATCATTTGTTAATCTAATAGGCAAGTAGGTGATCCGGTGTGTCTGACACACGCCGTCGACTTTTGGGTCTAAGGCAAGCCGGTTTCCTCACTATGTTTTCCTTCACCGATCAAGCTAATATTAAATGCGCACATAGAAAGAAAGTACATTGGTGCACAGCTGGGGATCGAACCTACGACCTAGGCCACTAGGCCAACACTGCTCAAAGTAAAGTAACATGTAATAAATAATGAAATCCAGACTAACTGTCTATAATCACAAAAAATCTGTTTATAAGCAAGCACAAAGAATATGTTTTTATAATTATTTTTAATATCTGTTGTTTGCTAGAACTAGTTTAGATATATTAAAAAAAAAAGGGTGCGTGTACGTATGTACGCACGTAAGATTTACTCGCGTCGCGCGTAATACTTCTTTGGCATTATTAAAAATAATTTTTGATTGCATGCAAATAATGAATTACAATGAAATAATCAAAGAATGGCAAAGGAGTCATTATAGTCAATAAAGTGCAGTTTACATTTAAACAATTAAATAAATAAATATTTATATTTATTATTATTTTCTAATATTAATTAGTATTGATTTAAATATTAAATTTAAATCACTTCTGATTATAATTCAGACGTACATATAAAATTCGCACTTGTATAATGAAAACAAAATGAAAACACGTGTTTTAAATGTAGAAACTCAAAGCATGTGGATAAATATTATAAATACACAGTGAACAGAGGCGTCGTGCGTGCCAACATGCGCCACTAACTTTATTCTGTTAATTTTGTGTCACGGTGCGCGCGTATCGTAAAATTTCACTCTCATCAATTTTTATAACGCGCCTAAAGAAGTATAACTTCAAAAAACAATTAAACAATAAATAAGTGTAATATTATGCCTTTAAAATGTAATCTATTCCTAAAGTGGCGACATTAACAGTATTAACCTCTGCTTTATAAGCTGTGTCTGTCTCTATACATCACAGCATAAAAACACATTAACAGAAAAAGACAGAATTTATCTCACCTCACTCAGCTCCTCAAATCTCTTCGCATCTTCCTCTTGCTGTTTCTTCTCCCGCTCAATTCGTTCTTTCTCCTTGACGATCAGCTTCTCATTGAGCAAGTCCCATTCTTCTTCTTCAGTTATCTCCATTTCTCGTCTCTAAAATTACAATATAATTATAGGTTTACAGAGGTCCTCTATTTCGAAGTCTTAGCTTCGAATTCTAAAAAAAACAGTAAACTGGAAGTTGTACAATATAATTGTGACTTTTACTGGAACATTAGAATGATAACTTTGAATTTACCTCGTCTCGCCTATCGTCATCTCTTCTATCCGAATCTTCTCTGTCTTCATCTCTATCCCTATCTCCTCTGTCATCATCTCTTCTACCCTTAACTTCTCTGTCATCAACTCTTCTACCCTTCTCTTCTCTGTCATCAACTCTTCTACCCTTCTCTTCTCTGTCATAATCTCTTCTACCCTTATCATCTCTGTCATCACCTCTTCTACCCTTAACTTCTCTGTCATCAACTCTTCTACCCTTCTCTTCTCTGTCATCAACTCTTCTACCCTTCTCTTCTCTGTCATCAACTCTTCTAACCTTCTCTTCTCTGTCATCAACTCTTCTACCCTTCTCTTCTCTGTCATAATCTCTTCTACTCTTATCTGCTCTGTCATCATCTCTTCTATCCTTATCTTTACTGTCCTCATCTTTTCTGTCCGCATCTCTTTTGTCCGCATCTTTTCTGTCCTCATTTTCGGCTTGAATCTTTTTAACACTTTCATCTTCTTCACCATCACCATCACCTTTATGATCATCAATTTTAGGTTCTTGTTTCTGATCAACATCCATAGATTCAGCTAAAGGAAGATTAAGAAATATTATAAGATACACCAATAAATATTGATAGCTTTACAGTCTCACTTAGTGTTGTTTATTAAAATATCTCAGCTTTTTGTATAGATTTAAATAAACATAGATTCAATGGAAGCTACCATTAGCAGCAATGTAAAAGCGTCTACACATGGCCCTCAAATCAGAGGCAATATCAGGACAATGATGGTGGGGATGAAATAGGCAGAAGCAGTAGGGTTGATAATAAAATTTGTTTACAATGCAATTTAGGGAGCTATCTAGGGTGCTTCCCACCACTTCTCCGATATTACCTATGATTTTAGAACCGTGTGTAGACGCTTTAAGACAGCGACACCATTAAGAAATTTACCTGGGTCAGAATCTTCTTCCTTTGATGGAGCCGATGATTGACTGCTACAAATACAAACTCATGTTAGATTAAATTTCTTTATACTATCCAACTAAAACAATATAGTTACACTGTTTATACTGAAATGCTCGTTTGTGGTGTAAACAAGTTATACAGCAAGGAATTTGTATTTATTGACAATTGCGCAGCTAAACAATGGCTATGCTGTGACTTAAAAAATTTAGTGAACATAGAAACATTTGACATAGAGACATCCTTATTTATACAAGTTAGTTAAAATGAGGTGCTTTTCATGGCAATCCTAAATTTTGACTATTTAGAGTTAGGTCATACTTATATCTAAATCTTAGCTTGAACCTCAATAATTAGAATTTTAAATAATTTTATTCACCACCCTAGTGATTTTTTACATTAATATATAATATATTAATAAACACTCATATGGCTTACTTGTCATCCTGGTCCATAGTCTCTGGTTCAGGTTGTTTTTCAGGTTCAGGAGATTTAGCAATTGGTTTTGCCTGCGGAGGACTTTCCTTAGGTGGAGGGGATACCTCTTTCTCTGCTTTTTCTGGTATAACCTCAGGTGGCTCTTGTCTTGCAACCTAAGCAATTTATTGTATTTTCTTTATACAAATACTTTATTAAATTTTACAATTTCCTTATGAATGAAATCTGTTTATGATTATCAATTCTACATGATACCAACTAATATATGGACACAGTAAATCAATACTTGTTCTGTTTTGACAAAGCTGTAGAGATTCTTTGATTCTTTGATTGGTGGAACATGTTATTTCTCAGGCCTTCTTTTAAAAATGATATGTTATGTCGAAGATAGTCAAATCAACGATAGTACCAACAGCGGATCAAGAATAAAAAAAAACATTATTTATTCAAAGATATCACAGTATTAAAATAACTCCATCACAAATTGTATAGTATGATGTTTAATGCAAGGAACAGCTAAAGTTAATCTAAAAATCTTTAAAAAAAAGTATTTTATACCTTTGCAGGAGTGCTGCCTGTAAGCCTTGATGAAGAACTACGTCTAGTAGTCCTTAGTCCTGGTTTTCGAGGTGTAGCCACCTCATCTGAATCCTCTGTAGATGTCTCTAGAATAGATGTATCTGGAATATCTAAAAAAAAAAGTCAGAGTCCAGATTCAAATATGAGCTTTAATTACACAATTATTTTTTTATGCTTTTTGTTTAATTATATCATGATTTAAAAAATACAACATGAACACTTACATATTACTTTCAGAAAAATCAAACAACCAAATTGATATTTAAATTCTTTTAAAAGATATAACTTGTACACGTAAACTACAGTTACCTGTGACAAAACCATTTCAAGCATTTCTTATCAGTTATTAGAAACTCAAACTTTAATAAACATGGTTATGTTACTGATAACAGTTTTACTATTTTGTAAAACTTAGCCACACCAATATACTTTATTCCATAAATTGTCTAGAAATTCCAATAAATAATCAATTTTGTAACTTAAATAGATTTAATTCTAATGGCTCAGCACCTGAAACTAAGGTTGGCTGGCTGAGCCATTAGAATTAAATTGTCTTAAAAATTTGTCAATTTAGTTGCCTGTTGTAATGTGCATCTATGAATATATAAATATTTTTACTCCACTGATATGTCTCTATGGTTTTCATAAAATCTAGGTGACAAATTAGTAAATTCTTATTGTAACTTACATTATTATATTCAAATTATAATAAATGTTGAGATATATTGAGAATGATACTTTATACATTTATGTTACTTTAGCTTAAGTTTTGTTTTCAACATTTTAATGCTAAAGGGGCAAACAAGCAGTCTTGAGCAAATCATTTGATTTATAGTTACATTATCTTTTCAGTGAGTTCTAAATCTTACCATATGTTAATATATTATGAAAGTACTTGGTAAAGAATTTAAAAAATAAAGGAAGTTGTCTACTATAAGAAATATGTAGATTATTTTCTATTACACTATACATATATTAGTAAAATAAACACTGACCCTTACTTATACAAGTTAATTTATTTAAATATTAAATTTAATATAAAATCTAATTTAAGAAATTATTTTAGTCAAGTTTGTACTTGGAACTTAAGATAGCAACAATTTATAATTTCCAAAACATTAAAACCTAAAAACAAACTATTTGTCCAAATTATATTTATAAATTTTGCACTGAATGATAAATTTAACACGTATGTTGTTATTGCCAGGCACCATGTTAAAATTGTTAAATACAACCAAGATACCTAACCAAATATAATATGGAAGAAGCGTCAATTTACACGTGCAGTAGAACGTTCGCATCAGTTTTTTCAAGTTAAAACATACACTTTAATAAACAGAGTAAAACCTATAAATGCTTACTTTTTCCAGTTTTTGCTTCTAGGGCCTTCTTTAACCTTTCAACCAAAGCCGGCTTGTTGCCTTTGGTATCTAAACCAAGTGCGCCAAGCTCCGATCTCAGATCAACCACTTTCATTTTAGCGGGATCCATTGTAACTTATTTAATATCTAAATCACTGACTTCAAATACAATAGATCACATTAAAACAAACAAATGTACAAGAAATCAGACATTACTTGGAAAAATTATTAGGAACGAAAACAGCGTACGATAGCGCCAAGTTTATTACAATACAATATGGCTGCCAAAATGGCGACTGGCGGCGTTTCATTATTCATAACCCATTACCCAAATTGAAGGTCTAACAGATTAGAGCACAGACCAACTATGTTCTCTGGAAAACTTGTACCAATGAAATCAAAAAAAATATTTACCCGTTGCTAAGTAACATTTTATTTGTATCAAATGTGGTAACAATTATTATAGTTGCTGTGTTTGGGTGGGTGGTGCAGATTTTTTATATTATATTTTAGAATCTCATATTAAATTCTCGTTTAAATGGCGCGAAAAGAAGAGCCCAAAAGTAAGCGCTATAATTTGAATGCAATTCTTATGTAACTATAAAGATAATGGTCTTGTACAATTAATTTCTAATTGGTAAAGAAACATTAATAATATAAGCCTAAACTTAATATCAGCAGCATTGTTTTTTATTTATTTATATATTCAAGTAACAATAAAGTACGAAAAGGTATTCGTCGTTTGTACAATATACATCTATATTTTAGTTCAACCTAATAATGATCTAGAGAAGAAAATAATAGAAGCATTCGAAGTCTTCGATCATTCCGGAAAGCAAGTAGTCGATGTGAGAGAAATAGGAACCATATTACGATCTTTAGGTATGTACGTAACCAATGATATGAAAAAAGAATTTTATTATATTGGTACAAATTATTTTTAATTCATGATGAAAATTTACAGGATGTTGTCCTACAGAAGCGGAAATACAAGAAGTTATACTTGCGACAGAAAACAAGGAAGCTACCGGAAATGTACCACTTTCAAATTTTCTACCATTTATGTGTAAAGTGATGATGGAACACAGGTTAACTTCTACTAATTCAACTTTAAAAATACACTGAAACTTATCCTCGATGTATTGAGGCTTGCAACTCTTCTAAACAGGGTCTTGAGCGTTGTGTTTCTTTGATAGTATATGAGTTTAACACTAATTAACAGACAAATTTTGGGTGGAGAACCAAATGAGTAATATTTAGGCCTGTCTTGCTATTGGTTTCGCCAGGATTCGAATTAGGACGAACCGTCATCGTAAAAATATAATATGAAAGTCTAGCACAGACTAGGAAGAGTATTCAATATAGGGATGTGAAAAAATAATCGATTATTAAAAAAATCGATTTTAATCGATTTTTAAAAAAGTAAAAATCGATTTTTTTACGCGATTTTTATATTTAAAAAAATCGATTAATAATCGATTATTTTTATAATTGAAAATCAATCATAGTCGATTTTTTATCTGCCACCTCCCGACATTATGTCTGGTCTTTTATAACCCGGACCTGGAACTATTAGGGATATTCGATATACAACGATGTTTACAACGATACATTGAATCCGATTCCTTGAAGATGTATTGATATACTCGATGCATTGATGTTTTTTTGTAAAACATCGAAAGGATGATAAAACCAGTGAATTTTACAAAAACTCAAAGTTTGAATGGAACACTATAATTTAAAAGTAAAATAAATTTATTCAGCAGCACAAGATTACATAAAATTAAAAAGACAACAAAAATTCTGCTTCTGAAAAAGCATACATTCAGCATTTAACAAATTTCAAAAACGAGCTTAAGTTAATTTAGATTTTGATTATACTTAAACGTTAATTTGTGTTTATAATTTTTATTGTTTATTTATAATTAAAAAAAACATGAAAAATAAAATATTTAGGGTGATTATTTTGAAATTAATTCAAAAATTAGGAAAAAATCGATTAATAAAAAAAATCGATTATTTTTTTAAGAAAAATCGATTATTTGTTAATCGATTTTTCATGCTAAAAAAATAATCGATTAATAAAAAATCGATTTTTTTATGCAGAATGTCACATCCCTAATTCAATACTTAAAACTATTATTCATAACTAATAAGTCTACACGCGTTATAAGTATCATTAATATAAAAAAAATCGGAGTTTGATTCTCGTGCCAGTTCTTTCATTTCAACGGAATTCTGCGGAATATCAAAGCTTTGGTAAAAGGTAAAAAAAATATTTCGTGTTTTCGTTGTAAAAATTGTTTCAATTAATTTCACATCCGGCTATTATTGCATGAACATGTTTGATCATTTCCTTTTAGGTTTTACCCTGCATCAGCAGAATTGTTACTAGCTGCGTTTCGATATTTTGATACTGAAGGACGCGGGTACCTTTCAAAAGAAAGGTTTACACAACTCATGCTTGAAGAAGGAGAACCATTTACACAGGTACGTAGTTCAAGTCATCGCTATAAATTGTTAGCAGAAAGTTTAACATATACATTCAAATCCCGGCTGTATATCAATGGATTTTTCTTTGTCCGTAATGGAACAGCTCGTATGGTGAAGGCAAACACCGTAAAGTAACAGACATGTCCAAAGACTAAAAAAGCGTTGACGTAATATCATCTACTTGTCTATGGAAATCAAAGAAACAGATGCGATGGCAAAACACCATATAGGGTTGCAGCACCACTGAATTATAATTAACCATATTTGCTACAAAATATTGATTACAGGAAGAGTTTGAAGAAATGATGCAAACGGCTCTAGATCCTGTCACGGATACTATTACTTATGAGTATTACATCAACCAGCTCATGGTATGTATCTTTTTAATACGATTTATATAAAAGTAACTCGTCTTTGGCATGAGTTCAAAAACTACGGCATAGATTAACCTGTAGTGACACCAAAAACTCATATCAACAATTATTTCGACGGCTAAGAATATATACAACTTCTCAATTTTAGCCACTAGACCTTCCCAGTCAGTGGTAGAGGATTCTCCCTTTAGGTCGGTGAAAGCGCAGCACGTTCCTTCTTCCACGAACAATTCCGATCGCAGAAGACGTAAGTTTGTAATAATGCAAGTAAATTTAAGAAAATTTCGGTTATAATTATGGCTTTTACTTTAAATAGAAAAAACAATTCTTGTACACCCATAACATTGGTCGGTTGCGTTTATATATTTTTTTCAATTTAACAAGATTGTACTACTACTACCGGAAATTTCCGGTAAAAAATAAAACAAGTAAGAATTTAATCAATTTAATCCATTATTAGTCACATAATTATAAGCTAACACAGCTTTATACCAAATTCACATAAAATTTTAATCAAATTTTACTTCAGCAAACTATTATTATTATCATTGATTTTGCGCTAATCTACTGGCGCGTCTAGTTTTAATTGTACTAGGAGTCGACGCTAATCTAGATGAGGACCTTGTAGGTGTTGCGCGTCCGCAATCTTTTAGATTACTTTTAACATCATTTACTTCAACATGTGCGTTTTCTGTTTGTTTTTTTGGATCGCTTTCATTTGCGTGGTCATCTTTTGAATCATTACCATTTAAGTTTTCATTATCCTGAGACTTAGTTTTAGTTGGTTGAATATTTTCTACACAAGCTGTTGTTTCAGTAACTTCGGAAATCGTTTTAGAAGCTTCTTCGACAATATTATCGTCACTTTCACTAGGTTTAGTTATGTCTTTATTTTCATACTCCTTATCAGTATTTGCATGTTCATCATTCTCTTCTTCGTTCTTAACTTCCGTGAGTAAGTTAGTTATTTGATCTTCAATATCTTGACCAATATTCAAGCTGTCGTTAAGATCTGTTGCGTCCGAATCCTTATTTTCGTTTCCTTCTTTATTGGTGGTTGTATCTTGGAGTGAATTTTCGTCTGCATCGTTAAGTGAAGTACTTTCTTTTGAAGTTGTGTCATTAAGTGCATCATCACTCTTCTGTGGAGTTGCATTCACATTTTCAATTTTTTGAGGAGTCAGGTTTACCTTTTCACTTGACCTTACAGTGATGGTATTTTCACCTGCGTGCAATAAAATATTATTTAAAATGCCTACTAATGAGGAAATCACATAGCCGTTGCCTAATTGTGCAAGTATATAATTTAAAGTATGTGAGTCTCCCTCATACATTATAAATTTATAAAAAAATATCAAGATCATTTAATTGTTCCACTATAATAATTATAGAACATACCAATAACTTTTTCGCCAGCCTCCATTATTTTTTCATAAGCTTCCTTATCATTAAATCCAATGACTAGCAAATTACCAATAGTTTTATGCTTTTTGATGCTAGCAGGTTTGAATTGCTCTAAATATGCATAGACTGAGGCGCGGGATGGTAATTCAGGACGGCCAATTAACTGAAAACAGTATAAATTTTTCATGATTGTATATTAAATATTTTTAAAAGAATTTATTACACCATGTAATCACGCGAAACGTGCTATTGTGATTAAATTCACGTTTATGTATATTTAAGAAGTTGTTGAATGAGAAGTACATGTGTAAACAAAAAACAAATCGCAATTTAACAATAGTCTTCTAGCTTCATTCTATGAATATTTTCTTTTCTACAACAATTAAATACATATTATGAATGCAGTTTTCACATAATTTATAAAATTAAACAACTCTTAAAAACCTAAGTAATTTATAATACTAATTCTTGGACACAGTGGTTAAAATTCAATATATACACATTACCTTTACATAATAGGGATGTTCAGTTATTTTGGAAGTTGGTGTGCTCACACACACCAATGGTGGAGTTGAAATATTTTGTGAGACAGTAGGTTCATTGGAACCTTCAGTATTGACTGAAACTGTTTCATTTTCTTCAGTATGTTCAGTCTCTTTAGTGGTTGTAGTATTATCAATAATTCCATCCACAATCCTGGTACTATCAATTTTCTTGGCAACCAGAGAAACAGCTTCCTTCACTGTGGCTACTATAACTTCAGCCTTGGCAAGTTTATATTCTTTATCAGGTTCCATCATTGTGACAAAACTCTGGAAAAAAGGAATAATCCTCAGAAATTTTTGTAGTTTTTTACAACCATCTTAATATATATATATATAAATTACGTGTCACGTTGCTTGTCCGCTATGGACTCCTAAACTACCGAACCGATATCAATCAAATTTGCACACCGTGTGTAGTTTGATCCAACTTAAAAGATAGGATAGCTTACATCACAATTTATACCCGCAATATTATTTTATTGCAAAATATTTGTTTATTATTTGATAGTCACAATTCTAACAGATGGCGCTGTGTTGAAAGTACCAACGTTTCGCATAAGCTACAATTTAACATAACCACCAAAAAAGCATGGTGGTCCCCATGACTGGTGTTCTCCTACCGTTTCCCTTGAATAGTTTGCTACTATGTAATATAACAAAAAGTAAAAACCTTAGCCACAGCAACGCTTGGCTGGTCTGCTAGTTGAATATAATTATATTAACAAATGAAGGTAACAAAAATACACAAAATGCATAGTGCAAGCTGCATGTGGAAGCCAGTATAGTAATATTTTTACAATTGAACATTAAGAACATGAATGGTTACTAACTTCTTTATGTTTGGTAAGTATAGCAGGCAGTCTAACGTCAATCAAGTTCTCCATCAACTTCATATAAATCTTTGCCTTCTCAATTTTCTTACTAACTTTCTCCTCTTCAGTTCCTTCATCTTTAGACAAGTCGTCATTCTTAGGTTTTCGTGGTGCATTTTCTACTATATCACTCTCTTCTAGGTCAATCACATCATCCATTACTTTCAGTATTGTATCATCACCATCTTGAACTGAGCTGATATCCTTGAGCTAAATCATTATATTTGTATATTAGTTAAACAACATTTATTTAATATACTAAAAGCAAAACAATACAAGCTCTAAGAGTTACAGCTATATCACAAAAAAGCTATACTCACTTGACTTAAAAGTTTTTCCACTTTATTATGAAGTACTTTAGTCAGATTGGCCTTGAAAAAGTCCTTAATATTATCTGAAATACAGCACTTAAAAGTTAGGTTAAACCCTAAACAAATTATTTTCATATTATTGTTTTTTACAAGTTCTGATTTATGTGAGCAAAAAAAGTATATCAATAGATAACATAATTTCAGAGTTTTAGCACCATGAAATTATGGTCTCTGCTATGTTAAGATGTACTAAGTTGTTAGTTCATCGAGACATTCAACTGAAGCTTTGAACAAGCTTTCTGAATGATAGGTATTTAGTTTAAATCATTACAGAGATTGTAAAGTGTAATAACTACCTGAGTTAATAGTAGGCGTAATACCCAAGGTGTGGATATAGTAAACCTGACAATCATGGCCAAGTTTAAGTAATTCGGCGTCTGTCTCTACTGGATATTTTTTTCGGTAGCAAGCAACAATATCTTGCATATTCCCAACCTTCTTATCTAGCATGACAGAGTGAATCCTTTCTCTAATTATCTGCTTAAGTGTTCGTTGGCTTTGAAATGACGCCGCGGTTAGAGAGAAATTAGAAGAATCTAATTTTTTAATATCCTTTATAATCGTTCCTAAAGCTAATTCCAATCGGCCGTTCAACTGCGGCGAAGGTTGGACGTTATGACGCAAAATGAATGTGTCATCTTCTATTGCAGCGAAAGATGAAGCCACACTAGATTTTGTAGGCGCAGAAATAGATTTTGGAGGCACATGGCTGATTTTGGTGGCACATGGCTGGATTTTGGTGGCACATGGCTAGATTTTGGAGGAACATGGCTAGATTTTGGAGGTACATGGCTAGAATTTGCAGGCACATGGCTAGATTTTGGAGGCACATAGCTAGATTTTGGTGTAACGATTGTTTTTGGTTGGATGTCTTGAGGGTGAGAAATTGAAGTCTTTTTTAAAAAGCCAGTACGCAATTTCTGTTTTGTTACTCTAGTTGGATTGAAATTGCTACGCACTGGGACTGTGGGCTTAGTTGGCCTAAACTCTTTACGTGAAGGGGGTCTAGCAGGCCTAGTCAGAAGGTTTCTTGTCACAGAGCTAAGTAATGGAGGGATAAAGCTAGGGTTATTTGATTGGGCATTGTGCTCCCAGGGTTCAACTCTTGCAGGTAGGTTGAACTGTTTTGAAGGAGCTCTTTCAACAGCCTGGCGTTTATTGCCTTGCCTGTGATAGTAGTTAGGCTGGTTGTAAGAAGTCATAGGTTGCTCATAATCATAATGTCTCTGAAAATCAATTGATATATTGGTCATATTAGTAAGATTTAACCAATTTTGGAAATATTGTTAAAACCTAGTCTTAAAAATGTTTTAGGTATTCCATTTAAACCATCATCAACCGTATAGTATAATACTTTATAATTGATGTTTTAAAATGAAATAATAAAAAAAAGATAAAACAAAGTAATTGAATATGAATACAGTTTACTAACTAATATGTATAATTAATTTGAAAACTCAAAAGGGGTTTGAGGTTTTATAACTTATTAATTAAATAACAAAAGGAATGTGGGTTGCATCCTAGTAAGGCAACTACTTAGGATATTATTATTTTAGTATAACTTTCATATTTTCAGGTTTAGTTACAATATATCTTAAGGTTCAAAACATATATTAATAATATACCTTGAAATTATATTCCCTTTCCTGATCAAGCAGTTCATGTTCTTGCTGAAGCATCTGTCTTCGCCTGTTCAGTATCTCCAACTCTATATCAATATCCTGTGTAAATAAATGATAAATTAAACATTACCACTTGAACCAAGAAATGTGTAATTTGCATTATAGTGTAAATCTACTCAGATCTCTAAATCTAAAACTAGATCTGAAAACACTTTTTTTTTACGAGTAACTGGACAGAGACGGAGTTGGTATTTAAAACACAACTGACGTGGTAAGTTACGTTATTTTGTAAGGTATTGCAGAAGTACACCTAAAATTGTCGACTTATTTTGAGAATTTTCAAGAACAAAAATTTCAATCGGGCTAGTAGACGATTCCGTAGATTTCGGCAATAGAATTTGAAGATCGACGCTGTGTTGCTGTTATTGGAAAGCTGAGTCTTCTATGGTATTTGTATGGTTTTGTGCGATGAAAGCATCTTAAGATCCTGTAGAAATGTAATACATATATAAATTATTAACGGTACGTACTCTCAAGTGATCCGTCATCAGTGGGCCATTTTGTGTTGCAGATTTTTTCGCGTCCCAATCCCTGTTGCCCAGTGCACCTTGAGCGAATCCTCTACCTCGTTGTCCACCTCGGCCTCTCATATTTTATGGTTTTATTATTAAGTATCAGAAATATAACAAGTTACCAAAGAAATACAACAAATGAACCACTCTAAACGAGAAGCCGTACACAGTACACACTTCACAGACTAGGGATGCTCGATGACCATCGATGTTGAAAGCAAAAACATCAATGTTGCTATACTAAAAATATCGTAACATCGATGTTAACTGAATCGAAGATCGATGTTAACTCACGGCCTCCCGCACGACCAATGCAACTTACGAAACAAATTATGTCTTCTATGAACGCATCCACAAATCAGGTTTATTAAAATTTTGAAAGCGTATTCTTTCTGCGCCCAGGTCGTGCCCTTCGTTCGTTAGTCGTATTCTCGCTCGCTCTTTCTGTCACAGTTCCTCACTACTCTTTATCAACAAAGAAATATATTAAAAGGTTCTTTCTTAATCAAAATTACTTTTCATTCAGTCAGTTGATAAAAAATATCGAAATATGTTATAATTTGTTCTGTTTCTTAATTAATTTCGAACCATTTCACTGTATTTTATTTTTTTGTCAATTATTAATGCAAAATCATCGCTGTTCGGTTTACGACAAATGTCAAACATCGATGTTGGGCTTTCGATTATGACATCGATGTCAAATGATGGTTTTCTAACATCGACCATCCCTATCGTCAAATAGATCTAATGGTAATTTTTCTAACTTAAATTTTATAATTTCTTTAATCACAGACTAATTATATTTTAATTAAATTTTATAGTAGTTGAAACTTTAAAGTTGAAGCCGAAAATCTATTGTGTAATGTTGCCAACTCCCAATAACAAAAGTGCGCTAAACTATAAAAAAGTTGAATTTAAAAATGTTACTTTTTCCTTTTGACCGCAAAATTTGACCTGTTTACTTGAGGCCCCACTCAAACCCCAACAACTAACTTACCTTGAAAAGATTCTTGAGCCATGACGAATCCAAAACTCAGCCAGATCTGGCGACGGTAAAATCAAAGATGAAGATGACAGAAGAATACCATCAAGTGTTAACCACAATCTACAGTTATAGCAACTGTACATAGTTTAGTAATTACTAAACAATACACTACACAATTAAATACCGAACTAGGAGGACAGTTTGTCACTGAATACATTTTCTTTGTACAGGTATGGTGATCAATTCACAGAAATACCCCTTTGTAGAATATTTAAACCATTTTAACGTTTTCATACAAAATTTACTTGACACCTCAATTCTGCCTTTAAACTGTGATGGCAAACTACAATATATTTAAGATACGCAGAAGGTGTCAAAACAATTTAACGTTTTGTTCTGCGCGCTCTAATGCATTATTTTATATATGTACGTCTGTTTGTGAATAGGTTTCCACTTTCTAATACTACTAAAGAATGTATTAGATCCTTACTTACATTTAACAGAGAAGCCTAGTGTGCCAGCCAGTGCACTTTCTCATTTTAATCTTACATTAGACCTAGCTAGTAGCAGAACCCAAGAAGTATTTACTCTATAAATATAAGCATTTCTAATTCAGGTTGCTCCCAAAGATGTTTATAATACAGCTGATGAAGCGGAAGCTGAAAGAAAAAGACTAGAAGCGGCAGCTCCTAAGAAGAGACGAGCATCATCACTGCTTCGTGCTGCTCAAAATTAATTTAGCCATTTACAGGCAAAATTTTTATACCATATCGTGTATTTAGTATAACATCACACCTTTAGAGTATTAGAAAATAAACTAGGTCCTTTTGTAGTTATTGTTCATACCTACCTAGTCTATGGTAGTAATTGATGTTAATTTGACAGAAACAATTACATACAATATATAGGTGTTTTATATTGTCGTTGCATATATAAGTATTTTTTTAGATTTAATAAAAGATATAAGTAGGAACTTATAATATATTTGGAGTTTTATTTGCAGGTTGAAGATGAAGTTGCAGACACCCCAGCCTCCAAAATATTTTAACCAGAATCTCAAATATAACCAAAATACTCAACATTATTTGAAACAATAAAAATTTATAAAATAGTCCTTATTTAATTTTTTTCATAAATAATTTCAGAAAAAAATCAGACGTGTTGCTAAATAATATTAAACAGTGCTTATGAATATTGCGTTGTTTTGAAGTTTAGTTACTATTTCATACCCTTGCTTTTTGATTTTGCAAATTCGTAAATTATTTTATACACAAACTACTAAGTGGTACACTTTTGTATCTGATTTATATTAGACGATAAATAATATTATACATCATTGAGTTATAACGACTATAATGACCGAGAAGTGTAAAGTGTTGCAAAAACAAGAAAAACTAGTCCATTTGCGAGCTTCAAATGAGGAAACAGTAGTAAGGTACAGTACTCACATACGGTATTACTCGATCGAGCTAAACTGTCGAGTAAAACCCATGGCATGGGCTTTCGTCTATCTACTGTCCTCGATTTCTATAAACGTTTTTAATGTCAAAAATTACCCCTAAGTGACTCTTTCTCCTTGAATAGTTGTAAAATATGACCATGAAGTTATATCATATCAAATCTGACAGGAGAAAAGCCTATAAGTTACTAATTATACGATAAAACATGAGATTATCTGCATACATATACTCGTTAGAATTCTCAAAACAGGTTACTATATTATTCACAAATATGCTAAATAGTATTTAAAAGTATATTTAGTATTGAAAAGGCCCTAGACGAGAGCCTTGTGGTACACGGACCCCGAAAGTTATGTTTTGAATAGCGGGAAGAATGAAGGTTTATCTAGGTTGCATAATCCCATGATGTGATATTGGTATTAACTGCTAAAAGAATAAGAATATTATCAAAGTATTAAAGAATAGAATATATATTAATTATATTTTCTCTCGACTTAAATAGGTACTTCTTTTCTCATCATTTACATAACAAAAGGTATCATTTAAATATTAAAACCCGCAAAGGAAATTATACTCAGATAGATTGATGTCTTCTAAGATTGCTTGAAAATGATTCATTGAATAATTTTATGATAAAGACTATTCCATAATTTAGTTTGCATGTAGATTTTTTAATAATTGATCATATCTGAAAACTCCTTATTATATTCCCTGTTTATGATGTACTTATTAAATATGGGGATAGTTGTAATAATAAACACGCAGCGTAAAGAGGATTTGTATTGATAAATACATAATTCACATCAACATTTTAATTTAATTACCAATTCTTAAAATTAGTCTCATTATTAATTATCATTAATTACTCATCTTCCGAGGCATATTCATCTAAGACGACGGCATCCGCCAGCAAAGCTACTATATCTTCGTCATTCATTTCATCATAATCGTTGTACTTATTAATAATATCTTTCTTGTTTATTTTTTGCATTGCAACCGGAGATTTAAAATTAGTTTTTTTAACTGGACATACAATCTTTGCCCGAGATTTAGCTCCTACAATCTTTTTGACAGTTTCCTTGGATTCTATCTTGGTGACTTTAGGGCTTTTTTGTATTGATTTACTAACATTTTCTGCGGTTTTTGGATGTAATTTTTTTACAGATTCTATATTTTGTTTTTTAGAAACCAAACGCATTTCATCCCTTGGAACTGGTTTTTTGAATGCAGTATTATTTTTAGCGGCAGTAGGTTTGGTGACTTTAGTACCACTGGCTACTCCTTTTTCTGCACTTTTAGGAACACTCTCTACGGATGTAGGTGTATTTATAGAAGGTTTATTATTGAAATCCGTTTTAGTACTAGTGCTGTCAATAACAGTATTTTCATTCGATGATTTTTTCATTGTTTCCAATTTGTGTACACTATGACCTTTAATTTCTTTGTTTTGTAAAGGTGTGGTTTCTATATTTATTTTATCTTCTGGCGCTTTTTTTACTTCCACCTTTAGTTTAATTTCAGGAGCATCTATTGGCTTTTGTTGTATTTCATGAGATTCATCGGCCTTTTCGTCATCAGTATCGTCGACAAATTTAGTTTTAAGATTAGGTGGCCGCTTCATGAAGTTGTAGCACGGAGTGATTGTAATTTTTGACTTCCCTGAAATTAACAAATGTTAAAGATAAAGCGTTTTATTCATTTATTTATAAGTAATACTACAGCTACACATATTCATATTATTAAAGAAAACACTTAGACAATATACAAAGCCAAAACAGATTTGATAAACAAAATACATGAAACAGAAAATATAAGTAATACATTAATAGATAAAGAAAAGAAAACTGAAATTATACATTCAACAATCGACAACTTCTAGCTTTTTAAAATATTTCCTCACATCCTCTTTGGTAAGGTGGAGAATGTCAACATCTTCATAAAAAATTAAATGAATTTGTAAAACTTTTCCCCCCCAAGCGCTAATAATCTTCCTAAGGGGAAATTTAATATGGCTGAAAGCGATTACCAAGTACTTTAGATACAACAATGTAATTAAACAGATTTTTAAAGATAATTGATTACTACTTTTGACAAAATTCATTCATTATAAATATAAAAAACAGCACTTCTTCAGTTAATGCTTTTTATCACTAGCCATTGACTGCGGCTTTGCAGCATGACCCCTTTAATTTTGTAAATATGTATTAGGTTTCCTTACAGCTATTTATGCATACTTAAATCCGGCTTGATGCTGTCATAAAAAGGTTACTAGTAAAAATCTAAATCAGTACCAAAATATCTTACCACATCTAATCTCCTTGGTGGAGCATATTTTGTCAAAGTCATCAATATTCTTCAGTTGGGCCGCGAATGTATTGGTGGCTGATTTGATGCGTTTGAATCCCGTCACTCTATACTTTTTGAGAAAGGCAAGAAGATTCTCCTTCTCTGGACGACACGAAAAACGCACCTGTAACGAAGGTACCATTACCTTCTAAGACCAGGACTAGTGTAGAATAAAGAAGTTGTAAAAATAGGCTCTTTTTAAATTTTTTTTTAAATGTAATAGAAGGCAAACGGGCAGGAGGCTCTCCTGATGTTAAGTGATACCGCCGCCCATGTGTGAGTGAGAGTGTCCACTGCCAGAAGGCTCGCAAGTACGTTGCCGGCCTTTCAAGAATTGCTACGCTCTTTTCTTGAAGGACCCTAAGTCGAATTGGTTCGAAAATACTTCAGTACTATTATTATTGGTTACAACGTCTTATGTAATTTGTTACATGTATATAAATGTATTTAATTCTATGAATATAGAATATATAGCTGAAACTAACCCTAACCAATATAATATAATTATTAGTATTTTGTCGCCTTATGTAATCACCCAAGTATTATATTATTTATTTATCTTAACATTCTACTGTCCGTTTTTGTTATCTAATATTGCAAGTTTATGTTCTAACTTTTCTAGTACAGGATTTTTTTCTAATAGATAAAATGAAACGGTGATACAAGATCCTATGAAATAATAATTTTTAAGAGATATTCGTGGAGGGCTAGAATGTGTTGTCCCTTTAAAATTTGTTAATTTTTTACAGTATTTGTATGTAACACAATGTTTAAGCTAAACAATTTGTGATGATATTACATACATTACAACATTGCTTTGATGAAAAAATTTACATCACATGAATATAATATATCCTTACCTTGACAATCAGTTTGTTGTGAACATTTAGCAGTCTCTTTGTGACGTTGAGCCCGATCACCTAGAAGATAAGTACACACATGAAAAGATTAATGATACGAAAATATTTTCATATGGTTAGAAGGTAGAACACGTCCATTTCACAAATTACTAGTTTTGAAAGAGAAAACGGTACGAATTATTTTTACTCTGCATAAGAATTTCTAACACGAATACTTACATTCCTTAGATCATCGCCGGCTTCATTTCTGAACTTTTCTGTGACAAACTTAACATCATCCGTAACCGGATCATCCGGAAACACTTGCCATACCTGCACAAATAAAAAATAATTTTCAAAATTGATTTCATATTATAGCTATACTAACAGCAAATTATATTTCAGGCGAGATATTAAAAATAAAAAATAAAAATAAAAAAACAAATCAATTTTGTCAATCTAATTAATAGGCAAGTTAGATCACTCGCCTGTGCCTGACACACGCCGCGCCGTCTACATACGTAGTCGGTCCCAAAGTTCTGTCATAAATGGAAATAATGATAAAAACAAAAATACTGATCAGTGTTTAATGAGTGATATATCAATTTATATATAGAAATAGCATAAATTATTCGAAATGACCTCCCTTATTAATACAGGCCCTTAAGCCCAGTAGTCTATCGCAGCACGCACCATATTCATGTCGATTTCAGTGACTGCTTTTTTGAAGATGACTTCAGACTCTGAAGTCCAGCGTTGCCGGATTTCTTTTTAGTCAAGTCGGGATTTAGGCACTTTTAAAGTGAAAAAGGGGATACATTTGTCGAAAGCGGGACATAGTAAAAAAATTTAAATAATCAGAAGTTTTTAAATATTTATGTTTTTAATTGAGTTCAAATCACGTTTTTGTGACAATAGACAGCGAAAATAGTCACAGAAAATTTATTTAAATCAGATTAAACCTATCGTTAAATAGTTCTTATTCATCTTCTGATTAAAAAACAAAAAAACAAAATAAAAAAAGTCTTATGTATTAGAAAAATATAGCGTTTCAAACAATACTCTGAAGATTGAGGGTTTCAAATTGCAACTTACAATAAGACAGTAATTTTTATAAGAATTACTTATTCATAATATTTCTATGAAGATATAACTTCTTTAAAAGATTAATTTTTCTCTTTAAAAAGACGAAGAACTCTTCACAGGATAGCTGCAGATTAAACTTGATGAGTAACTCTGATTTCATTAAATTTACGAAGCATTTAAAAAAGAAGGCGTTTTGGAAAGCAGTTTGATGGTAGGATACTTAATATAAAGTTTGAAGATAATCCCGATATTTTGTTTGGATTCTGTTAAAAGAGTTGGTACCAATATTGTGCGGTGGTGGTAGTACACACTTCTTATTGCCATCGAATTATTCCAGAAAAGCGGGACTAAGCCTGTCCCGCGCGGACATTTCATTTTGATTTAAAAATCGGGACGTCTGGCAACACTGCTTCAGACTCTCCAAATATTTATGGAGCTTATGACAGACCTTCCTCTCTAAGACCTCTAAGACAGAACTTTGGGACCAACTACGTAGATAGTCCATTAGTGCACAGCCTATCGAACCTTTTAATCACCAGGCTTTTATAAATAATAAATACTTAATAAAGTTTTTTTTATTGAACGTACGAGGTATAAAGTATTGATTCTAAATTGATGTGAAAACATACCTTGATCATGATATGTCGGAGCTCATACTCCAACAGCTTAGACGTGAGCTGGTCCAATTCCTTCGTACCTTGGACCGCTTGTGTTGGAAACATCGCTTCTATCTCCTCTTGACTCTCTATCTTAGCTGTGAACAGGAATATATCAATCTTTACATCCATAAATCAATTTAAATACATCCAAGTTCCTAAGTTACTTGCGTCAACCATTCAAATTTTGTTTTTATTTATTTCCCACTTAACTGTTTTTATCAAAGCAGTTACTATTAATACGATAGAACTACACAATAATACCTACACCGATTAATCTACAATTAAAAATACATTTGAAGTAGTGTAAACTCTATATAACGACACTGAATGGACTGCATTTTGATGCGTTTTAGAGAGTTGTCGTTAAATGGAGAGAAGAAAAAAGTACAGATAATCCTCCTACTGATTAGTCATGGTCAACAACAGTCTACACGTGCAAGCAATCCCAATTTGCAAACAAAAGAACGTATTTCTTAGAAAGTACGTATGCATGATGCCGACAGCCGGGTTTTTGCGGGCTAGGATAATAAAGCGACAAAAGAACGTACACCGCTGCGCAGTTTTTACTAATTTTTGCAACTTAAAAAGTACTTTATTACTCAATTGTTGTCGTTATTGAGAGTAGGTGTAATGCTATATAGAGTGTATCATTGTATGGCAGATAAGCCAAACCAACCAAAGCCAATGGATTTCATCGTTAAATTGGAGACGTTACATGGAGTTTACACTGTATATATAATGTATATGTATATATAAGCAGCTCTTGGGAAGTCTTTATCTCGCTATAGTAAGACATGAGCTGGTAATTATCTCCGAAGACGTCAAATTACGATAACGGTCTCATTCACTTTAAAGAAACAAAAATATATCTCATTGAGGAGTAGTTCCCCAACAGCACAGTCGCTTCGATTGTAAAAGTTATGGCACCAACCTGTTTCAATTTCGTCGTCTTCCTCCTCCACCGTTGCTTTCTTCTCAATAACTTTTCGTTTTTCAACGCTCTGAATCTTCGTATCTATACAGAGTTATTAAAAATTTATTTACAAAATACGCGGTCAAACATATTTCGAGTAGTAAGAATTCTACAGGGCCTCATAGCCTAGCGGTCTTATTAAGTGGCAGCTAGGTGAGGAGTACCGGGTTCGATTCCCGGTTCGAGGGCAAGTTTTAATTTAATTAAAAATTTGTTCTCGGCCTTTGGGAGGGTTGTGCGGTACCGGGCGAGTGCTTAAACCGTACATGGAGGACACGGTCGAATTTCTAAAGACAAGCACGAATTATAAAAAATCCTATACTTCACGCTGGCTAATGCACAAATCGTGCCAGAGTGATTAAAAAAAAAAGAATTCTACAGTAGCTATATTGAAACGAAATTAAAATTACAATTTGTATAGTCACTAATAAACAATCTGAATTGGAGTAATATTAAAATGCAATCTTAAAACGCGTTTTTTTAGTAATCTTACTATTGGGACTAGTCATAAATATTCTAATTAAATTCAATAAAACAGCCTTGGAACAATACTAGGTCGGTAAATAATTGCGTAAAACGAGATATTATTTTTCAGTTACGTGGGTAATATTTTTATCTTATAGTGGACGAATTCTACCTGTTCTTTTCACCAGCTTCTTAGAAGTAACGTTTCTGTGTGGCAGAGTTTCTTTACGTCTAAATATGGGTTCTGAAACAAAGTCAAACATTGTTGTTATTGATTAACAATACTTAAATAATCCATAGTCAATTATTTATTTGCTTTACACGTCCAATCGACACTCGAAAATTATCCAAATTTTAATACAACAAGTCAACACACACAGTTTCTGCTTGGGAAACAGATAATTTCAGATGATCCATTCACCGCTCTTAACAATTCAAATTCTAGGACAATGTACAGGTTTCCAATTTTTTTTTATTATAGCACAAATACTATAGTTCAATGAAGGAAAAATACACAATATTTTTCAGAACTACGCCACTTTCATTAAATGAGGCGAATAGACAGAGAAGTCTGCGGTGACGGCCTGAGTACCAGACGTGTTGCATAGTTTCAGTTCACATTCATTGTGAAATCGCTATCATAGAATTAAGGCGTTTTACAAACAAGTTGCCAATCTTACGTTACCTGATTAAACGATAAACTTATCTTCCTCTGATTCTCCCTAACATCTAAAAATGTTACATTCCTACATCACAATTCCCGCTATCCCCGCTAAACGATAATAGAAGAAACGTCATGATTCACATACATTAAAACACCAGTCCTCGTACTTCCTGTGACGCTCCTACGACTTGCAATGCCCACAAGGATCTACCATCAGCTAACAACGAAATAGATAGTATATTTGAAACAAAATCTAAAATCACGAAATACAAGTTATCTACTCTCTTCAAGTCTCTTACGGTCTGACACGATCTCGTTCGTATGAACCTCCATCTATACAGGTTTAAAAACAAGTCTGGTTTGTAGAAAATAAATATTCAATGAAAAATCTCCTGAAAATATATTACATTTCATTTACTGAAAATTTCATAGACACGTCAATAATTTTTAGCAACTTTGTCAGTCTCATCAGTCTGGTTGGCACCTGCAATTATATAATCATGTACTTATAATATATTAAATCTTACTTGTATGAATTGGTGTCTTCTTTACTAGGTTAAATCTTCATCTAAAGTCATTCCAGTTCTGCCTTTCCCAAGTCAATCAACCACGCAATGCCCAGCATACATCGTGGAAATCCTGAAACGTACTAAGCAAGTCATTGAACTTCTTTGTATTCATAAACGAATGCAAAGAATATATGTACATACTTACTTTTGAGCTCGAATGAAGAACCAAGATCAAAGACTAGCAGACCGACTTGAAGTAGATATAATAGAAGGTTACCTTCTTTGAGAAAAAAAACATGGAAAGGTATGATACCTTTTATCATCTAACAAGGTGTTCTTCCGATCGGGTAGACTTGTAAAAGATCTTCATTGATGTCCATATGGCAAAATATATTTGTAAAGTTCAACACTCTTACTAATTAAAGTTATACTTAAATAAAACCATAAGTTACCTCTACAAATGTTTGTATTATTCGCTTCTACACAACACAACGTTAACATAAAGGTAATACATATTGTAATAACATAATATTAGCCTAAGCACACAACTTCATCACTCTCCGATTCCGAACCCGAAGCCAATTCCATGTTAGCTACGTCATACTTATCAATATTCTCGTCCTTGTATTTCTGGATAATTTCCCTCAACTTAAATTCTGGATACTGAGACTTGACAGTAACTACCTTTTCAACCCCATTAACAACATAATCCAGCTGGAATTTCAAATGAGCTATCCTTTCAATAGAGTCTAAATCCATGTCAAACTCATAAGTCGACTGACGGGGAACCTTATGATATTCCATCTTCCGGTATTGCCATTTATTGAAATTAATACCTTTTACACCCTGATTGCTGACTCGTAGCCTTTCTAACACTAAAGCTGAATTGCACAACTGTTCTCCAGGTATTAAAATAAACATTTTAATAAAACGAGACTGATAATCGTTAGCACCGACCACGATTATGGGTTGATTATTGATATGGCGAAACTCAAAGGTAGTGAGCCATCGTTTAGACTCATCATTTTCAGGTATGACCCCAAAATAACCGGCGACGGTTAACCCGTACTTGACGAAATCTGTTCGACTGGATCCGCCGCCTTGGAGATATTTGAAGAGATGGTATACAATTGAGTCTTTTATTTTGCGAGCAATTGCAAGAGACACTGGCTTATCTCCTGTCTCGCAGAATTGGACAGCATTTGGGTTATTGGGAAGAGATGGCATTGGACTTTGCGGGATAGCATCAGAGTTAAAAGAATTTTCTTTTAACCCTGCGTCGAAAGCATCCTTGTCTACAGCAACGGCTTTGAGAAAGACGTTCACTTTTTGTAGCTCATAGCTCAGCATCATCTTGTGATTCTCCAAAGCCCGTGCGGAGGACGGGGGCATGTCGACGTAGATCCGAGTACCTCTCGCAGTGACTACCTTCTTCACAACCTTCCACGTACCTATATTTATGCTTTTGAGACCCTTGTTCTGCAGTTTAAGCTTTTCCAGCGGCTCTATACGACATCTCGAATGACCTGGCAGCCAAATAGCAGCACGCTCATACCACAATTCTTCCTTAGTGTAAACGAGAATCTTAAAGCCCGTCAATTTACTAAAGTCTACGCCTAAGAGCCAATCCCTGGATGCAGTATCGCGGGTACGAACTTCATACCGAAAAGGACTCTGTAACCCTTTCAAGGTACAGTCAGGCGACCACCCCTGGCCGTTTTGTGATACCTGACTAATTTGATTGATAATGTAATTTTTTAAAAGATCCGCTTCATAACCGTTAATTGGTTGGAAATCATCTTTACACAAAAATAACGCATATCCTTCGCTGTCTGACTTAATTTCCATTTTAACACTTTGGGGCACATCGGTATAACCTGGGAAGAATGTTGGATAGGGAAACATGTATTGAGGGGCAATAAAGGCAGCTGTGGGTATTTGGCCAACTTGTTGAGTTCCGTAGCTGTAATGCCAATTTTGAGCTGTGAAAAAAGACACTTTGATGTTAAGAATCCGGATATTATTGAAGAAAAGTATGTGTAGACCAGATACTTACTTTGATAACTCGGAGTAGCTTCAACATCTGGAAATTAATGTTAGAATGTTTGTTAGATGGAGATTTCGAATGCGTTATATATATAGTTATAAAAGTAATTGTTACCTTTCTCTACATTAGAAATCGGAGACGTTTTTGGTATTTTTGCTGCGATTTCAGAAGGTTCATCTGTAAATAAACAATGATCAATAAGATTTTACATAATTAACAAAAATATTTATGTATTAAAATATTTGTATTACTATAAAAAGTACTGCATAACTATTATTTTTAATTATTTTATTAGTAATCTCATGTTTATTTAAAATTATACTATCACTTTGTTAATTTTAAATTATATACAATCTCAATGCAAAGCTTACCTTTTGCTGGTCGTTTTATATTCTTGAACTGATACGGAAAACTTGACAAGACTCTATCGTATATATCTTCTTCATCTTTTGTTGAGTGTTTAGAGTTAAACTTAATTATCATTTCTATGAAAGAGACATCTTCATCGCCAAACATTCTGTTTAAAATTTTTCTAACAGCTAGTTTCATTTCTTTCTGTACGCGCAATAAAATATCTTTGGGGAGCATACCACCAAACTTTTCTAATATTTTATCTGTGATGGCTTCGCAAGCTTTATTTCTCTTTTCACCGCCATCATCTGCTCTAGAATCCTCATGTCTTGATATTTTATCTCTGCTCTCTGGCCGCGTGTCCTCCCGCTCATAATATCTCTCCCGACGTTCTTCTTTCAAGCGTGTTAAGGTGGGAAGGTCAAATTCTTTGGGGTCGAGGTCATCGCGTTTACGCTGTTCATTATAGTCATCGTGTCTTCGATCACCCTTTCTGTACTCAGCTTTCTTGGTAAATTCTGCAGCGCGGTTGTAAACATCTTCAATTTCCTTTTGCAGTTCCTCTTGTTTCTTTAGTATCTCCGACTTTTTTTCGATGCGGCGTGTTAATTCTTCTTTAATTTTTGATAACTCCGATGCATCAGTAAAGGCCGTCTTATAGTGTCTTTCATCGTCACGTCGAGGCTCTTCAAACTCTTTTCTCTCTGGTCGTATCTTTCGTTCATTGTCTTGCATTCGGTGATCTTGATGGCGGATTTCAATGTCCCTTTTACGCAAAGCCCTCTCATTTTCTTCTGGTTTATAACGAGGTGGACTCAGTTTCGGACTGTCATTTCCAATTGGCTTCCATTTGTCCAAATCCTTGCGCACTTGTATGCTTGTTGATGCACGTTCAAAAACTCTTCTATCATCAGCGGTTGTACGGATTTCCCTGCGTTCATCAATAGTTGGTTCGTATTTATTCATATCCCAAGTTGGACCACGACTAGCCTGTGCCTGAGTAGGATAGGGTTTTCTTTTCTCGCGAATATCTTTTATAGCGTTGTGATCTTGACCTGGCCAAATCGGTGGAGGCGGTACTTCAGCATCTTCGGGGCTCCGTCTCTTTTCTAGCGCCCAAGATCGTCTTGGAGACCTCGGTGATGGCGAATGCCTCTTGAAGCGATCACGAATTGGAGAACGATCGCGTCGAGGAGATCTTGATTCACGGTTTCTAGAAGAAGACCGTTTCACCTCATCTTCCATCACTCTAGAGTGTTCGATTGATCTTGGAAGCTCAAATTTCGCCATTCTTCCCATATCTCTTCTATCCTCAGGATGACTTTTGTTATGTTCACCGACTCTGTTTGACCAAGGATCTGCTCTTTCTTCCCGGCCTTTAGTTGCGTAACGTACATTTTCATTTTTACGAAAACCACCTGAGTACGTGGCTTGTTTGGAATCCTGTAAATTGAAGGTCATTTTGCAAAAAGACAATATTACTAAAAAAACAAGTAAAATCATTTTAAAACATAGGTTTTAAAATATAACGATTCATAAAACAAGAAATAAGCTCAACCAAAAGATATGTACTTATCAATTTTTCCTCTTTAATTCCCTTCATTTATACTTTCAGACCTCTTAATATCTGTACTAACTACTTAGATGAATTCAAATTATTTTAAATAATTGACTTGATCTGTATTTTGTGTATTCATAATTTATAATTTTTTTCGCTAAAAAAATCTGTAGGCAGATTAATATCTTATTTCATCAGAAATTAGTATATGAGTGTTGTTTTTGTCCTTTTTACCTCTAACGTCTTCAAGATCGTTATAGATATCTATACGAAACCTTTCTATCGTGGTCTTCAAATACAGTATAGTCATGACACATCATTACCAATTACTTCCAGGTCAATCAATCCTCATTATAATATGACCGTTATAATAAATACAATGAATTTATATTCATGGCACAATTTATTATTGGTTACTGATATGACGTTCATTTGATAGTATCTTCATAGAAAATTGGACATTTGAATTTCACAATACTTTTTGGCTTTGAAATAATGACTCTTTGAATTTCAAAGAAATTGCCAAACATAATCTTGTTTTAGCGCAATAATATCATTAAAAGATGTCCGGTAACACTGATTGTAACCGCATTTATTATTGTATTACTTAATAAACAGCACCATTGTCAAATTCGTTCTGTGTATTTTGAATACGATGTGTTCAAGCAATATAATGTAATGCTCTGTACGCTGAACTCGAAAAAAAATACATATTATATAGTAATCTGCTCTAACATTCCAAAGTCTTCAATTTTATTGCCATCATAGCATTTGTTGAGTGCTTTTTGTTTTGTTTCGGTGTCCATTTACTAATTGAGCTTATCTTTTTCTTTACGTAATTCATTCATCGCGAGGTTGTGCTCTATATGACAACTGAACTGGCTCTAGAGGACAACTGAACATGCCATTAAACCTTTGACAAAAAATTTCAATATTTGACACATTTCAACTCAAATTTGCGATTAACTGTTGCTTTTTGTAATTATCTCTATTGTCATCCTTTTGCAGTTTACAGATTTTACAAGCGATAGCTATTATAACTAGACTAGCATTTTAATTAATTCAAGTTCGCTTTCGTCTTTCAAAAAATATAAGTTGACTAAATTTAAATAAAATTGAATATTATATAAATTAAATTAAAAAGGTCTACCATCTCGCTAGCATGAGGCAGATACGGGTCCTGGGTTTATTATCCGGCTGAACAAAAATGGTAAGTCCAAGACAGAAAAATGATAAATACACGCAAATGCTCCATACACAAACGGTTTGAAACGACTTACCAAGGCGGAGTCATACGCGGGCCTCACTTGTTTTGCAAGTCTTGTATCACCGAAATTTCTCGAAGGCGAGTACCTAAACAAAAACATTATTATAAAAACAAAAACGCATCTTTAACTAACAGTAATTCCTTGTTCTATGTTTCAGTTTGAATCTATACGTTTTCTTTAAATACGCGCAGCAATTTCTGCCGCGTATTACCACTATGTGGAACCAGCTGCCCACTGAAGTGTTTCCTACCCAATTCTACTTAGGGTCCTACAAGAAAAGAGCGTACGAATTCTTAAAACCGGCAACGCACTTGCGAGCCCTCTGGCAATGAGATTGTCCATGGACATCACTTAACATCAGGTGAATTCCCGCTGTCCTATTAAACAAATTACAAAATTCAATGAATTTATTTTGTGCTTTTAATGCGGCAAGGAGACTAAATTATACTGAAACACTCGTAAACTTTTTACAGAAGAAATACAAGTCAAAGAGCCAAAACGTAGTTAAAATATTGATACAATTTATTAGTATTAGTATCCCTACCTTTCTTGTCCGGGTCTTTTTGGTGACGTACGTCTCATATCTTCGCGTCTCCCCGAAATGTTCCTCTCATCTGAAAGATTATACTAATCATACAACCTGCTTCGTACAGTTTTTAAAATACATTAAGTGTTATGGAAATAGATCAGACAATGATAAGCACATTCATTCATATATCGAGTGTTTCATATTTTAATAGTGCCTTCAAGATTTCTTCATAATTTAATTGCTTGTCCTGTAACGTAATGAGATTGCATTTATCATATTCTGACCTATGGGTACGGAAATATATTTATTGACACTTTGTTGAATTATATAGTACATATAAAAGTATTCAAAAAACAAAATACTAAAGGTAAGGTACATAACTATATATAAAACAAAATTTAAAACTCCCATGTAGACTTACAACAAATTTTAAGATAATCATTGAAAAGGCAATGGGACAAATTGTTTACAAACTAGTTTGATGAACGCTTTGTGAACGGATGAACCAGACATCGATTCGGCACAGCAAACCGGTCATATTGACTTTTACCCAAAAAGTACCTACAGATGTGGGTCAGGCAAACAAATTAATCATCTACTTCCAAATTACAGCGACAAAACAGTAGCAGCCACTAATCGAAGTTTAGTACAAATAGAACAACTCATAACCATGCTCCGCATGGGCGTATGATGAGGGTGTGCTGTCCCCGTTGGTGAGTCTGTCTCCCCGGCGATATTCATATGCGAGGGAGAAACTTGTCTGGCACACGCCTGAGAACATATGTAAAAATTATTTTGATATATCTAGCAGGTTTTCCGTTTGGTCATAGTTCAAAGTAAGTAAAAATTTATGAACTATTTGCTTTAGGGCGAATTAGTTTTAGGATATATATTTAGAGTTTTGTTAAGTTTATTATACAAGTAACAGCCCAGAAAAGAGATCGATCGCTGAGAAAAATTAGAATAAAATGGGGTTGTACAAACGCTATATTTGCGACATTTGTCCAATACAGCGGTATCGAAGAATAACAGCGAATGTTGCTTAAGAACAGTGTATAAGATAAACAGCTGTCGAACTGTAAGTACAGAACTGATTTTATAAAGTTCCTCAGTAGGGAACCGAAAGGGAAGAGACAATGAGGTTTTAAGAACTGCTCGTTGGGCTCCTCCAGTTTCAGGAGTGAGGTTTTATAGGTGCCTCCCCATACCACTACACAGTAAGGTACAAAACTAAATATAAAACAAAATTACAGAAAACAATGTAGACTTATACAATATATTTTAGTATATTCATTAGAAGCAAAAATACAAATTCTTTATAATAGTCTATGTACGCATTCGCTCGAACGGTGAAGAAAGACATCGTGAGAAAACCGGCTTGCCTTAGACCCAAAAAGCCGACAGTGTGAGTCAAGCAAAGGTGGCTGATCACCTACTTCCAAATTACATCGACAAATGATTGTAGCGCCACTGATCGTTGTTTAATAAATATATAATAACTCATACCCATTGCCTCCTTTCGCATCGGTGAATGTCTTGCCCGTCCTCTCCCCGTTGGTGACATCTTTCTCCCCGGCGATATTCTCCTCCGCGAGGGAGAAACTTGTCTTCCTTGCATAGACATTGATCTACTAAAAGGCGAAATTCGCTGGTCGGCTGGTGACATCCGCCTTCCGGGAGACGAGCGTCTACCAGATTGTGCTTGCCGGTTTGAGGGCGAAGAGGCTCTGTAGGATTGCGACTCTTGAAACGCTCTGTACTGCGAGTCGGGTATAACGGGTCTGTACGAGGGAGAACTGGCCCTTCCCGAGCGTTGAGGGGACGTGCGTCTCGCATTTGGTGATACGCGTCTTTCGGGTGGTGAAAAGCGTCTCGGGTGAGACAGGTGTATGTCAGACGAAGGAATGTTCCTTCTAGAGGAATCTATGCGTTCCTGTGACGAAATGTCTTGTGCTCTTCCTTGGAATTGGTGCTTTTCTTTGAAAGACATATCCTTTATAGCATCTTTGATAGGTGCCCGTTTGTCTTGTGAAGGAGTATCGTAAGCGGTCCTCGGATTTTTGGGTAATACATCCTGTTTGGGAACCTAAAATTTTTATTTACACATAATTCAGTCACTTAATACGATAAACATACAATTAATCAAATCTTTAAGAAAGACATTAGGTTTTAGATATTATATTATATCCTACTAATATTATAAGCGCGAAAGTGTGTAAGTATGGATGGATGTTTGTATGGGAATGTTTATCTTAAATATTCCTACAAAAAAGCCCGCCACAGTATATATATCTATGTCTTATGTGTTAGCCATTATAGCCAATATAGTAAACAATAACGTCAATAAAAATTGATAATTAATTTCAAATGCACATTTGGTAGTAATCAATTGATTCGTAAATGAAAATAGATACTTTTATCGCTTCTGGTATTTTAAGTAGATAAAATATGTCTTTCACGCTACATCATTTGGACAAATATTATTTTAATACTGTGCAGAGGAAGTCGCGGGCACCAGTTATATTTAATTTGAAGCCCCTACCTGTTGACCCCACGATTGCTGGTAATGTTCCAGATTTTGTTCAGGTGGAGAATTGTATTGTCTACCACGAAAGTTATCTTTGTTTATTGTGGCCTGCAAAAATTAATAAAAAGCACTATTTAAAATACTAAAAGGGGCGCTACAACCCGTATTAGAATTCAATATCTGTTTCATTTATTCTTTTTCCCAGGCAAGTACGTTACCCTGTGTGCGCATCACCACATATAGAATATGAAAAGATAGAAACAACTGAACATCTCAATTACTTTGACAATTAATTAAAATTTCGTCTACATTTTATTAGTGTAAACTCTTTATAGCGTAACTAGTAGACTCGGCCAAGCGTTGCTGTGGCTAAGATTTTTATTATATTACATAGTAGTAAACTATTCAAGAGAAACGGCAGTAGAACACCAATCCACCATGCTTTTTTGGTGGTTATGCCATTTAATTGAAGCTTATGTGAAACGTTGGTATTTATTTTGATAAGGATCAATACCTAGGTACGAATAAAGAGCCTTTTCTAGCTGTGGTATTTTAATAAAAAAATAATAATAAAAGAACGCTTATTGTGACGTAATTATAAAATATAGAGACACGCTGTCGTGACATTTTTTATAGGTAGTGATGTGTCCTAAAAAAATGTAATACATCATTTTGTTCTATCATTAATAGGTTTCGCAGCGCACGCGATTGAAGGAAGTTTTTTGTTTATTTTTTTACACCTTGGGTTAGATTATTCAAGTTTTAGTAAGCATCCCTATTTTTTTAAAAATGAAACATAGCCTATGTCACTCGGGAATAGTGTAGCTTGCCAACGGTGACAGAATTTTTGAAATCGGTCCAGTAGTTTCGGAGCCTATTCATTTCAAACAAACAAAAAATCAAACGTTTCCTCTTTATAATATTAGTATAGATTAGTTATAACGAAACATTTTCTATAACGTAATAATGAGGTAAATTTATTTGGTTTAACCCAATACCAATACATTAATTCTTCCTTCCCAATAACGTAAATAAATAAAAATGCTCGGTCCCTTGAAATTCGTTATACTGTATTTTTATTTGTTGATTAAAAAGCATTTAATGTCTAATACATGATAACTGTTGGCGACTTAGAATATTTTGTTCAATTTTGGAATGTTTGATATATGTTGTTACAAATAAATTAATAAAATATTTCAGTAATTTTCACGAGGTGGACATTGGAAAAGACCGAATAGTTGTTACAATTATGTAGAATCACGAACTGGCGTCGCCGAGTAAAATTCAGTTGCTCAAAAATCTAATATAACGTTACGGTTTACTGTACGGACTACTAGTTGATACGTACCTTGAATTCCTCCAACGTGCTGAGGACCATTGAAAAGAACTCGGCCACGCACCAAGAACACCAGCAGTTTTAATCTAAGCTGTCAAAGCTTGGATTTTAATGAAACTCTTCCAAAAACAGAAGTTGATGGCTTTGCAGATGGGGGGGCAGTGGCGGGCAACAATAACCGAATTTTAACATGAAGAACTATGGTCTACAGCATACCAAAAAAAAGTGGGCACTTACTTAATGCCGCTAAAGTAAAAGGCATAGCATTTTTGTTTATAACGGTATGCAAAATCACGCACCGTGATTCATTCTCTTTACGAGAAAAAATTTCGATATTGAAGAGAAGTTCATAAACAGATTGTACAGTTAGCTAGGAGTTCTGAAGAAGCTAAAAATAAAGTTCCAAAGGTGCAACATGGACATCATCCATCATCAGTAATGGTCTGGTTGCGGGTGTCCTATTACGGGCTAACTGAGGTTCATTTTTGCAAAAAAGGGGGGGTCAAAACCAGAGCTAAAGTGTACCGAGAGACGGTTTTGGATCGCCTTGTCAAAGACCTGTCCAGCACCCTATTGCGGGACATCCTTGGTACCAGCAGTACTCTGAGCCTGCATACAAAGCCAAGACCACTAAAGCCTGGTTTGAGCGTCAAAACATCGATTTGATTAGACATGGGATTGGCCTTCCTCAGGCCGGACCTGAATTGTTTGGACGGTATTAATATTGGCAGTTCTTAGAGATAGGAATATCTTGATACACCCTTTAAAGGTTTGTAGAGTCTGCAGTCGTCTTTACAGAACTCTGTCACTAAAATCGTCATGAATATGGTGCGCTGCAATTGTTCGATAGACGGCTGGCCGCGGCGCTTAAGGGCCTGTATTCAAAATAAGGGAGGTCATTGTCGATAAGTTTATGCTATTTCTATTCCTTAATTAATCTACTATGGACTGATATATCACTCATTAAAAACTGATCAGTACTTTTGTTTTTATGATTATTTCCATTCATGACAGAACTTTGGGCACCGACTACGTATATAGTATATTTAACTACTTTACGTATTTTTAATCAATATTTGGGGGTATTTGAAGTTGATCTTATGGGGGACTTTCTTTAGTAGTAGTAACATCACTGCTTCAAGGGGCGTTTTGAATGAATATTTGAACGTCTTATCCTGTGGAGACCTAAGATTCTGAGATATTGTGTGGGTTGAACAAACAAGTACTTACAGGCCTGTTGTGAGTTCCAACAAAGTTGTCTTGTCTCTGTGGTACATTATGTGAGGTATCAATTAATTCTACACTCCGAAGGAAACCCCGGGAGGGTTGACTTGAGTCTTGTGACTGAAAGTAAATATTAAAACCTTAGCAATAAATATCTTTATCTTCTTAACATGGGTAGACACATGACGAGAAACATTAAAATCAACTTTAGTGCTGTACTAAAATAAATTGTTTGTAGTGTATACGTCGCAGCCAACTAGCTTCATCAACCATTCAATTAACAGCTCCGTACAACTAGCGGCCTGAATTATTAATAAACTGGCTGGGTAATGCTTAGACCATTTGTACGATAGTGATTATAGAATATGTATATGTGCAAGTAATGAAACATCATCAATCCAAGTCATTTGCCTAGCTCTTTGATCAACTGGCTGAATATCTTTCAGGCCGCTAGTTACACGGCGCCGTTAAGTAAAAAGGTTAGGCTGATTAAGCTATGCCGACTCATTGGTCTAGTGGATAGTACCCCTGACTGCGAATCCATGGGTCCCGGGTTCGATCCCCGGCTGAGACGAACATCGATGTGATGAGCATTTGGTGTTGTGCTTAGGTCTTGGGTGTTTAAATATGTATTTATAAGTCTATCTATCTATAATATATATGTATATCCGTTGTCTAGTACCCATAACACACGCTTCACCAGCTTAGCATGGGACTAGGTCAATTGGTGTGAAATGTCTTTAAAAAAAAATGCCATTTTCTGGTCAAAGGGGATCTACTGAACAAGTGCAATCTTTTAAAATAAGCGAAAATGCATTGGTAGAGCTAGCTTAGTTGTATATGAAGATGTTTGACTTGATTCCTGGCCAAACAATAATTATTGTTACATGCTAACTTGTAGGCATAGAATTTTCATTGCCTCCTTGCCTCAAACAAATTTTAAATAGAAATGTTACATAGACAAAGTCAATGTATTGTTTAGATAATAAAAGTACATCATTTATTTCTTAAATAGGAGGCAAAAAATTTCATTATGTATATGGGATGTTTATGTTTTACATACATTAATTAAAGAATGAGTGTGTAAGTACCTACAATTTTTATTTTAATAAAAAATACTTACCACTGTGTGTGGAGAAGTTTTTGAAGTAACTGGAAAACCTTGAGAAGGTGGACCAATTCTATCAAGGATTGATGTTCTTTGATCGTATTGGGCCCTTGGAGGTTGATTAATGACATTCTAGAAGAAACAAACAATGTTATTCTTTACAATTTAAGATGTTTTATTGCAAATTCTAAATTCTACTTTGCAACTATACAACTAGTATATAGCTTCATAATTTTCATAACATTAAGATAAGAAGATAACAAGAAAACTACTGAAATAATAATATAAGCAATTATTTTTTAATTCTACATCATATTACCAAAAAACATACAATAAATGTATTTTTCAAAAATTACAATCATTATAATAAACTTTCTGTGTAAAGAAAATTTTAAATTTATTTATTTAAATAGATCATATTAAAATAACTATTATACCGAAGGAGCGTAGCTATTAATTTGCTGGTAATTATGTTGATTCTGCTGTTGTTGCTGAGCACTACTCCACTGTGCTTGGTTGTTCCAGGGATCCACTCTTGAGTAGTCAGGGAATGCATTTTGCTGCTCGCTTTGAAAGCTCTAATAATGACACAATATTTTGGTAACTAAACATATATGGTTTATTTAATTTGGACGTGGCGTTGATTTAAATGGTGGATAAAAGCATATTGAGTAATAATAGGAGATTAAGAGGTTATAAGTTTAAAATAATGGAATAATAATACATACTTTTACTTATAAGGTAAAGACAACTTACCGCAGGTTTATTGAAGGCGGTGACTTGCAGAATATACCCTGAGAAATTATAACCATTCAAAATCTTTATTAAATGGTTTCCTTCACTATCATTTGCTAAGCCCATGCGAACTTTCTTCAAACCATTTCCTTCAGGTAGAAGATTATCCAAAATGAAATCCGTGACATTGCATTCTTGCTTAATAACTGCTTTAAGATCATGATATTTCACCTGCAAAGAAATAATATTGTGCCAATTAAGAAACAATTGTGACACAAAATTAAATAACTTCGAACTTACGTTTGATGGTAAACCATGGATTGTTATCATCATCTTGACTACACTAATATTTTTTCAAAGCGCAAATACAATTAACATCTTATACAAAGATAATCTTAAAAATCTATAGATATATTTCTCTAATAAAAAGTATAAGATATTTTCATTAAATCCGAAAATTTTAACACAGAATTGAAATGCTCAATGCTCATAGTCAGTAGAGTAGTCACAGATTACAGATAATATTGATTTATTTTAAAGATTTTATGAGACAAGATACCTTAAGTCTTAACGTATAATAAATGTCGCCTTAATGTATAAGTCGTAATGTTAAAATCGAAAAGTAAATTTGTATGAAATTGACAGTTCGTGTAAACATAAAACAATACTAGATATTAGTATATATTTCGGTAGGCTAGTCCCAAAAGGCGTGAGACGGGATACAATAAGCGACGCTATGACAGTGCTACGAAAAGACACTAGATAACCTACGAAAGTCAACGTCCATTTAATGTGTACACAATGTCGACAAAACAGTGTTTCTCCGCCATGCTTTTGCGTGATCTCAAAAGTTTCTGTTAGGTGTTTCTTTTTTATTGTTCCATATTAGAGTTGCCTGGAAGAAATCGCTTGTTTGCGATAAGGCTGCCCATGGCCTTATAACTTATGTAACCTGTTTTTTTTATTTATGTTTTTGTAAAAGGTAATAAAGTGTAAATAAATAAATATATTTCAACTAAAGTGTAAAAATGTTTTTAAGTTTTTCACAACTTTTATTAAGATATATTTTTTTGCTTTTTCCTCATTTTCTTTTCATTCATTGGTTTTAGAGCTTTTTTTTCTACCTATGTATGAACTATAGCTGTGATTGGTGTTTATATGTAGTATAGTTTGTTGGTTGGGTTCGATTATTAATTTAAATTGTATAGAAAGTTTTGTAGGCATCACTGCTCTACACCCTTGACTCTGCAGTCTGCTTAGTATGTATGTATAACCCATTTTTATCTTTGTGAATTGATTTATTCTTTACAAACCTCCAGGAAAAACCATATATACTGCTCAAAACAATTAGCGGAACAAGATTTTTCACCTTTCTATTGCTTAAACTAAAATTAGATTTAAATTAACTTGTACGCTATTTTTTACCTTGTTAATTTGTTAATTACTACAATTAATAAAAAAATTCAATTTGTATTTTTTTTATTAAAAAAAAATTAAAATGTGCATTGTAGACGAAAAACAAAGTGACGTCTTTGAATTTTCATTACTTTCTAATCACAGAAAACACATTTTAAGTAGTTTTTTTCAATCTTTTGAGTATTAATAGAAATTGAAGTGAGCCTTTTGAGTATTGTTATTCATTGAAGCGAGTGAGTTTAGGTCATAATGCCAGATCTGACTGATTTGCATGTCTCCCGAGCTATCGCTTTGCTTGAAGAGGGTCGAACTATGCGTTATGTAGGAAATGATCTAGGAGTAGCCCCTTCTGTTATCAACAGACTTTGGAAGCGATACCGTGAGACGGGAGAATACTCACGAAGGCGTGGTCAAGGTCGAAAGAGAAAAACTACACGTTTGCAAGATCGCTACATCGTCAACTGTGCTTTACGTAACCGCACCACAACTGCAAGAGATCTACAAAATACACTAAGGACGGCTACTGGTGTAGAAATTTCCGACCAGACGGTAAGAAATAGATTGTTGGAAGCCAATTTGAGATCACGCCGACCAGTTCGGGCTGTGCGTCTAACAATTCAACATAGACAAGCTCGCCGACAGTTCGCGCAAAATCATGCTTATTGGCAACTTCGACATTGGAGGCCAGTGATTTTTACTGACGAATCACGATTCCGTCTAACACGTTGCGATGGTCGTCTCCGTGTTTACAGACGCCCAGGCGAGCGATACAGTGCAGCAGCAGTCCAGGAATATGACAAATTTGGATGTGGCTCTGTGATGGTTTGGGGTGGAGTTAGTTTGGACGAGCGCACAGATCTCGTCGTTGTTCCCGGGCGCTTGTGTGCTCAAACTTACATTGAAAATGTGCTCGAAGATCATGTTTGGCCCGCAGCATATGGTATGGGCCCAGATTTATCTTTTAATGCAAGATAATGCCAGGCCGCATACTGCAGCCATCACGTCAGATTACTTATGACAGCAGGAAATCCGTGTAATGGAGTGGTCTTCCATGAGCCCTGACCTAAATCCAATTGAACACATTTGGGACTTGCTTGACAGGCGCATCCGGAAGCGTCCGATTGCACCTCAAACACTGCAGCAGCTCACTGAAGCGTTGATTGAAGAATGGGAGCGAATCCCACAAGAAGATATTCGGAGGATCATACGAAGCATGCCGCATCGTTGTCAAGCCGTGATTAGGGCTCATGGAGGCCACACACGTTACTGAAAGTCACTAAAGACGAATATTCAAACGATATAAGAATATTTCTTTGATGGACCTTTTTTATCACCAATTAGTTTTTCGTCTACAATGCACATTTTAATTTTTTTTTAATAAAAAAAATACAAATTGAATTTTTTTATTAATTGTAGTAATTAACAAATTAACAAGGTAAAAAATAGCGTACAAGTTAATTTAAATCAAATTTTAGTTTAGCCTTTAGAAAGGAGAAAAATCTTGTTCCGCTAATTGTTTTGAGCAGTATATATCACTCGTCTTAAAAGTCTGAGTGACGTCTTTTCTTCTTTTCTTATGGTGCGTTCCACTAAGCGCTCACGACGATCAAAATTCTCCTTTAGCCATTCCACATACCGACCGCGGTCGTTGTGGTCACGGCGAAAACGTCACTCATGACGTCATGACTAATGCTCACGCAAGGCTCACAACAACCCATCTAAAGAGGTGGGTCAAAGTGAACGTTGCGAATAATTCGGCGCAATTTTTGAAATTGTTTTTGAAATATGTATGATATTCAAAGCTTAAAGATGGCGACAAGAAAAATAACATTATATTATTCTGAAAGAGAAATTGTAGTAGAAGCTATCGTTTCTGAAACTGAAGCTGCTCGTGCAGAAAGAGGTAAATATAATTATGCAATATAAGTTTAATACAATTGATTTTAGTTTATATTCAACAGCTATTTATACATTTTTCCTGAATAATGGATAGCATAACCTAACTCAATGTAAACGATATTTATTATCATTAATAATATAAATATATATTTGGTAAATTTATTTTATTTGTAGATGTAATTTTTGCAACTGACTGTAATATTTACATGAACGCCCGAAACGCTCCATAATCCATTCCACTTGAGTTAACGACAGTAACATTCACAATCAAGTGGAATGGGGAAATCAGCGGTCGTGAGCGTGAGCGTTGTGAACGCTTAGTGGAACGCACCATTGGTGTCCTATCTTTATGTTGCCACATGCATCAAAATCTTATAGAAAATACTACACAAAATAGTATGTACATTTTTAGTGCGTATCTACGATTCGCTACAATGTGTTCTATCATGTGACATGTAGTCTGAACTCTGATGCCTGTGTCGCCGCAGGTGGTATATATAATCTATGACATATTATTACAATATTTCAAATTATGTTTATACTTTATAGATTTCTTCCATTCCTATATTAATTATTATTTTAGCAAATAATCCATACGTTTTTTATTAAAAATGATGATAACAATCCATGGTCTGCCAACAAACGTAAGTTTAATTTTAATGATTTACATGTTACTCAGTGACTTTACTTATTACTTTCCACTTTATTTGCAGACCAAATCTCAAGATCTTAGAGCAGTAATTATACAAGAATGTAAAATTACGGACTTTATTTTGGATAATTTAGCACCTGATGGGAATGGTTTGAAGAAAGTTCGTGTTGGCTTAGCAAATGATAGCGAGGGTAACCAGGTCATGAAAAATTTGAATGGTTACTGCCTCTCGGGGCATATTTTGCATGTGACGACTGTCGGTAAATCAGGGGTAAGAGTTATTCTTTGAAATTTAATATAATTGATTAAGTTTGCTTATTATGCTTTTGTGCATCAGTAGGATCACGTGTATTCTTTAACATATTGAATCATAATTTTAGGAAATTCAAAGCCAGCAGCTAAATAATTTTCCCACTGACCAGACTAGAGTGAATTCCTGGAACAACCAATTACCATGGAGTATGCAACAACAGCAATTTAATCAATATAATTATCAGCAGATGAATAGTTATGTGAGTCCTGTCCCTTCTGTGGAAATTAAATATATATATTGTATTTTTCATGGTCTATAATATTTCATATACCATATTTAAATAATTGCCAGAATTAAACTTGCCGTTATACTAGATACAGCTCACTCACAAAAAATCAATCCAATCAAATTTCTTTTCAACATGTCACTATCTTTATTTTTTATATTGGGATTATTAAAAAATGAAAATTTTGATCATTAATTACTATAAGTCTATAACGTAATAAGTATATAAAAACATTTGTTTGTTTTTAATCAGCCTGTAACTAGCCAGTATGATCAAAGAACATCAATTTATGACAGAATAGGACCACATTCTGAAGATTTTTCGATTACACAGAAATGTGCTCCACAACAAATACCGGTATGTCTTTTAATAAATTTTGTCGACTATACTTCTCATCTTGCTTATACACAGGATATCCCATTGTATGTTTTCTATAGCTATTTTTGAATCACATTATATTTATCATGGTCATTTCATATACCACAATACAATAATTGCCAAAATGAAACATTTACTGTTATATTAGATACAGCTCATTCAAAAAATTAACTACAATCAACTTTCATGTGTTATTTTAGGGATAATTAAAACATGCACCTTTTTATCATTAATTACTATAAGTATTTTTTAATACAGTTGCTCAAAAAGTGGCGTATTGCAGGGACGTATAGCGTTCGGGATGTGGGCTATTACACACTCGTGCTTTTTTTTTTTCCTTTTTCGAACTAGTGCGTTTTCTTTCCCAACTGTCAAAATAATGTCTATTAAAAAGAAAAAAACAAACGAAGTTTTTACTAAAAAAAATTCATAGAAATTTTTATGATTCATGCAAATATTTCTAAAAAGAAGCTACTGCTTTGTTTCAATATAAGATTTAATGATTTAATTCAATGAGTTAGGTTAGATTTCATTTCATCTCCTTAAATTTCATTTCATATCAATAAAAAATTGTACTGAAGACTTGGTCCCTTTGCCTACCCAGAATGGGCGAAGAAAAAAAAAATCTGCTTATATTCTTTTACGGTTGGCGCCATTTTCCAAAAATGTTCTTTGCGCGTTTAGTTGTTTGTTATATTATATATTAAATATACATGAAAAATCATACGAAATAAATAATAGTTTGTCTCAAACAGTAAATAAATATGCAACCTAAAACTTCTCCAGTTAGTATAAAAAACTGTACCAATGTATATGTGAACAATAATTTGTATAAGAAATAAATGATTAGTGAGTTGAGTTTATTGTTTTTTTATTATTTTATTAAATTGCATAATTTTTTCGCAACTGTATTAAAAATAGTTGTTCAGTACACGTGCGGAACCGTCATTGCAACTTGTTCCGACTGTCAACCCTCACCTTCGGCTGCGCCTCGGCTCGGGTAGACATTTGTCGAAACTCTTTGCAATGACAGGCTTTCCGCACTTGTAATGAAATATACTATATTCCGTAATATGTAAATAAAAACATTTGTTTGTTCTAGGATGTAATGAACCAGTATGATCAAAGAACATCAGTTTATGATAGAGTTGGACCACCTTGTCCAGACTTTTCGATTGCACAGAAAAGTGCTACTCAACAGAAAGTGGTATGTGTTAAAAAAAATATTAAAATAAAAATAGATAATTTAGTAAATAATTTTGCACATAGAGGTTTTATTTACCTTGCATGTAAAATATACCAAAAAAGAAATAAAGTAGCCGTATGCAAAGTTAATATCTAATTGTAAAGTAAATTAGGTTTTTAAATTCTATACTACAGCTACTATTTGTTTTGTTATAATTATATAGAAGACAAAATTCACACTTGTAAATAATAAGAATGCAGCCAAATCTGAGGTAAGGGAGCGTTCAAGTATTACGTAACGCAATTTTTGAAGATTATTGACCCCCCATGAACTCGCCGTAACGTTTTTCAGTACCCAAGTACAGTACTGTACCCAAGTCTAGTAAAACGTTTCATGACCACCTAGTGACTCTTTAGTTACTATTATGTGGTGTAAGTAGAAAATAATAACAGTAACGCGTAATTCAATCCCCGCCCCGCATCGTAACGTTTTACAATAGGAAAAAAAAATATCGTTACGTAATACTTGAACGCTAAGCCTGAAAGTAAGAATATCATGTCTTGTGGTAGATTTTTGTTAAATTCTTCGACATGTGTATTTACCATCACGCCAGTTGGTGGTGTAATGTGTGGTTTATGATAAGACACTAACTGGTTCAAAGGCTCTCAGTCAATTATGGCCTTTAAGGTTGTGTTGTATTATTTTGCTTCTGAATAAAAAGGCAACTAGTCTGTTGCAAGCACATATGGAAGCAAAGTATTTTCATTGATATGAAAAAATCCAAAAGCATTGAAATAAGAATCAAGTTTATATAATAAACAAAAGACAGGATTTGATTGAGCATCTTGTTAAACCATTATAAGTTAAGCAGGTGCAGCATATTATTTTACATCTAATATTATTGTTTATATCATAAATATTAATTCGCAGGCTCCTACAATGACTTCAGAACAAGATCAAGTGCAGTGGTCTGCAAATATTGGGACTTATCAAAATAATATTCCTTTTTACCAACAACAGTCCTTGAAAAGTCCGAAGGCATCGGCCTTTGCACTTGATGCTTGTGCATCTGTCAGACAAGATAGAAGAGGAGACATTCAACATCAAAACATTTCTTACCCGGAAAAAACAACTCAAGCTGCATCTTTTGATAAGGAGTATAATTGGTTTTCGCAGTCGAAAACTTCTTATAGTACTAACCAAGATGGCCGCGTAAATCGTGATGCTAGTGGAAAAATAGATGATAATCGTAACCGTGGCGATCATAGTAATGGCAATAGAAGTCGTAATGAACAACAATATCATGCCCTAGTAGATCGTGATCGTAGGGTAAATCCTGATCGCTCTGGTAATGCAAATCGTGATCGTCACGGGAATCGGGTGCGCGATACGAATCGTGATTGCGACAGAAATCGTGATCACGACGGAAATCGGAATCGCGACAGAAATCGTGATCGCGACGTAATTCGTGATCGCGACGGAAATCGGGATCGCGACGTAAATCGTGATCGCGACGGAAATTGGGATCGCGACGGAAATCGGGATCGCGACAGAAATCGTGATCGCGACCTAAATCTTGATCGCGATACAAATCGTGATCGCGACGGAAATCGGGATCGCGACAGAAATCGTGATCGCGACGGAAATCTTGATCGCGATACAAATCGTGATCGCGACGGAAATCGACATCGCGACGGAAATCTTGATCGCGATGGAAATCGGGATCGCGACGTAATTCGTGATCGCGACGGAAATCGTCATCGCGACGGAAATCGTGATCGCTGTGAAATTCGTGATCGCCATGAAAATCGTGATCGTTTTGAACATCATGATCATAATACAAGTAGTGATAAACATCGGGGTCAGGATGCTCGACCCACTTTCAGTTGCCACGATTCAGCTCGTAATCGCAACTATGGTAAAGCAGATACCGACAACTTACGTGAATCTCGATGGGATACTCACGTACGCAATCAACGAGAGTGGGAGTCTAATAACCAAAACGTGCATGAACAATTAATAGTTTCAGTGAAAAATGAACAGTTTAAAAATTCCTCGTCAATAAAAGAGGAATTTAAAAAGAATGAACAGATCCTTAAACGCTCAAACTCAAGTAACAAGTTTAATGCGTCTTCGCAGCGTGCATCAGGTAGTTTTGGTCGTATACACAAAAGTCAAACGAATAACCAAGATAGAAATACTACCCAGCCACGTAAATCCTACCAAGATAACACTCTGAAACGGAAATATGATCATAAAGAGGAAAAACTTAACGTACGACCATCAACGGAAGAGCCTTATAAAAAATTTAAACCGAATACAATAGTTTCTACAAAAATGACCGCTCCAACATCTTTGCCTAAGAGACTGAACAGACACACCACTTGGGTACAACAAGTTTCGTCAAGCGTGGCAAAGCAAGTATTAGAGTCTGCTGGGAAATGTCCCAAAGAGAATCGTGTCATTTTTGTTGAACTGAAAAAATGCATCCTGAATCGTATTAATATGGTATACGGCAATAACTTAGCGAATACAATGGATGAGATAATAACTGAATACAACAAAAACTTCAACCCTGATCAAAATAATGAGCTTTATGAAGCCATTCGAGTGATATCAGAGAGTAAAACAAAATTCGAAAAGCCATCATCCGACAGTGTGAAGTCCGATGCTGCAACTGTGGTAGCTCCTCAAGCTCAGACTCCAAACGTATCTGAACCTGTGTCGACCTGCCCGAGTTTTGTGCCAACTAAGACCCCGCATAGCATCAAACCAGTGACACAGAATAAGAAAACTCCGCCAGGTATTTATTCCCTGATGTTATTTCGCAGTTATATAATGAAATAACATCAGACATTTTATTTTAAAGGAAAAAGCAAAGGTGGGTTTATATTTATCTGTCTAGCGTTTAAAGTCCTTCGTGGTGACTTTGGACAGTATTATGGATCAATACAGCGCCAGTTCTTGGAAACGAACGACTGACGTGGCAGATCAGTACTAGCGAGTGCAAAATGTTCTGTCGTGTCGTGATGGTGGCGTTACACCAAAAAGCCGTCGCTCCGAAACGAAATCGCTTCGTCGGAAGGCGAATGTCGCTCCACACGTCAGACAAATATAAATCCGCCTTAAGTTAACATTGTCAAGTGTGAACACTTGAAAACAATTCGGTTTTCATTTGTACTGTATTAAACAGTAAGAATCGACTTTGCATTAACGTGAAGATATATTCACAAGTTAAATACACAATTAGCCTAAAGTTTCTTATGTTCGATAGTCTATAAAGCGCCCTTCCGCCCCTGCATAGGAGTACTGGGCTCTGACCGCGAACGGAATAAGGTTTCCGTTCAGGTAAACTTAAGCGGAACTTATCAGGGTTTAATTTGTACCAAGTGACTCTCGCTGACTTGCAATTGGCCATTGCCCGTGACGTTGCACTTACAAAAGTAACGTCATATTACAGGTTTAAAATGTGTATTTTTACCTATTTTCTTAAACATAGGAAAAACACAACCTGATTTGGTACTCACTTGGCCGCTGACCAGTTTGAGTCATGGGATTACGTTGCCTTCCGCTTTATGCGTTCATGGTACGAAATAGCAGTAAGCTTTTTTTTACCTAAACGTGATAGATCCTTTATTCTTATCTCTGGGTGGTATCTCTTCAAGACCAGCTCCTATTTAGTAGGTTCTTTTCGGAAAACTGTTCGGCAATATTCATCATCGGTGTTAAGTGAAACTCGTATTCATCATCATCACTTTGTGAAAGTCGCTGCCAGTCACGGTATTTCCAAAGCGAATTTGGGGCCGTCAAGATTGAGGGTATCACTTCTTAAAACTGAAGCAACGTACTTCCTAATCTCAACACCCAATGTTGTGCTGTTGCCGAACGATACTTTATATTTTTATGGAGCCTTTATAATGCAATGTTGTCAAATTGACTGACTGGAGTCTCCTCCTATATTCTCGTGACCATGACATTGAATATAATAATTTAAAAAAGAATGCGTCAAATTTAAATAAGTCAAACATAGAATGGGCGTGTTTGGCCGAAGTAAGTACTTACTAAACTTAGTAAGCCAGTAAGCATAAAAAATTAAAGTCTTACAAGCTGACTGTATCGACGACTTACTGGCTTATTAACATAACACAAAACACGGTTTATGTCATATCCGTACATATCTGAACAATGACAGGTCTGTTCCTGTGTTTGTTTACATCAACAATAACCAAAATGGGTGTATATTAAGCATACTATGCGTTAGACTTTTTTGTCGGCCGAAAATTTTGTAACATAGTAAGTGACTTACTAAATTTAGTAAGTACTTACTTCGGAAAAGCCCATCTCTCCGAGAGAAAATAAGATACAAATTCAGTTTTGCCGGCCGAGTTAAGTTAGAAGTACAAGTCGAAGGTTAGGACTTCTATTAATACCAGGCAAGGCTATTCTGCCTAGCGTGGTGGAAAAAATAAAAGCTTGCATATGCACTATACAGTTTACGAATACTGTTAATTATACTTCAGTTTCATACTTAAGAGTGACTGATAAAGGTATTTTATAAAAACAACAAAATATTAATTAATAACCGAGTTTTCAAAACTTCTGATGACACATTGTTATGTATTATTTAGTTAATTAATTTCCCTAGATGTTGGAATATATTTTTGTCTAAGATAAAACCCATACAGTCGTGGAAATATCGCGAACCTGGCTTAATGACGTCATACAAACTGGAGAGATAGCAAAAAATTGAAGATGTAAAAATAAAAAATATTTTATTTGTGTACTTATTTTTATTGATACTCGTACCTACCCATCTTACATACAGCACTAAATAGGTAGTTTATGTAATATTTCGGGGGGGCGGGGAAACACCCAAACAGAGAAACAATAAACACTAAAATGCGATTACGAAAGCAAGAATAATACACGTGCGGCGTCGGCGATTGCGTTGGCAACGGTACTGGATAGGCGAAAACGGGGCGGGGTGCGGGGGGGGCGGGAGGCGTCAGCGAGGTTCGCAGTATTTGGTTGTCGTACTAGGTGGTCCCAAAATAAACTGGCCTATAAATTAGTTCAGCCATAAGTTCTGTTACAAATGAAAATGCATTTTTTTTATTGAAGTAATGTAATATTATTAAAATTTATACCTACTTATTTATTAATGTCTCGGCAAAAAATAAACAAAAATTCTATTCGAAATTTCCAATTCTGGCTTTAACAGCATTAACAGCCTTTGTAGTTCTAACAGCACGCGGTTTCAGACGAAGTGTTGTTAGTACGATATACGAACATACGGCTGGATACCAAGCTTTTAAAGTGTCTGGAGTATGACCGACGGCTCCACACCCACTTTGTGAAAGGCGATCACTGCAATCCTATTTTCTTTAACACTCCTATACTCCCACATTACAATATGGAATCATATTGTAATTTGATAATGAACACGAAAAAATATATGAAATGGCGCAAAATCGAAAGAAGTTTATACAATAATTTAAGTGTTCCAAATACTTAAAAAGTTGAAAAATATAAAAGTTTTAATGTATTTATGGACAGACTAATTAAAATAAATGAAACAGTACAATATAACCGTTTCTTTCAAAATAATCTTCACTAATACTAAGCTCAAATCTAGCTTCAATTTCTCTAATCTTTAAACGGCTGTCATTTAAATCCTGTTCTATCTGAGCAATAGTTTAAGTTGTCAACACTTCCACACCGTCCTTCATCGTCGATGTCTTCGACGGTTTCTCCCCGGGGCGTGAAACTTTGTCACCCAATATTTTACTGTAGAAAGGAAAAGACCAAGGGACCAATCGATTTGTTGTTCATGAAATAAATTATTATTGTTATGTGATGTAATATTTTTCACAATTCCAGCAAACGTGAACCTACTGTCAAAAACACCGACACGGGTCGTAGCTGATATTAAACTACCCAAGTACCCTCTTAATGGTAAGATTTAATGATTATCAAATTTTAATATAATTTTTTTTTTTAATAGGCTGTTATGCCTTCCAATCCGACACAAATATTAACTAGGAAACCCAGACAATATTATGGTACCATTCCAAATTATTTATTTTCGTTGATTAAATGAAGGCCGGTACTTAGGAACTGTATATTTACTTATATTTTGTTTTTTTTTTCAGATAAGAATCTTTTTAAAAGTGAGTACAATTTTTATTCTTACGAGAAAAATTTTCGTGTTTTCTATAGATGGAATCCAATGCCCTTAATATAGAAAAAAATCTCGTTTCGATCCTAGTAATAGAGCGGGAATTAATAGTGCCACAAAATAGTAGATCATTTGTACCAGTATGGCACAGGGAATCCTAGTGTATTCTGTTACTGTGTATAATAAAGTTTTCCTTTTTTTTCTTTCTACACAGAAGGCTAACTTGAGTTTAACTAATAAAACACTATTTTGACCGGATTGAAGTTTGACCGGATTGAAGTTTGACCACGCACGCTGTAAAGCACGCGAAACGTCGGATAAATTTAAAATTATGTTAAATAGTTGTAAATTTATAATAATACATAACTTCAATCCGGTCAAAATAGTGTTTTATTAAATGAATAAAAGTTATGTTAACCAAAGACAATACTATGAGTTTAACTATATAAAGGCTGAGTATATTGAGTTTTAGCGCTATTGAATTATTATTATTAAAAAAAAGTTAATTATTTTGTTGCGAACATGCAATTTAACCTTTTTGAGTAGCAAGGATGAAAATTTTGATCTAGCATCAATCAATTTTGGGGTTAACAAAAACCATCCAAATTTGATAGCGATGTCCTTTGTTTTATAAGTTTAATGTTTAGTTTGTAACGTTTTACTAAAAATTCACAGAACAAAAGCAGGCCGACAAACTTGGTGTGATATTGGATTTGTCGGAACCATATAAATCAATAGTCAAGGATCATACGAACGAGATAGAGAATATGGTAAGGTTAATTTTTTTGCATATAAATCAGATTTCGTTAGGGTAACAAGTTTACTTCTGAAAATACTTGTATTATCTGTAATTGTCTATAAAACAATTGAAATTGAAACTAAGATTGTCTTTGATGTATGAGAGACACGCTTTAAAGTTTTTTAATGGGTATATAAACTATCTTATTCAAAATATCTAATTCTTAAACTGATGGTAGTTCGCATCTATAACTCTTGAATATGTATTTTTTTATATATAAAAGATAAAACACACATATTATTATAATTTACTTTTGTTTTAACATCTACCATGGAAGAGCTGTAGCCACACACCCCACAGGGGCTCCCTAGTGTGGGGACTCGCTTCAGATCAATTTTGTCACAGCCACATTAGGGAGCGTTCAAGTATTACGTAACGCAATTTTTGGAGATTATTGACCCCCCCCCCCCATGTAACTCGCCGTAACGTTTTTCAGTACCCAAGTATAGTAAAACGTTTCGTGACCACCTAGTGACTCTTTAGTTACTATTATGTGTGTAATTCAATCAACGCCCCACATCGTAACGTTTTACAAAAGGGACCCCCCCCAATACGTTACGTAATACTTGAACGCTCCCTTACTGACTTTTTTTCAGGCAACTGAATGTTGTAAGGCAGTTGACATAGAACTAGGTGCGTCTAACAGGCAATTTTGGCAGGGTGCTGTATCCGAAATCAAAAAGGTATTTTTTGTTGGATATAACAATACATGTGAATTAACAACAATTATTATACACGAATTGGTAAAATGAAAATGTTTTTTTCAGCTCTTAAGGATGCACTTGACCAACCGTTTACTTAACGTTAAAAGGAATCTAGGTGTACGTATATTCTACAAGCCGACAAAACCAAAACGAGAATCTTTAGAAGTTTTCTTGAAACAGTATGACGTTATTAGCCTGAAGAATTCGGACCGCAAGAAAATGCTTGTTGTTCAATGTAGTACATATAAAGGATTTGACAATTTATGCAGACAAAAAACAAAAACAATTGGTAAGTTTTAAAAGTAAATTTGATGTTTTGCCTCCGTCGCTTGTAATACACAAACCTGATAAAACAATATTTTTTTAAGTTGTTAATTGATTGCTTTGAACGTAAAGATGTCAAAAACAATGTATTTATTGTGTACGAAATTGCATCATCCAAAGTTAGTTTAGTAGGTGGGAAGAGAAGCGAGACTAAGCTAGTTTAAAAAAAAATTACATTAATTTTCTTCTCAGGTGACATAACACTTACTTTTAAACCCTTACACTTGGTTGTAAATCCAAAGAAGTCTTCGTTAAAGAATGGTGAAATGATCGTCGAGCAATCCGAATCAGAGTCTGATGATGATAATGAAAAACTCAATAAAGATATAGCTGAGTGTCAACAGGATATCTTAAATAACACTGACGTTGTTTTGCTAGAGACTGTCGAGGAAATTATCGATGTAGATAAAATCCAATCTACGGATATCCAAACGTGCAGCCAAAACTCAGGTCATAAGATAATTGAAACCAACGAAGATAAAAGAGAGGAAAATGTTTCCAACTCGGTTACAGCTGCTAATATAGATAAGTATGGAAATGATAAAGAAAAGGGTAAACTAATGGAAAACATTCAAAATGGAAACAAAAATTGTGATCAGAGCAAGGATGTTACTAATACATTTGAAAAGGATGACGTAATAATTAGTGATCAAAATCTGAGTACGGGAGTCGTAATTAGGGATGGGGAAACAGAACAAAATAAATATACTATTACTGATACAATTGTTGAAAACGATGATGAAAAACAGGATTCACCACCCTTAATAGAGGATGTGGATAATGAAAAAGTTAGGAACAGTGATAAGGTCGCAAACATTGAAGATGGTATAGCTGATGACATAGATGAAGATGATTTGGAAGATTTTTAAATTATATTTCAAAGTGCAACTTCGTAAAAATAAATAAAACATTTTTTGTATACATAAGTAATATATGTTGTCTATGAGTAGATTTGACTTAATTTTTAAGTTTTTATACTGTAATCTAGCCTATTTAAGCTAATAAACAGTATAACTTAAAATAGTAGTGTTGTTTTTGACTTAATTTAAAGTCTGTATTGAACTATCCTATTTACCTAGAATTAACATTTATAGAGTTCACTTGCATTAAATCTTTTCAGTTTTATTAGCACTACACTTAAGCCGAATTTACATTACGAAACTAGTGGCTCGGAATTAGTTTTATGACATAAATTTCATCAACAATTTCACGTGTAAATTTACAGTTTCATAATGCATGCATCGGTTTCGCGACACTGGATAAATTTCGTGCCATGCGCATATTTTTTGTAAAACTAATGTCACGCAACTACTTTCACGATGAAAACGCGACACGAAACTAGTGTCGCGAAAGCATTTGCACAGGGCAGACGTGTGTGTTTGAGTGCATCGTGCAGCTAAATGACCGCCAAAATGGCAAACCAACGTTGGTCAGTTGATAAAAATATAATTTTCGAATTTTATATATTAACATCTGTACCACGACGTTCTGCATCGCAAAATGAAGCTTTGATGTTGACAGAGCCATGTCGTTGGTGATACTGTTGATTTCACGACACTATTATTTTTTGTTAAAGTAGTTTCACACGTGCTGCAACTATTTTCATGAAACTCATTCCAACATGCATAACACTAGTTTCGTAATGTAAATTCGGCTTTATAGTTTCCAAACCTACACCAGCTCAAAAGGCGTCTTCTTTTTGAGTACACCCTAGCCCCATGGTGTTTGTCTAGGTCCTAGAACAAGGTACTCCTAGACTCTAGGAGTACCTTGATGATACCTTCTAGAATCCTCTCTTATGTATCATAAAGAGGGCTAATGAATGTATTTAGGTTAAACGTAAGTATTCAATCTAGCTTTGATTCTATTGTGATTGCTGTTTTCAGAAAACGAATTCGAAAAATTCGATTTTTATGTTATCTTCTTTAGCGAAGGTCAACATGGACTAGAGGCTCCTTACATTGCTTCAATTTAGTTTATTAACCGCTTCTATAATTTTCTAACCTCGGGTCTTTAACTCGTAAACACGTTCTCAGGATAGCAGGTATGGTGCAGTTTCTTGGCAGTGGATCTTTTTTGCTTCCATTCGTATGATTACCAAGATACTTGTTTTTTTAGATATTGCATGCGATACGATTAGATAGGTACTCAATACTAACATTATGTTAGAGCGAGTACAAAATATATTCCCCCGTTCTCTATAAGAGACGTAGGTACTAGGTACTATATATTTAACTGCTGGCTATATCAGTATACCTATTTAGGTATCTTACGGGTCCATGTAATAATATGGATACGGAGAGTCGGTCATATTTTTTGTACTCTGAGATCTCAAGAAGCTTCCGCTACGCAGAGCAGGGTGAGCTTTAACCACATAAGCACATACAAAGTTGCATCACGACTGTTTCAAACGCCTTTGTGGTCGCGTCCGGATTCTTACAGGATAGGTCTGATCACCTACTTGTGTAAAAAATTACAATAAACACAAATATATGGAATAAATATCTACTTATTCGGAAATGTTTTCACCTAAAGTTCCACATTTAAAATATTGGGTATTGAAATAAAATATTTTATGCCAATGTATTTAATAAAAACTTTTTCTAATGTAGAAGATAGTATATATTATTTAAGATGCCGTAAAACTGAAGTATAAACTTTTCAACTTATAACAAAATAAGATAACATATGTTGTTTGTATTAAAAAATTGCTTTCACTAAATTTAGCGGTAGCTATTTAGTTGTAATGGTCTCGGCATGGTCAGAGATGTGTGCTGGGGCTTGCACATGTTCTGTTAGTGGGGCGAGACCTACAAAACAACTTCTGCAAATTTAATGACTCTGGCCAACTTATTCGGAAACAATACTAAGTATCACTTGCAGCAGTATCCTCAGTCCAATCATCAAGGTCTTTGCTTAGTTCTGAAATTGGTAAGTCGGCTGGATCTATGTTGTTACTTGTGTTTGTCATGTTAACATTAGAAGTGCCTGCAAATCAACACACAAATTAATTTCAATAAACAAATTCTTGTCCGATATATGTCTAGTAAATCCTAACTACCTAGGTTTCAAAGTAAATAGAATTTGCTATTGCAATTTGAAGAGTTAAATTGATATTGTGAAATGTGTTAGCTCAATTAACCTAAACAGCAATGAGGCGGAGAATTTCTTATCAATGACATGCCATATTCTATTTCAAATCTCCCTAACAATATTTTATAGCATATAATCTGGCCTAGCCTCGTTAGATATGTTTTTATGGCAGCAAGCTATTCAAATATTATCTCCCATCTACCTCATTTTACCCCCAATCTCCTATGGGGAGCATGAGCTGATGAGTAAATAAGGAGTAATACGAAATTTGCATGCCAAAAGAGTTTGAAGCTCATTATGGCCAAAATATACTATACAAACTATGGGAGCATGGTTCCTTGCTGTTAACAAATGGGCTTTTGAGCTACTTCACATTACCACAACTTCATCAAAGCGAATGCACCATAAATTTTTGTCATACACACAAATAATACCTGATTGGAGACAAGGACCCTGAAGTTCTGGAGGCAACTGGCCTTGCAACATCAAATTTTTCAGGGTTATAACAAAATCTTCGTCTACATCTCTTGGATATAACATTCGGTACATGGATATGCATTTCTTAGTATTCTGATTAGGTTCATCACCTAAGATATCAGTTAAGCGTTTTCTGACCACATTTCGCAATAAAGCATTGAATAAAGGTATTTGGTCCGGATTTACATTCCTTCTAACACAGTGAAGCATATCCTTCATTAGAATTTTGGAAGGCCAGTATAGGTTTTTTGATGGTTCTCCTGAGCGAGGAGTTTGGTCTTGTGGCCGCTTCCGTTCTCGTTTTTTTGGAGGTACAGTGAGAAGTGCACTGCTAGTGGAGGATTGTGTTGAATCCTCCACGGGTAAATCAGGTGTTCCTGACTTCTGTGAAACATTTTTTCCCAGAAATGTAATTTGATTTGGGTTAATTAAAATTGATTGAAATTGGGTTGATTAATTAAAAACAATTTATGACCTTTTAACATACTTGATTAAATCAGGTACTTAAATTAATATGTATATAATTTCCTAATGATAATAGTCAGCTCATGAATTTTTTACTAACATTGATTTGTTTTGTAACAAAATTCATGAATACTAAGCAAACTAAGTAAAGACTTACTTGTAGCATTTCTAGCCGCTTTTGCTCCAGTAATAGGTTCCTTTCTGCCTCCAGAAGCATACGCTTCTTGTTTGTCAGTTCAATCTCCAACTTAAAGAATAAAAAAAACAAATTAAAGTTTTAATAATAATAAGAATAATATTTACTACTTTTTACTACCTTTTTTAAAGTAACAAGTGAAACTCAATGACCTGTATTTTATATGCTGGACTAGCTATTTAAAATTAAATGTTAGCTATTTGAGTATACTTTTAAATTGGCACAAGAAATTAATACTTGTATCAACTAAATGTTTCATAGAGAATTGCGAACAAATATTAAATAATAATAATAAAATTTCCAAGTACTACAAGACAGAGTTTTGTACTATTAGTGTAATATATAGTACATTAATAAGGTAGATATCAGCTAGATGTAAAATTAATTTAAGCCAGCAAAATCAAACAGTTGAACCTCTTTAAAAATGAAAATTCATATTTAATATAATGCCGGTATAAACACTAAATATTTTTTTTTTATTTATAATTGTGCAAACAGTTAATTTTAACTCCTTTCATATATAATGTTGATATTTTTTCATTATTGTTTAAATCATCTGCAAAATACTTTATGGCTACCAAAACTCATTTGTAATTGAAAGTAAACTTAGATAGATTACTTTCAAGTACACTAGTCATTGCTGCCAGCACTGATATGGCTATATTTATTATGGATATATTTTCAAATCAGCCCAAGAGTTTGAGATCTTTTACCAGTCCAGCGTAGTACATATAGGTAAGTGGCCAAACTTCATACAACCCTTTAAGTACCTCAAGTTTTGTTAGTTCCTCGCGCAAGTGAGGGCTCCTATCCCTTTCTCTTACTGGAGAGTAAGGTCTCTGAAATTCAACTGGCATTACGTCCCTCTCAATTTTCACATCTTCAGCAAATTCTTGTGGATCGCTAGTATTATCTGCATTATGCTTTATCCAGCATTTTAACTTGTATATATCTTGATCTGTGTGCTGATAAGGATAATCCTGTAGAGTTCTTGCAGCAAAATCTGCAGCAGCTTCTGTTTCAAAGCGAATTAACATGTCTTTTGAGTTATTAGATCCTGAACTCATCGACTCGATCCAGAATTGTAATGGCGGCTTTTTGAAAACGTAACTTCTCAAAAATGGACCATTTTCTGCCTCCTTACCTGGTTAATGTACGTTTTAATGATTTGATTTGTTACAGATAAAATAATATTATAATTAATATTACGAATTAACTTACATTTTTTGGGAGACCGCTTACTACTACACAATTATTGGACATGATTAAGTTGTAATAAAATAATTAAAACCAATCAAAGATATTGGATAGATTTCTGTATAATTGCGTATGAGGAAGATTAAATTTAAGATAACAATCAGTTCCAATATGTTATATGAGCACAAATAAATAGCGATGAATTAATTTATTTCTAAAATAGTTTTTTCTTAAAATGGTCTAAATTCTAAAATGACAACAATCAGCTATGAGCTAACATCAGCTGTATCGTAGTCTGTTAGTTTTATAGATAATAGTGACATTTTTTTATTAGGTGCACAGAAAGGGACTCGTATAAAGGAATAGGATTTTTTTTTTTTCGGAATAATTAAGTCTTGGGCACTTTTACATACATCATATAATTTTGTAAGAAATAAACAATTTTTTCATGACAGAATACGTAATTTCTATGGTAATTTAGCTATTCACAAATCTGTGAATTGTCAATTGTCAAATCTTTAAGCCCAACAAAGTAGAAATAAATATTTGTGAGTGTGGCAATACTTGGGGATTTTAATCATATATTCTTCGCCTGCACTCGACATGACCGTTCCCTTTTATTTCCTCACTTTTATCCATTAAAATTCCTCTTCCTACTTCAATTTCTGTCCTATTATCTAATATAAATATGGATGTATATAGAATTTTAGCCAGTTTTATTTTTCATAACAATATAAAATTATAACCATTTATGTACTTATATAATAAATTTATCTGATCCTTTTCCAAATTCCGCTCCAATTTCTAATCCAATAAAATAAATCTAATAACGCACTTCCTAACTTTTTTACATGGCTGACGCACAAACCGTGGGGAGGCAGGACAAAAAAAAAAAAAAACAAAGTAGAAATAAATATTAAATCCAATGAATCCATGAAACTTGAAAGTAAAGGACAAGTTTAAATTATTCTCCACCTTTTCACTCTTTGCTATTTATAAAACAATATTAATATGGCTGATGAAAAGTATATCATAGTAACGGGCTTTCCCGGACGGGTAATAACACACCTTTAGTAATTGTTTCTGGAAACTAGAAACTGTGTATGAAACGAACTTGTGTCGAAAATAATGACAATAATTTGGTTTAAAAACTTCCAGCTGCGACTAACGTTTTCGAGTTTCAGATTACGGGGTCAGCAATAGTCAGAAAGCTCTCGTGGATAGTTAGAGGACATTTTGAGATTGTTGCAATGCAACCAGCTCCAAAGGGCCTCAAGAAATGTTTTATTAAGTTGTCCCCGCGGCTGAACCTACAGAATGTTATTAAGAAAATTAACGATGCCAGTTTTGGTCATTACAAATTGTTGGTGACTCCTTGCAATGAGCCTATACCAGTAGGTTTCAACTTCAACTATCAATTCTATATATATATTTCTTCACTTTAATGTAAATTCTTGTTTTTTGTCATAATATGTAGGAATTGTAATTGTAAAGATGTCAGGGAATGTGTCAGGGCCTCCATGATAAAAATACTCAGGATATGCTAAAAAGCATCAACTAAAAAGCAGGATGTTGTCATGCTGCTTTTTAGTTGATGTGAAATTTTGGGTCCAATTTCTACTTATATATATATTTGTATGCATGGGGTTTGTGTTAACCATTATATATTATTCAAAATATAAAAAAAAAATTGTTTGAAATTCATAAAATTAAAATTACAGAAAGACCTTGATCAATTTATTAGGACAACAAGCAATGTACTCTTAAAGTTTACTTTTTTTGTTTTTTATAACTTGTTAGTAAATAACGTTTTTTTAGGAACAGAAGAGAAAGAAACCTAGGGTTTTGCCAGACCTTCTACGCAAGAAAATGCAGATTCCAATCGAACTATCACCAAAAGAGGTAAGTTAGTTTTTTTAAAGCTTAGAAATGAAATGATTTGATTAAAACATTGTGTTGGTTTAGTCTTTATGAAGAAAAACCAAAATATATTAAACACTATTTTCAAAAGTGTCCTTCTAAAGAGCTTTTTCTTCTTCCTTAAATTTGGTAATTTGGTTCCTCGAGGTCAAACCAAAGATTTCCACTTAAAAAAAATTGAAAAAACAAATAGTAGTGATACTGTCACTGCAATACAAGATGAAACTGTAATATAGCATATATTTACAGGTTATTATTAATGTTCACAATGAGATGGTGCGGGAGTTAGAATATAAGTATACTGGACTGTTTAATTTGAGCAAGAAGACCGATCATAAACTCATGGAAAATTTATGCATTGTAAGTATATAGTGAAAGAGTGTTAATTATGAATGATAGTAATTTGTATTTCAAGTCACTATCTCGTCTTCAGCGCCGACAAACGTCATATCAGTTTGTTTGTTTGACATTCTAAAATATAGCCTAAGGCCGTTAGTCCACCGCCGCCGTCACGGGACGAGAGCGAGATTATTTCGGACCGAGTTTAAGATGATGTGACGGCGATCATGTGTCCACCGCGCCGTTATATCAGTGGCCCCGTTCTGGAGCTTTGTCGTGCGTGGTAGTCGCGTTTTCCTTTTTAGCTAGTTTCAACCTGCGACAATTGCTTCTTCTATTGCTATTGCTACTTGCTACGCAATTGCTACTTTTGTACGTATGAAGGCGTAGTCGATGCAAATAATTTTGGATTCATCCGCTAATACGTAAACGATACATCACAGGAGCGTGTTATGTACTTCACGACAAGTTGCGGTGCCATAACACTCCAAAACACGAACTACGTGGTACTATTTTGTGGTATGCATGCCCTACGTGTTTTGTATAGCCGGCACATCGGCCCGTCATAAAACCGGGCCGAGTTCTTGCGGTCACGCCGAACTACTCGAAACATCGGCGGCCGGGATGACGGCGCTTGGGTGACGGGCGTGCGGTGGACACATCGCCATATTAAATGTATGTATTGCTAAATCGGCGTCGTCATCTCGTTCTCGGTGACGTTCCGGTGACGCCCCGGTGACGGCGGTGGTGAACAAACGGCCTAAGGGTTCTTAGATTAGAGAGAGACAAACAGTTGCCTCAATATATCAAAAACATGTGCACCAGGCACATCACTACATATTTTTATTGATTTTCCAGGTAATAGCGGAGAGATTAAAAAAATTAGCGTCGTCTTTTAAAAGGATGGATTCTCCGTTTCATTTGAGTTTAGCGTACAGAAAGGCGTATCCGCACTTCGGGGACTTCCAATTACTGTTGGCGACGTTACACGGGATCGAAGATGCGGAAGCGTTGCCGCGATCGCAAATTAACGAGAAAGAACTCATGTCTACTGTGAATCAGCAATTTTGTAAGTCTATATTTATATATAACTTTGACTTGAAGCGTGAATTTATAAAATTTGTGATTGTTTTATAATAATCTTAATAATTTATTGCTAGAATATGGTACAAAAATTTGAAGGTGGTACAATCGTAAATCCCATATTCTGCCACACACAATGGCGGAATTATACATTTTACATTATTAGTGAAGGTCAATTATATTATTTGTATCGTACATATCATATCATACTTTATTAAATTTATATCAACTATAATGTGTCACGCAAGTAATAATAATAATAATAATCATATATAGTACATTTTTTCCAGAAGTAATACACCAAGTCGCTTTTTAAAGACTAGTCGCAAGATCTATTAATTATTTTGGTAAATTAATTCATAATATATCAGAAAATAACTAAATCAGTTTATATAACTCGATTTTAATATTTTTGATCAATTAGCATGTGTAAGATATAGGCGATATTTAAACAATTTTCAGTGATCGGCAACGTTCCGGTAGAAAAGGCACAAGAAACTTGCAGAAAGTATTCCGCTCGTATTGTGAAGAAGGTAAATTAGGTTTTTATATACTAAAGTTTATATTTTAATGATTTTCATTAATTTTGTTTGCGCTTTAATATAAAACAGCCTTTAGTAAAATATGTTATTCAGTCTGTAGTAAATTATGTTATTCAGTCAGTAGTAAATTATGTTATTCAGTCAGTAGTAAATTATGTTATTCAGTCTGTAGTAAATTATGTTATTCAGTCAGTAGTAAATTATGTTATTCAGTCTGTAGTAAATTATGTTATTCAGTCTGTAGTAAATTATGTTATTCAGTCTGTAGTAAATTATGTTATTCAGTCTGTAGTAAATTATGTTATTCAGTCTGTAGTAAACTTTACAAAAGAATTTTTAAAATCAGTCCTTTTTGTTTGTCTCGACTGATTTGGCTAATTATCTTAAAATATGTGGAAGTTCAGGGAAGGTTTAAGCCATATAATATATTTGAAAAAAAATAACATACCCATATTAATATAATGTTTTGCTGTCACATATATTTTTGAAGATTGATTTGTAAATGTCGTTGCAATTTTTGGAGTGAAAACTTCTTTAGCGGCGTTGTACACTTTTGGAATGGCTAAAAAATGTTATACTCGCGTCAGGACACGTGACCTGATCGAAAATTCGTAAGACGGATCGAGAGTAGACAGCTGGCGCAGCGTATTTAATGTAATATAAATTGTCATGTTTGTGTATGATAGCCCAATAAATAAATATTGTATGCTACCACATAAATGATAGTACTTTAATACTGATAATCAAAGCAATTCGTGCAAAATTATTCCCTAACCATTTCAAAATATCAAAAATGCACAACGTTAATATTCAAGTTTTCACTTCTGCCGGCACTCCCGGAGTTCAACCGGTATGTAAGTACATATATCTTTAATTTGTAATTAAGGTCTGCTAGTTAGTACATTATATTAAACTAGCTGGTGCCCGCGACTTCGTCTGCGCAGGATTAAAATAATAGCGTGAAAGAAATTTTATCTACTATAAATACCAGAAGCAATTTTAAGTATCAAGAAAGTATATGTTTTCATTTCGGAATCAATTTATTACTCCCAAATGTGCATTTGAAATTAATTATCAATTTTTATTGTAAGTATGGTAGGTTCACTAATTTGACCTAAGATATAGTTATATGCTGTGGCGGGCTTTTTTGTAGGACTATTTAAGATAAACATTTCCATTATACATTCCATATGTGTAACTCTAGCGGTTTTGGTAGCGCACGCCAGAATAGCTCGCAGATGGTAGATTTTTTTCTACTTGATATTTTGGACAATTCACACAATATCTTTATAAATTGTAGCCTATATGTTATTCTGATATATAAGCTATATTATTGTAGTTTCATTAAAATCCATTCAGTAGTATTTACGTGAAAGAGTAACAAACATCCATCCATTGTTACAAACTTTCGCGTTTATAATATTAGTAGGATTTTAATAATTTTTGCGTGCCGTGAATATTAAAGGTTTTTAAGAATTGTAAAATCGTTTTGTTTCTAATTTTCATACATGTATAAGGAGAATGAATATATTCCAGGTAGTCGAGCATATAAATAAATTGAAGACTGAAGTTGAAGATCCGGAAAATCCCGAAGTGGGAGTGGCTAAAACAAAAGTAAGGCAACAGCTGAAGAGGCTTGAACAATTTTTGCCCGATGTAAGTTATAATAATAAGTTATTTATTGCAAGAATATGGTACAAAATGTTAAGGTGATACAATCGTAAATCGTTCGCATATTCTGCCACACACGATGGCGCGCAAATTTTTTATTTAAGATTGCTTTGAACCAATCCTATGTGTCTGTTACGTAACGTCCGTACCTTTTAATTATAAAACTTAATATGACAAAATTGAAAGTAACATAAAATGGCAGGTAACATAAAAATTATATTTCCTGTCAAACTTAAATCTAGTTTCGAGAGCTGTCAAACCATTTTTCTGTAAGAATTTTGACTTATTTGACAGCGTACAAGACGAGATTGTTGTGACGAATTAGAGCATGGACGTATTTGTCTCAATTCAACGACTTTTATAGCTTAGAAAACGTGTATTTGAAATAAAACTTTTGAATTATTTATTTACTTTATTACAATTTACATTTATTTACTTTATACAATTATTTATTCTGAGTGCTGTTTGCTATTGTCGATAAATCAAAAGTCCATACCCGTATCACCACGACGCCCGTCGTTCCACAACTGAGCGTTTCTTGTGGCTGTTTTTGCCGCGCACCAACACGTTGGAACCAGCTGCCCACTGAAGTATTTCCGAACCATTTCGATTTAGGGTCCTTCAAGAAATGATCGTACCAATTCTTAAAAGACCGGCAACGCACTTGCGAGCCCTCTGTAAATATGATTGTGCGGGCGATGTCACTTAATATTAGACGCTATTTGCTAAATAAACATCATTTCAATCAAATAATTAATGAACTGTTTAATAATTATAATTTTATTATTTAGATTTAGATATTTGGACAAATTTGAACATTAATTTTTTTTTTTCAGATAGTCAATGAAGTTGTAAACAAACACTTTTTACCTAAATTACCTATGTATCAGAGGGTCCGGGTAAGATCATTTTTGGATATTAAAACTATTCAGCATCATTTGAGTAATTTTTGTGTGTCAATCGTGAGGAAAACATCGTGAGGAAACCGACATGTCTTAGACCCAAAAAGTCGACGACGTGTGTCAGGCTGATCACCTACTTGCGTATTAAATTAATCATGAAACAGATTCAGAAATCTGAGGCCCAGACCTAAAGAGGTTGTAGCGCCAGTGATTATTATTATTATGAACAAGGTAAAGTAAAGAATTTTGACGTTTTAAATGATATTTTTTTCAATGAACGAAAAGTGACGAAATTTTTATTGTTATTATTAATCTTATATACCCATGAACGTTTTTAGTTTTATATTTATGTTCGATACTTCAAATTCTAAACAATTTTAGATTTACGGCGAGCCATACATGCCGAATCGTGCTATTACCGAACCATTATTCAAGAGTTTCTTTATCAAGAGATTCGCAAGATCTGAGAAAATGTTTAATATGCTTTCGTGTGTAGTGCCGAGACAAAACTATAACAAATTGTTAGCTAAGGATAACATTTCTTTGGGTGAGTAAACTCCAAAATAAAGTAAAAAATATTAGTCGGACAATCTTATAGTATAAATTCTTCTATCGTTAAAACTCGTAAGATTCATATAATACCAAGTCGGTTAATTTAACGTAACATCTAATAGTGACCATATCCATATTTTTGGGCGCAATGCCGTGCCAGATATATCCTATAACCTTATTTATAGTTTAAAGTTATAAAAAAGTATTACGTATTTAATAATTAATATTGATTTTTTAATTTCGTAAATATTTGAACCTTTTTGTATTTACAAAAAGCCAAGGAGAGAGAAACTGTGAATAAATGTGACATTTTTACTAATCTAGATGAATTAATTCCCTTCATAAATATGTACCTCTATCTCCATATACAGGGTGGCCCAAAAAGTCGTGGATCAAACGCAAATAGATGAGGTCATCAGCTGCAAAAAATTGTTCTACGGGAGGTCTCTAAGCTCAACCCCTGCAGAGTTATAATTTATTTTGCGTTTTATAAGAAAATTGACTTTTTTTACTAATTCTTATTAAATTTCGAAAAAATATACACCCTGTATCTTTTACATAATATCCACTAGATTCCCTATTTGCGTTTGATTCACGACTTTTTGACCATCCTGTATATCTCTTTTCGTCACAGCGACAGAAATTTACCTATTAAAAAAGCAGAAAATTTGACAGAAAGAGACGAAAAAAGTAGTTTTTATGATTAAGGTTTAGCTTTTATAACCGTATATATTTCCAGCTGATTGTAAACTGGTGATACGCGGAGAAGATATTGAGAAGTACTCAATTCCGGAGGAAATAAAACAAGATCTAGCTCAAAGCCTGGATCAGGGTGGAGCAGACGTTGAAATGGTCGAAACGTGGGAGGAATGGTAGAAGAGAAATAAAGATGTTTTGAAATGAATTGTGTTTTTTTACTTGTTTTTATAGAACGGGGCAAACGGGCAAGAGCCTTACCTGACGTTAATTGGTACCGTCGCCCATGGGCACTCAAAGTGCCAGAAGGGTCGAAAGTAGTTTCTGGTCTTTTAAATTTGGTACGCTCTTTTCTTGAAGGACCCTAAGTCGAATGGTTAAAATAAAAAATATGTTTATTATGGAATATAAGATACAGGTATCACTTATTCCATATCATTAAATTTGAATCGGAAGACATCCCTACTCATCGCCAAAGAAGACACAGGGTGTAGGCCGGGAGGAAAAGCCGGCGTGAAAAACTCTCGGTACTCTTTAAATCCGACGCGCGACGCGTACGGCCGCGCAGCCATCAGCGCTGACCACCGTGCGCGCTGATATCTACGCGTCATTCAAAAACCCTTCCTAGAAGTTCATATATCTCGACCATCAGCGCCGACGGTGCGCGTGCGGTCGGCGTGAGACTAAATTCAGCCTTATTTATAATTGTTGTCAAAACTTCGGTCGAAATACTTGCCCACGCTATAAAGGCACCTTGCCTTTAAAATATTAATCACCTTCCCCTAGAATGCATTACACGACAGTGATCTATAACTTCTCCGGAGGCGATTAATTGTTTGATAATAATTGATCGTCGTCGTTAAAAAAATTTGAATACAACGTGGTGAAACATGCAGAGACCCACAGCCGTGTTGGATCCTTCGGTATAAATACAGGCAAGTTTCTTTAAATGTTTTGAATAATTTTGGATGCTTTTTACAGTCATAACTGCTTCTATAATATATTAACTTAGTACTGGCACAGAGGCCTATTAAAAAGGATAAAAATAAGAAACAGCAATCTAAGGGCTAGGGTTGTTCTTATTAACACAGAAAAATTATAATTGGTGCACAGATTACATATAGTCAAAAAATTACAAACAAAACTTTTAAAACATTATTTATTCAGATTTGACATAAAATAAATAAAATTGCAAATAAAATGCATTGTCATCGCAAAATAATATAGAGAATATAAACATGTATACATTTAGTTACGTTAACCGACCTTTTAACTGTGTAATTGCGCGTTAAAAAGTCGGTAAACTTGAAACTTTAATCGCACAGCAACCAAAGACTGTAAATTGGAATGGAAAATCGGTGGATAAAAAAATACTGCTATTTATGTTATATGAATAATTGTGACATAATCTGTTATATTTGAGATTCAACATTCATATATTTGTACTATCACTTAAAAATATTTCATAATTTATACAATTTCAGTTAATTAGCAAAAAAGCAAATTTTGAAAAATCTATATCTCAAATAGTAGAGGAATATACAAGTTTAGTATAAGGCAATTTTGTCTATGAGTAGACTGTGCGATTCAACCATTCGTCTAGGGAAAACGTAGCGTATTCGCCCCCCGAAGATCTTCCTTTGAAGGTTTCTGAAAATTAAAAAAAACAATTAAAAAATAATAAAAAATGGCGCGAACTTTGATTAGTAAGCGTGTAGGCGATAGAATGTTTACAGGGTATTGATATTTTACACAATTTACTACCCGTAAACAGACTATACATGAATTGAGCCGTTTGCAAATAGTCATATTTAAAAAAAAAACCCATTAAAATTATAATACAAGTAGCTTTTAAATTGTTTAAACCATTGCAAAAGACGATAAGATCTAAGAGGAAAATCGAAATAAGTAACCAAAAAAAAAATCGAAATTGAAAGGAAATATAGAATATAAAAATATATTTTTTAATCTATGTTTTCAGACGTTCCTCTTAGGTTTGAATGATGCATACAATATGGTGATATTGTATAGTTATACTTGTTCGTGTATCCGTTTGTCCGCTCACGGGACCGCCAGCTCACGTTCGAGATTTTCAAGCGGCTCGTTGTTTGCTGTTTTATATTAATATTAATTATAATACTAAAAGCGACATACATACTTTTTCTCATAGAAATACTATTTAGAATATATATACGTTAAAATTTGTTTTTAAACATTTGTTTAGGACAGGGGTTTGACCTACAGTTCATTGCGAAAATTGTAAAATAAAAAGTATTTATTTACGTTAAAAAAATTACGTTAAAAACGTAAAATTGCTATACAATCCAAAAGAATTCAAAATAATGTTTAATTTTACTCAAATCTTCGTTAAAAATAGACATTTCAAATAATATAAATTAATTTATTTTAATAACTTCTAAGCTAAATGCCGTATATATTTATATATTTTTACATACTTTGAACTGAAACAAAAACTTACCAATCATAGTTTTGAGTCGCACAGCGCACATAATGAAATCATCGAACTGAATGTAGCCATCACTTGTTCCGTATCTGTATTTATTATAAAGCACGATTTTTATAAATAAATTTCTAAAGATTTTTTTGTACAACATTATTTTAATTTAAGAATATTTATCAAATTAGATGTTTACGATACGGAAAAGTTACTTTTAACATAGCTTAATTGATGTCCAATTTCTATAAAAAACGGAAACTATAAATTTCTTAAAAGAAATCGAACCATTAGCTGGTTCAGACTTCAGATTTCTGTTTCTTGATTTCCATAGACTAAGAGAGCAGTGTTGGCCTCGTGGCTTCAACGTGCGACTCTCATCGCACAGGTCGTACCTTCGATCCCCGGCTGTGCACCAATGGACTTTCTATGTGCGCATTTAACATTCGCTCGAACGGTGAAGGAAAACATCGTGAGGAAACCGTCTCACTCGCAAAAAGACGGCGTGTGTCAGGCACAGGAGCCTGATCACCTACTTGCCTATTAGATTGGTAAATGATCATGTAACAGAAATCTGAGGCCCAGACCTAAAAAGGTTGTAACGACACTTGTATTTTGATCTTAATAGACAGCAATTATTAATGAAACCTACCTGTGAGCCAAAACATTAAGGACGTGCGCGTTGACCGTATATCCGGCAGAGTGCAGGGCGTCCCTTAAATGCTGGGCTGGTATTGCGCTACGACCCTCAGTGTCGTAAAGACGGAACACCGCCTTGAAGGATAAAAACGATTTTAAATTCTATCAGCGGATTAATGAAGTTTGGAAGTCAATAGACAAAAAATCCCAATATATTTTTATATAAAACTAGCTGACCCGGCAAACGTTGTTTTGCCATGTATATCTAGGAACCATTATTTTAGTTCAATAAAAATAACTATCTACTATAATAAAAAATAGGGGTTGATCGTAGAGGGCTGAAATTTAGGGGATGTGGATTTGAAAGATAGTAACCGATTCTCAGACTTACTGATTATACATTAAAAAATTCATAAGAATCGGTCGAGCCGTTTCGGAGGAACATTCTGACACGAGAATTTTATATATTAGATAGGGGGCAAAGTGGTGCTTGTTTAAGTAAAAATACGTTGTAAACCTTTCGTATACAATATGACCTGAGTAACGGTTGTTTTTTGTTTTTTGATGCTTTTACTCTTGCAAAACTATTAGTAATAATAATAATTAATTTTCAAGAAAATGGTACAAAAATATTATGGTGGTGGTCCGGTCTTACATAATTAAAAGGTAGAATTTTAGATAGAAGTTATATTTATATGTCATTACATTATGAATTATTTTATCATATTATTAAAATATATTATTGCGTCATCAAATTAATATTAATAATATAATATTTCACGCAAATAATCAGTAATAGAATAATAAATTTTCGCCAAAAGTAAAATACTAAGTTGATTTTTAAAAACTTTAGTAGGAAGATCTTGATGAAATCTCTTGTACGATGTTGTTTGCGTTGTTCTTTATAAGCGCTTATAAACTATTTGTTCCTCCTTCAATCTGGAAATCTCGTACATACAGTAAAGACATCCTACTCTGGAACTCTCCTACACACAGTAAAAACAGCCTTTAATAATCAATCAACTCACCCTCCACTGTCGCAAGTCGATCCAAAGCGATTTGAACTCTTCAAAGCCGAGTCCTCCCGAGTTGTCTTTATCGAGCATCGCGATCATACTCCTACATACATCCTTCGAGAAACCCTGACCGCGGAGTTCTGTTTTCAAATAATATAATTAATAATAATACAATAATAACTATAAAATTGATAATAATACAATAGAAGTAATATATTTGATAATAATGCAATAATAGTAAACACTTTTAAGGGCCTACAGTTATTATATTTTTGCCTTTATGTTGTGTATGTGTGTTTTGTTGTTTATATGTGGTAAAGTACATTAAATAACATTATTAAATATATTATAAGATACAAACGCTTTAAATTATAGTTAAATTTGACATAACTGTAGGCCTTTAAAGAACAATGTGTAGCTAACTGGAGTAACATTTACTGAAGTTAGCAACATTATTCTGATGACGTAATTTCTCTTACATTCTAGTTTTATGGAAATGGAGGTGATTTCTTATAATTTTAAATAAATTTAAAATGCCCATTTTTGTGATAAACATGCAATAAGCGGTAAATGTAAATTTCACCAAATTCTTTGGCAAAATCTACATTTATGATGGTTAGTGGCTTAAGCGTAAACATTTATTTTTCGTATTTCGAAATATTTAAAATAACCTGAAAAAAAAACACAGTAAAAAAAATTCAAATAGACATTTTAAAATGCAGCCTCCATTTCGATAAAATATAAATAATAGAATCATGCACGGCACTGCAATCCTGTGAACATGTAAAGACACATTAATAGTATATTTAAAATACCTTATTAGCTACATAAAAAATAAATAAAGACCATGAAAGTTTTTATTAAATAATGTATGAACATTACAAATGGCATTATTAACTATCATCAAAATTGGTTAAGTCGTTCTTAAAGAAGCGTGAATTGGTAAAACTGACTAACATTTTGTTTTAATACCAGTAAAAATTGTTTTGTTTGAAATTAAATTGAATTGTTCGAAATTGTCTTGTTTGAATTTTCCTTTACCTTGCGACTGTGGCTGATTCAAATGCACCTGTTCCTGATTCTGTTGGGCTACTTGTTGCAAATCGACCCCGATCTCCTTGCAAATGGGTGCGCAGAGTGCACAGAGCAACTGCTCTAGGCAACTCTGCTCTTGGGGACTCCCTCCGCCATCGTATGCAGCGCCGTGACGCATTGCCATTTCTATTAACGTACGTAGACCATGTTGTCTTATTATTCCACAACATTGAAGGGGATTGCCCGTTACGGCAACGAGACTTATGATTAATAATTTCAATGAATTCGTTAATACTATGTTATATTGGGCACTCTCCATTTTATTGCATTATTATAATGGTTTTTGTTAATGTAAGACAAATGAAAAAAAACTTGCACATAGACACTGACTTTAGTATAGTTATTAGGTTTGGGCTACCAATTTTAGGCTGTTAAAATAGCAATTTACTATTCTGTAATCACAGTATAATATTCCTGCGTCTAATATTTGTATAAAACAGCGTTTGGTTGAATGTATGAAATATTTGCAACTAAATGGAAACACGAACAAATAATAAATAATAGAATACGTGTACAGAAAATATATGGTAAGCAAGCAGGCTAAAACAGGTTTAATAGAATCTTCATATTTGTTATAAGTAACAGGGTAAGGTATTACTAATTTCTATAAACCTTTTTTTTAATAAAACAGGAGGCCAGTGGGCAGCTCATCTGAAGTGATCCTCCGCCCATGGACACTAAATGCCAGAGAACTCGCGAGTGTGTCGCATTGGTGCGTTGTAAGAATTGGTACACTTTGCTATATGTGTAATTTATATCTATGTAAACTTATTAATTACATATAATTTTTTCTTGTATAGGGGGCAAACGCTCCTACGGGACGCCCAAAAAGGCCAGCCAAAAGTCAGTCACACATGGACACCCATTATAGTGGGTTGCCAGCCTTTAAAAATCATGTTTGTGCACCTATTATCGAGATCACACATTGGGTCGAGTTATTTTATTTTTGTTGGTTTGGTTATAAATATATATACAGCTTTGGTTACGCAAAAAATATCTGCAAAATCTGGATACGAACGCAGTAAATTAACAGGTTATTAAAAAATATAATCATACAAATATTTGATGCAAGATTTACAGAGGACAGATGCTATCTCTTTTCACCAGCGTAAACACGATTTGACAGAAAGAGACGAATATATTATTGTGATTGCGTTAAGAATAATTTAGTTTAAGAGGTGATAAATTGTCATTTATACACTACTTAGTTACTTACATAATTTCTCAGCGAAATAAGAAGCATTAAAACACCAAGCAATATTATACACATAAATTAAATTAAATACAGCTTCAACTATAAATATAAATAATCCGAAACTGTATATAATTTAATGACACAAAATGGGCATTTTATTACGTATTATTTTATACGAAAAATATATAACATATGCGAAATCAACATATAATTAAAATTTAAAAACCAAAAATTTGTTCTGAAATAAAAATGAAAGTGAACTTCTATTTATCCTAAATCTTCTTTATTGGTACTAATATCGATGCAAATTCTTTTGTAGGCCAAAACGAATATTCACAAAAGGTATAATAAAATTGTTCTTACATAAAACTGATGAATGCACCAGTGGCGCTACGGCCTTTTAGCAGGCCTAAAAGGGAACGCCTCAGATTTCTGTAGGTTTCGTGATCATTTTCTTTTTTTGTCTAAGGCCGCTTTCCTTACAATGTTTTCCTTCACGATTGTTAAATGTGCACATAGAATTCAAGCCGGGGAGTGAACCTATGACCTCAGGAATGTTTCGCACACTAAAGACACTAGGCCAATACTGTGTTGCTAATGTAAGAGTATACTTCTAAATATCTTAATTTTTTAAATTTGGACCCAATCTTTTGTAGGCCACCTATCTATGTGAATAATATTAAACTCCCATTTGAATTTTTATGTTAATTACCTATTAAATAAGAAAACCTTTAATTCCTAATAAACTCTACCCCTTCTCTTTATATTTCATAGCCTATCTCTGTTACTTACCCTCTCTCATGGCGTAATCCAGGATCTCCTTCAGCTCCTGCCAGTCTACTTCTCCGTCATCTCCAGCGAGACGGTCAAAGAACTGCCTCACGGGATCAGCTGGCTCCGGTTGAGAGGGAAGGACGTCTTTCACCTAGGAAGTCATTTTTAATGTCAACCACCAAAGTATTAAAGGGTCGGATAACTTCCAAATTAGCTACTTATTACTTATTGGTAGGACGAACACTATTGTTGCGTTTCACGACTGTCAGATAGCGCTATTCGTCACATAAAGTCCATCATAAGTTAGTTCGATGAAGTGTCAAATAGCACAATTTATCTTCCAAATAATTTATATGTTGCATAGCTATTCGGTACTGTATCCATACATTGTGAAACAGACCCTTATATTTGTGGATTAAGATATATATTCTTTATAAAGACTTTGAAACCGAAGTTCATCAATAGACGAGCGACCCGCCCCTGTAGGTAACCGGAAGCAATAAACCTAGATTTTTTTGAAGTTATATTTCTTTTGGCGCGTTAGGGAAAAATTACGAGTAAATTTTTACGATGCGCGCACACCGTCGAAAAAAACCGACACCCTGAATATCTGTTCAAACGTCGGGAAAACGCTGGGCGCTAGTTGGCGCTTGCTCTGTTTTATCGAAAAGTTGCATTGTCGTCATGGCGTAGTGTTTTCCAGAGTCATGTTTATTTAAACTTAAATAATGATTTTTTTACGAGAAAACCCGTTCCAATGTGATAAAAAAATAAAATAAATAATATGTTTATTATGAACATATCAGATAAGGTATCATATTCCACGTTATTAAATTTGAATCGGTAGATATCCCTCTATGGAAAAAAAGAGGGTGTAGGCCGAGAGAAAAAGCCGGCGATAAAAAACATAGTGTTTATTGTTAAATATTATGATTAGTACATATTAGTGATGGACCATAATAAAATAAAATGCAATTCGAAGAGGGAAACGTCCCTGAATGATTACGCCAAAAAAGTATAACTTTTAACGCGTGCACATAAGTTCACACGTTTTTTTAATTCTATGGCAAAATTTACAAAATCTGTTCAGTAGTTCCAGAGGTTCCCCCTACAACCTGACTTTACTTCTTTATAATATTTAAAACTTACCCGATCATCAACTTCTCCCATGCCAACATCTTCGTCATTCTCACTGAAAAGATATTTTTTTTATATTTAAGGATAAACACAAGGAGAAAGAGTGTATAGGAGACTTAAGTAGAAAAGGTATATAAACTTTATTCTAACTTATAGTACTGTTTAAGGGTAAACAAAAAAAATATGACAACTCCAATATTTTTGATATACAAAAGTTAAGTTCGCTCCAGGACTTGACCCTAAGGGTTAGATTTAAAAACGAGAAGGTCCATATTCTTATCTATGTCACAGACTCGCCTTGAGCGCTGTCAAATATGTCAAAATTCAATTGACAAAATATGAAACAGGATGCAATCTCTTCCAGGTAACCTTCACTTCTCACTTTTACTATTAAAAAAAAATCAGAAATAAATCATGTGTATTTTTTATCATAACAATGAAATCCGAATTATTCAGTTTAACTTACGTCATATTGTTGTCCTTCTCAGAGAAGACTCGAAGAAGGAATTCTCCCTCATCGTTCGGTTCGAAGGTGGACGGAACTATGACGTATCGGCCTTGTTCCAATTTAAATCTGGAAAAATCATTAATATGTGAAGTATTTTTTAGTTTTGTTTACGATTACGTACGCTGTAATGAGTAAACTGTTATGCTACGGTCACACGCGCGCCGAGCAGCCCGGCAGGCTGCCTGGCGGGCTGCGCGGCATGCAGCCCGTCTCGGGCCGGCGGACATTCAAGCTGTTCACACGCACGCCGTCGTGTCAGTCAGTATGCCCGATTCGCGGCATTCACGTTCACAGGCGCGTTCACGGGCTCGGGCGTACCGTTTACACGCTCGTGAATGTGAATGTGCACGTTGAATGTAGAGTTGAACGCGCGCGTGTGAACCTACCATAAAGTAATCATTTGACACTTGTTACTTCCGACATATTTAAAAAAAAATAATAATGTCTATGAATTTATGAGCTCTGTGACATAATGACAATGGCAGCTGACACCAGCGCCATTGCTCCGGCATATATAACTGTGATATATATATATTAGGTTGGGGAAAAAGTCTTTTCGCATTATAGTACGTATGAACTTGTAATAAAATCTCTTTGGCTATACTATAAGTATCTGGCTGGTTTTGTTATCAAGGAATTTTGAGATTTTAAAGAAGATAATTCCAAAATCAAAATAGGATAATGTCTGTTTTTTATTTATTTTTGTACCGTCAAGAGGAGTGAATCGAATGAAGAAATTCGATACATTTTTAAATTTCAAAAAAGGTCAAAATGCAACACAAGCCGCGGAAAAAAATTGTGATGTTAATATGGCCCTAGCGCAGTGTCTGTGACAGTAGCACAAATTGGTTTAAGCGTTTTCAATCCGGAAATTTTGATGTCAAAGATCCAAGTCGCTCTGGTCGCCCTATGACGGATAAAATGGATGCCATTTTTGAAAAAGTGGAGCAAGATCGGCATATCAGTAGTTACGACGTAGTTGAAGAACGGGGAATTGACCACAAAACAGTTTTGGCGCATTTGAAAAAAGCTGGGTACACAAAAAGCTCAATATTTAGGTACCTCACGAGCTCACTGTAAGAAACCTAATGAACCGTGTACTCATTTTTGATTCTTTATTACGACTTAATGGAACCGAACCATTTTTAAAGAAGCTGATAACTGATGATGAAAAGCGGATCATATACGACAAGAACGTGCGAAAAAGGTCGTGGTCAAAGGCCGGTCCGGCTTCACAGACTGTGGCGAAACCCGGGATAACTCGCAACAAGGTGATGCTGTGTGTGTGGTGGGATTGGAAGGGCATTATTCATTATGAGCTGTTACCACCAGGCAGGACCATCGATTCTGAACTCTACTGCGAACAACTGATGAGATTAAAGCAAGAAGTTGAGAGAAAGCGGCCGGAATTAATCACCAGAAGGGGTGTGGTTTTTCATCATGATAACGCTAGACCTCACACATTTTTAGCCTCTCAGCAAAAACTAAGAGAGCTTGGCTGGGAGGTGATAATGCATCCGACGTATAGTCCTGACCTTGCACCTTCAGATTTCCACCTGTTTCAGTCTCTTCAGAATTCTTTAGGCAGTGTCAGGTTAACATCACAAGAGGACTGCCAAAACCAATTGTCGCGGTATTTTGATCAGAAGCCCCAAAATTTCTATAGCAATGGGATCATGTCCCTACCTAAATGATGGCAAAAAGTTATCGAACAAAATGGTACCTACATACTTTAGTTAAATGTAAATAAACTATTTTAAAAAATGTTTTGAATTTTCTTAAAAAATCTTATAATCTTTAACTTCACACATCCAAATTTGGAATCACGAGTATCCGTTTGTCTTACCTAGCGCTAACTTCACGCAGATTGATAAACGCCTGCGAGCGTCCAACAGAAGCATTATATTTGAAGAAGTTGACGTCGAGGGGCTTGGGCACGTGTCCGTAGTCCGGGAGACGGTAGACGGCGAATCCGATGGTGAGGCACTCGAGTCCCTGGTGCCGCTGGGACCGACGGTTCTTCTGCATGAGGGCTACGATTATCTGGAATTTCATTCATTTTTGTTAAATGAAAATAGAAAAAAATCACAAAAACAAATGCAATTGTTTTTATTTTTTTAGTTAATTTAAATCTTTTTTTAGTAAACAGAAAAGAGAAAGAAAAAAATAAGAGTTATTTTAATTTCTATTCTCGCTTGTTTAGTCTGAGATGAGTTAACGAACATCTGGCTTCCGGAGTCTGATGAAATAATAATCACTTCACACTTTCGTGTTGAAAGATTTGCCTAGAAAATGGTTTATAAAAAATACCCCATGCCCCATACATGTAGTAATACTTCTACACTTACAGTACATTTATTTTCTTCGTCATCCTCATCTGGGTCCTTCAAAGTGACCGTATATTGTGGGTTCTTCCAAAACGACTCCAGATAATTCCTGCAACCACCAGCCGTTACACCTGGAAAACAAGGAACAATTAGGTTTACTGTTACATTGAATTTGAGGATTTCCAAGCGTATACATAATGTGATGACAACATACAAACATCAATATACATTTATATCATTATCAATATACATTACATACAAAAACAAAATTTTATCGATTTAAAACGCAATTGACTTGAAAAACAGTTGATTATTATTTTATTTTTAATTTTTGAAATTTAAAACAAAAAACGTGTGTGTACTTATGTACACGCATTAAAAGTTATTCTTCTTTGGCGTAATAATTCTTTTCGAGCACTTTAGAGGGACGATTCCCTCTTCAAATTGCTTTTTTCTCGACTATTTTAATAGTCACATCCAATCGAAACGATATAATATGTACTAATCATATTTTACAATAAACACTATGTTTTTTATCACATTGGAACGGGTAGAAATCATTATTTAAGTTTAAATAAACATGACTTTGAAAAACACTACGCTATGACAATGCAACTTGTCGATAAAACAGAGCAAGCGCACACTAGCGGTCCGACGTTTGAACAGATATTCAGGGTGTCGGTTTTTTGTGACGGTGTCGTATATCGTTAAAATTTACTCTCGTCATTTTTCCCTAACGCACCAAAAGTAGTATAACTTCAAAAATCATACCTCGAACCCACTCCCCCTCAAACACGGACATTTCCCATTTCTTGGTACAGCCTTCGGGGCACTCGGCTGGGTCCAGAGAATCGGGATTCAAGTTGCATATTTCCAGGCTGTAACACAATTTATTTTATAACACAAATCTCCAGAATGATTTAATGAATTATTGATAAATGTCTCACCGGTCAAAGTGCTGACAAAAGTCCTTGAAAGCCATCCAGAATTCACCATCATCGTCAAACGTTAGGCCCAACTCTTCTTTCTCCGATTCGGGTATGAAACGCCATTCTGGTGACCTGAAAATTCATAGTAAATTTTTATATAAAATACGCGTGTCACAATGTTTGTTCCTATACTCCTCCAAAACGGCATGACCGATTCTTATGAATTTTTTTATGCATATTCAGTAAGTCTGAGAATCGGCTACAATCTATATTTCAAACCCCTAAGTGATAAAGGGTGTCCACCTAATTTTTTTTTATTTTTAGTTTTTTTGTAGATAGTTATTTTTATTGAACTAAAAAAATGTTTCCTAGAAATAATATACATGGTAAAACATATGGTGTTTATAAAAAAATATCAAAAACATATGGTATTTATAAAAAAAATATCAAAAACATATGGTATTTATAAAAAAAATATCAAAAACATATGGTATTTATAAAAAAAATATCAAAAACATATGGTATTTATAAAAAAAATATCAAAAACATATGGTATTTATAAAAAAAATATCAAAAACATATGGTATTTATACAGACGCTGGGGACTCCTGTGTTGGGGTGACTACAAAATCTTAGTGGTACATACTTAAGAATAAATAATTAAAAAAGCCTATACAACTATTACCAAGATATAAAATTTTAATAAAAATGTGACCAACATAAAGTAAAAGAATTTAATCGTAGTCAGCTCTTAGTTGTAAGGACCTCTTTATGTACAACGGTCTTCTTCCAGACCACTTAATTTTTCCCTAACCTTTGCCAAGTCTGTCCCCCGTGTCTTATTAGTTTCATCTGGCCACCTATCCTTTAACTCCAGGTTGACCAGACCAAGCTGTTATGTTATTTGTATCAAATTGTGTGTCCATTTCCATTTAAATCTATTGCAGTGTGTAATAGCGTCTATAATGTTATGTTTTTTCTTATATAATCTTAATATATATATTTCTTCTGTGCGTGTGTATGTGACTGAACTCCTCCTAAACGACTGGACCGATTTTGATGAAATTTTTTGTGTGTGTTCAAGGGGATCTGGGAATGGTTTAGATTCACAAATCAGCCCGGCAGATGGCACTGCAGTCGGTACTTTCATACTTTGCTTAATATCCTAATCGCTTTAAATATCATGCAGGACAACGTCTGTGGGGTCCACTAGTAATATATAAATATATACATATTCACTGCCTCTACTGTTACTTAATGTTATTTTCGTTTATAGCTCTAGAGATCTGTAAGGCAAAAATAAAAAACGCGTTTGAACTCACTTATCACTCCAGGGTCCGTTCCATTCTGCCTCATTTCCCCACGGGTTGCGCAGACGCAGTAAGGGAATCTTTCCAGACCTCCCCGGGGTCTCTATATCCACATATTTCACCCGGGTCACAGAGTACGCGTGACCCCGGATAAGACCAACTGGCGTTTCCGCTTCCAGGACATTTGGATCCGGCTGAAATCAACCAATTAATCTATTTAATAGAATTCAGTAGCTATCGTAGTAGAATATTTTTTAAATAACCGGAAAACGGAACGTATGCATCGAATACGTGTACGTTAAACTATAGAAAGTTGACGTACATCAACGTACACGAATATTTATTTATTTATTTACACTTTGTTGCTTTATAATAAATTTTTTTTACATAATTACATGTAAAGGAAAGGCAACTGGCGGCTCTAGGCTGAGTTGGGTCTAGTAGATTGTGATAAAATGTGACATGAGTACCGTGCCGCTGCTTATGACTTTTTTGATAAATTAGATTCGTTTTTTTTATGGCTCTGGCACGGTTTGTGCATTAGCCAGCGTCAAGTATAAGATTTTTATAATTCGTGCTTGACTTAGAAATTCGACCGTGTCCTCCATGTACGGTTTAAGCACTCGCCCGGTACCGCACAACCCTCCCAAAGGCCGAGAACAAATTTAAATTAAATTAAAACTTGCCCTCGAACCGGGAATCAAACCCGGTACCCCTCACCTAGCTGCCACTTAATAATACCGCTAGGCTATGAGGCCCCTTAAAGATTCGGTTTTAAGGGGCAATTTGATTGTTAAGGGGAGGGGGGGCTATATATAAAGGGGGAAACACAGATTTTTCGAATATTATGCCAAATACACAAAGCGGGTACCTACCTCAATACTGCACCCCATAAGGGAATTCCGTTCATAGGCTTTCAACAGTATAGTATAGAGATTCGGTGGCGGATCATTCATCTCATACATCTCCGTGACTCCACCCGTGAAGTCCTCCATAGCTTCGCACGTGGAGCCGCCTTTGAGGGCCTCGTACGATCCATGGAGCCTGTATTAAATTTCCTTACAAACACTACTATACCTAAGACCTAATAGGTAATAAAAAAATTGCGTGGAAAAGTTGATCAGCGCTCCGTAGGTGGTGGGGGACTATATCTAGGAAATATGCCATCAGTGATCACGTATTTTTTTTACAGAACAGTGGGCAATAGGCAGGAGGCTCATCTGATGTTAAGTGATAAGCCGTCAATGGCAGAGATCGCGAGTGTGTTGCCGGCCTTTTAATTGGTAATAGAAAAATCTTTTTGCGTGGCGAAGTTGATCAGCGCTCCGTGGGTGGGTGGGGAACTATATTCACTAAATATGCCTTCAATGTTCATAATTTTTTTATAGGCAAATCCAGTTTAGTGATGCCAGAGGACTAGCGAGTGTGTTGCCGGCCTTTTAATTGGTACGCTCTTCTTGAAGGAACTTAAGTCATTTAGATTTTGCCGCCCATGGACACTCAATGCCCAAGGGCTCGCGAGTGTGCTGCCTGCCTTTTAATTGGTACGCTCTTCTAGAAGGACCCAATGTCGTTTATGATTTTAATTTCCAAATTAAATAATATGGATTGATCCAAAAGAATATGTTTCATTCAGTTATTGTGAGATTTGTACACCCTGTAAATGAATACTTCACACTCTGAACAACCTGTATATGACACTATAGCGTTTATATAATTCTCTAACTATTAATTGTTAAAAAATTACTTAGTATTAAATTTCTACTATAAAATTAAATGTTTTTAATTAAATTGTAAAATACTAACTTGGCATACGCCTTCTCCAGCAAAGCGCTCCAGAACTCATTGGTCTCCGAAGAATGTAAGAAGACCAGTTTCCCTCTGTACGTTGGTAGACGGTCATCTATCACCACGTCCACCCAGCGGCCGTACTGCCAGAAACTACAAATATTTTTTAATAAAGACCACTAAAAAATTCGTATTGAAACTGGTAACACTGATTTAAAGTCCGCCTGTATAATCTAAGAGTTTTTTTTCTTTAGACGTTTATAAAAAAAATTAAATGCCTGAGGCCAGATAAATTCAAACACCTTTCGTAATTGCAACGAGACGTATCCTATAAAAAAAAATTCTATAGCTTCTTACAACCATGACTGGTAATTAATACCTTAAATATTGCAAAAGTAAATTTGGCTTTATTTAAATTATATATTTTTAAGTTATATTACAGAAACGATAGAAAAGAAAATAAACAAACAAAGAAACAGAACCATGGACAAACGGGCAAACACGAAATAATTCTTTATATTCATAAAATTTGAGATCTTGAATAAGGTATTCCAAAATTTAATTTTTGAAAAATTATTTAAACTTTTCACTATAAAAATGTATAAAAACAAACCGAAAATGAAAAACGCCAGCGTACTCTTCGTCGAAGCTCTGATCATCTGGAACAACTTGGAAGAAGAGTCTGAAAATTACACAAATAATAATTAGTAGAAATATGGCTGCAGCCTGCAACTAAAAGAAAGAAATCGTTTCTGTGTGATTAGTATTTTTTTTTCACTTAATTAATATTAATATTATGTTGACTTAATTTTCAACAATACTAGTTAATAGCTTCAACTAAGTTCATTAAGTCTTAGGGTCGATTCGACTAAACTTCAATTTATACACGAGTAACTATACCAGGAATAATCTATTCCATGATTTTAATCTCGAGTAAATCCATAGTCGTTTCTCCACGTAATCGATAGTATAATTGCGCTAGGAATAACAATACGCGAATAGCAAAGAGAATGGTGAACGAAAATAAAACTCGGCAAATAAATGTTGTTCTAAACGACAGTGTAAGAGCATACATCATGTCAACTCGATTTTGCCGTATTATAGAGTGAAAAAGTACTTTAACAGGTGTCAAACGACAACAAAAAGTTTTTATTTGTTGTTTGTTTGAGGTGTCGCTAAAAAGGAACTTTGTTGAGCATCAGTTGAATTTCATTATAATATTATAGAAAATAAAAAAACAAAAATAAATAAATAAATAATAAATTGTTAAATTTCATTTACAATGTCAGACTATAATTTAGTGCGTTGGTTGACTTGAAATTAAAACACAGAATACATATTTGTGAAATGACAGAAATCAGATATTGACTGATTGACGCCATTAAATTATTTAGGAAATTCCGTGCGAAAGGCGGTATAGTAATAATCCCCGAATGGATATTCTTAGAATTTGTAGATGGTAAAACGTAAAATTGATTTACTTCATCTGAGATTTATTTAAATTAGATTATTTTGTTTGTGATCCACCCTTAGATCTATATTTTGACACTATGTTCGTGTGTCCGAGATCAGGAGTATTTTTAATTAATTTATTAAAAAGAAATCATCTATGTAACTGTATATGAGTAGAGACATTTATAAAGGGTTGGACCTTTTCGCCATAATAAGATGCACATTGTGTCAACTCGCAATTTAAGATTATTTTACAACGAAATCAATATCAAATAAAAAATAATTTCTTTATTTAACAAAATAATATAATATAATCGCAATATGTTACATTAGAATACCGCTTTGGATATATAAAAGGGGCGATCTCCCATCACAATAGGAGAGAAAAGGGTACACTTATTTTTAACTGGTTGCCCCTGCGAACTTCGTTTCCTACCTTTTTAGTAGCTACATACCAACATATGGATAATTTTGCTATTTCATAGAGCCTGTTCGCTTTTCCGGCTTAAAATCCTTAGTACTAAATAAAACTACATTTTTCAATGTTTTATTTTATTTTCAAAAATTTATTTTTATAAAAACCTACCTTTCGAGGAATAAATAAAGATAATACTCGAACTGGTCCAGCCGTTTTCGAGTTTTGACCTTAGCAATATATTATAGCATAATTTGCAATTAATTTTTATCCATATATATACATGTAAATATTTTAAATTTTTATGTGAAACATCTAAAGCTATTGTAGCCGTCGCCACGCTATATGGTAGGATATATATTATACATACTGTCAATATTTAGTACTCTATACTTTGTATTAAGTTTTAATTTTTTTGTATTTAATGAATATAAATATTTATTTATATTATTTAGAATTTTCTAGAACAAATCCTAATATATTTTATGCTATATCTAGTTCCTGTCATAAACTGTTATTTTATGTACAAAATAATTTCGATGGTTTTCGCACCTGCCGGGCGTCCCTCGACGGCTTGCAATTTTTTCACTGTTATTTAGAACACCATTTGCGTGTATATCTTATATTTTACTAACTATCTTTTATTATATTACACTCACTTCCTATACAGCGTGAGATTGGCGACGGCAGCCAAAAGCCAGCAATCCCCAAGCTCTCCTTGTTGCACGTCAAATCGGCTGTATCCCTCCACGAAGAGTTGTGGATCGTTTGCGATTTCCTGTAAAATGATTTACTTATAGTGACTTGCTTGGCACACTTTTGTTATCCATATAAACCTATCTTTTAATTGCTTTGCTTTGTTCCATTTTTAGCCTCAGTACAACACAACTTATATACAATAGTACCTATATATTATATAGTTTTGCACTTTGCGCACACACATACACCAGTGGCGCAACAACCTTTTTAGGTCTGGGCCTCAGATTTCTTTATCTGTTTCATGATCATTGCTAAGTTTTTTCACTTTTTTGGCTCCTCTTTTGTTCTCTGTTGGAACTGTAATATCTATGAAAGTTTTGCTATTTTATCAATGTAATTCAAAGCTGGTCTATTGTGTGTGATTTACTATATAATAATGTGATTTTCTATAACGAGTTTACAGCAAGACTACGATTGAATAAATTCGTTAATACCTATTTAAGAGATTTAATTTAATGACATATTAAAATAATAGAATATTGAAAAAAAAATAATTTACAACTAATCTTCAAGTATACACAAGCTTAGTCATGCAGTACGTGTCTACTTTATTGAGCATAATTACAAATTGCCCAAAATTAGGTGAGTCAAGGACTTGGTTGCCTAGTTTGTTCGTATTCAGTTCATGACGTGTCGGGCAATACAAGGTAGAGATACAAAATGCCACTTCGATTTTTATAACAAAAGTTCAACTATGGATATGGGAGCGTTCAAGTATTACGTAACAAATTTGAGTTTGTCCTTTTGTAAAACGTTACGATGCGGGGCGGGGATAGAATTACGCGTTATTGTTAATATTATTTTCGACTTTCCTGTACTTTACACTAAATAATGGTAACTTTTAGGTATAAAGAGGTCACCAGGTTCACGAAACGTCTACTATACTTGGGTACAGAAAATCGTTAAAATAAAAAAATATGTTTATTATGGAACATAAGATACATGTATCACTTATTCCACGTCATTAAATTTGAATTTGTAGGCATCCCTACTCATCGGCAAAGAAGACAGAGGGTGTAGGCCGAGAGAAAAAGCCGGCGTAAAAAACTCTCGGTACTCTTTTAAAATAGCAAATCATCAAACAACACTTATTTTAAAACAAATATCGCAAATTAATTAGAAGTAGTTACGGCGCGTTACAGGGGGGGAGGTCAATAACCTCCAAAAATTGCGTGACGTAATACTTGAACGCTCCCTATGCTAGTAGGGTCTCGTTGTACATAAAGCTTTTAAATGACCTCCAGATCTCGCTATACTCCATTGACTCATGATTTATGGAACAAAAATAACACCGCATCTGTACACACTTGTATACTATCATTATATCGATATAAAGATCGCTAGAGTTTAGCCGCAATGGCCAAACCTTATGATAGAAAAACAACATATATATAGAGATAGGAATGTTGCTGTCAAGCGTCTATGCTGACCAAAGAGCAATCTGCGTTTTTTGTATGTTATTCATAGAATATTAAATGTTTAACAAACATAGATTATCTAGCTGTGGCTAAGGTTTTAGTTATTTTACATAGTAGTAACCTATTCAAGGGAAGCGGTAGGAGAACACCAGTCATGGGGACCACCATGCTTGGTGGTAATGCCATTAAATTGTAGCTTATGTGAAACGTTGGCACTTTCAACACAGCGCCATCTGTTAGAATTGTGACTATCAAATAATAAACAAATATTTTGCAATAAAATAATATTCCGGGTATAAATTAAGATGTAAGCTATCCTATCTTTTAAGTTAGATCAAACTGCACACGGTGTGCAAATTTGATTGAAATCGGTTAAGTAGTTTAGGATTCCATAGCGGACAAACAACGTGACACGTAATTTATATATATATTAAGATTTAATTCATGAAAAAAAGCAAGATACCTTCAAAAAGGTCACATGTACAAGCTGGGTTCAATTTATAATTTGTAAAGACTTTTAGAAATTAGAAATTAACTTGAGAAAATAGTAGGTATATATTACTCACCCCAGGTCTCAACCAAGTGATGGGGCGGTCCAACCTCTCCTTGAAGTACAGACTCCGGTCAGTTGCTGGAAACTCTGGATCCTCAAATAGTCTTCCTTCGGCGAGACAACTGGATTTGATCTCCTTGAAATCCTGGTACGATGCCGGGCCATAAGATGATGGTCGTGCTTCCCCGAGCTGGAAGATATTTTCATTGATTACAAATATTGTATTCTTAATGCCTATGATACATTTCTTGAACATTTAAATATTTATTATTAAAATTATATATATAAATATTTGGATGTGGGCGGACCACACCGCTCGCTCAAATGCAGATGGACAGAGAGGCAAGGTGGAAAGGGCCTCCAGAAAAGAAAGAGAGGCCGTCCGTACGGTGGGATGGCAAGTATAAAGAGAGATGGAGCCCATTGGAGGAGGCCTATACTCTATAAAAGGTCCTTAGAAGAAAAATATAATTTATTTCTGTATACAATTTTAAGTGCGTTTATATTTTGTAAAGATGGATGAATGTTTCAAGGAATAAAGAGGTTTAATTGTCATTATTATTATATGTAACAATATAATTGAGGTCGAAAAAGATTAGACCCAGCCGGGCTTAAAAATAAAACCCGAATTCATAAGACGCGTAGTTGTATAGAGATACAACTTCTCCTTGCCACTCATGCCATTATGTAAATGCTCACTTTTACAAGCTCTTTTAACCTGAATATTAACTTTACAAAGGCAGAGATTGTTTAATCGCTAATCTGAACTAAGTTCGATTTGAAATGTATTTCAGTCTATTTAAAAAGTCTGTGAACGAGTAATTTAAGATTAACAAAAACCGTCGTACCGTTTTACATAATTTACAGAAAAGGTTCTTAATTCAACACATTTGTTTAGCTCCCATAAAAAATTAAGAATTACCATTAGATTTATTTCGACTTTCAAATTTAAAGCTCTATCGAAGTCCTACATGAGAATTTAGAAAAACATTAAAATAGATACATATTTGTTATTTCGGTGGCTACTGGAACTCGAGTTCCAAAATAAAAAATATACCTTTTTATTTTTGAATGAAGTTGAATGAAAATTAGAGTAAACATGATTTGACTTTGTAATACTTAGAACAGACGATACTGGTAGAAATCAAATGTAAGAACTATAGTCTAAAGTAGGATTATATACCCGCCTATTTATAAAAATAATATCAGACTACTACTACCACCGTTTAAAAAAGTACACCACCAAAAACCGTCTAAAGTACCTAGTCTCTTTTTATCATAGCGTAAACTTAACTAGACAGATGGAGAAGAAAGTTAGAAGTACAAGACTGATTTTGTTTTAAGAATTGGAGATTATATCACAATAATCTGTCTCAAATCACTTAGGGCCGATTCGACCAAACAAGAGTAAATCTTAATCTTAGAAAAAAATCGTCAGTTAATCGAGAGTAAATCAATTTTACGTTTTACCAACTACAAATTCTAAGAATAGTGGACTTATTCGGGAATAGCTACTATACCGCCGTTTCGCACGGAATAACAGCTATTCCTAGAATAATTTAATGGCGTCAGTCAGTCCAATCAGCTGATTTCTGTCATTTCACAAATATGTATTCTGTGTTTTAATTTCAAGTCAACGCAACGCACTAAATTAATAGTCTGGCATTGTATAATGAAACGTTTAAACAATTTATTATTTATTTTTAGATTTTTTATTTTCTATAATATTAGAATGAAATTCAACTAGGCTCAACAGAAGTTCCTTTTTAGACGAAAGCCTCAATCAAACAAGAAATAAAAACTTTTTGTTGTCGTTTGACACCTGTTAAAAGCTACTTTTTCACTCTATAATACGGCAAAATCGAGTTGACATGATGTATGCTCTTACACTGTCCCGTTGTAGAACAACATTTATTTGCCGAGTTTTATTTTCGTTCACCATTCTCTTGCTATTCGCGTATTGTTATTCCTAGCGCAATTATACTATCGATTACGTGGACAAACGACTATGGATTTACTCGAGATTAAAATCATGGAATAGATTATTCTTGGTATAGTTACTCGTATATAAATTGAAGTTTGGTCGAATCGACCCTTAATGTATGTAAATTAACAGACCCAGTATAACCTTTGTCCTGTCGGCATGAACATATTACTTCCTTTATAATATGGGGGTAATTTCAGATTGTTCTCTTTATGTTCAACCACAGAAAGTATCTTCTTATTAGGTGTGTCATTATCAGTTAAAGTAACTTTGTGTTTCTCATTAAACGTTACTACTTTATTAACTTTAGGAATTATTTTTATTTTGACAGTTTTTTCTTGTTTTCCTTTAAACCATGGGACTGCCCATCTTATTTGATCAGATTTTTCATCTCCAGTACTATCAGGTTTTTGATCTCCTTTATTTTCTTGTATGTTCTTCGTTTCAACGGATTTTTTCCAGTTTTCAAACATTTTAATAATATTTGGGGACGCAAAATGAGTACTAATATTACGCGCATCGTGAGCATAGATTTGAACACAACTATCCTCTATCTCCATTCTTAAACCAATTTTAATTTTTAACGATAGACCTTGTAACAAAATCAATAATTGTTTTTTAACAATTAGACTATTTAAACAATCATTATCACTGTTCTAATTAGTAATTACGTATTGAGTCCTTATAACATGTCCACACCCCGCTAAAATATAGTCGTGACTGACTACATAAATTGCTGATAACAAGTTTTTAAATAGTAATGGATACAGTATAACTATAGACAGAAGGTGTGAAATCCATAGGGATATGACTCTTTACTTCTATTACGAATAGACGGAGCTCTTCAAAACGTTTCATAAGCAGTCTAATACGTTTAATAAGCATGTCGATGGGAACTATTGTCTTAGAGATTAATGCAAATTAAAAAAAATCCTTTCCTACTTTTGTAAAAAACTGTTAAGTTATGAAGATGAACTTGGGCTCGTTTAAGGGCTCTTTAAAATGTATGATAGCAACGTATATAGTAATATTATTATTTTTTTAGAATTTCGGTTACACGTAATTTTGTGATTTGGTAATTTTTTTTATTCACTTGTACTTTACCCTCAGTTGGTATTTCTTTTTTTATTTTTCCATACTAGGGTTGGGTGAAAGATATAGCTTGTTAGCGATAAGACCGCCCATTGACTTATTACGGAAAAACTTTTAATCGACTGTGGTTGCGGTTTGTGTTTATTAATACTTCGTTACCTAAAACATACATACAAAACAGGTTACTTATGTAACCTGTTACAGGTTACATAAGCAATCACAGTCGATTAAAAGTTTTTCCGTAATGCATGTTAACATGCAAACACATATACAGGATATATATAGGTTGTATGTTTATTGGTATTTAGCCATTATTATTTATTATGAGCCATAATTTTATTAGTAGAAGAAAAGTTTTTAGTTTAAAAGGGCCATAGAATTCACCCCTATACTACACAATACGTCATAACTGAGGCGTGGTTCAAATTTAATGCGTTAATTTACTATATGAAGGACCTGTTGTTGGTACAATAAAACCCATAATTAGATAAGGGACCAATTAGCTAAAAGCTAACGCAATAATTATAATTAGTCGCTACGTCGAAAGCATTAGTTGATATCGATTTGTTAGGATGGATATGAGGTAAGACAAAATACACGGACAAACAGACAATAATAATGTAATTTGACTAACTGTATCTGATATAGATACTTTTCAACGTTATATATTATTTTTAAGTCTGGGGGCTACCATGAGCTCTTATTGCGAGCCTATTGACAACCTACAACTGAGATGCATCACTAATTCGTACCGTCTTGGTACGAATTAGTGATGCATGATGATTGATGATCGAAAAAACGAGACAGTTCAGTTTTCCACGTGACCTTAGCGGTTATCAGATTTCGTTCATTCGATTTGTATGAAAATTCGTACCATGACCGCTCGGCTGAACCGAAATTTGACAGTTGCGCCTTCAAACTATGACAGAATAAGCGATTCTAAAAAAGTTACTTTTTGTTCATCTTTTTTGTATCGAAATGTCCAAATAATAGTTTAGAACCTATAAAATTCAATATTTTAATTAAAACTTGTTAATAAAGTTAAAATAATAAGATGTATCTACTATGGCTAATATAGGAAAAAAAAATATAATTTTTATATTTCGGATATTTTGGGAGTGTGATTATAAATAAATTATTAAAATATCGACGGAGATAGAAACAAGACGGCAATGCCCTTCTACCGACATCGAGTTATGAGATGTAGATGAGTTTATCATTTGCTAAAGATTAACGATTTTGATTCGTTGAAGATTTCAGTGTACACATAATTCCCCAATATATAATTTTTACAATAAATGAGAATGCCATATCACTAGGTGATATTTATTACAATTAAATTTTTCCTCATTATGTTCATAAATTTTTATTATTCTCCTCTGCTTTTTGTTGTTTAAAAAAACATAGATATTTTTCAAATTTATAATGTGTAAATAATAAGCCATTTGAAAATATTATAATAACAGTATTCATTTAGTTAGGATGACTCAATCAAGATAGAAAAAGATGTCTTCAGGCAATGTTCAATTGGATATAAACATATTATATTCATATATGTATTTCATTCTCTCAATTCAGCGAGTTTGTCAGGTTTATGCTGTAAAGAAAATATAATTATTTATATTATATGAATTAGTTAATGTATAAACTGAATTTGTACAATTTGAAAGAATTTATTTTTATTATAGTTACTTATGATTTTCGAGTAATAAGTTGATTTGTAATATCTTTTGCAAAGGGTTTTATATCAGGAATTCACTTCGATATAGGTATTTATTATTAATAAACAAATTTGTGAACAATACTTACCCCATCATATTATTTTATAAGTTAAACAATTTGTAAAACTATATTAATAAAACTGAAATTTTGTAAACACCAAAGTATTGAAAGCTACTATCAAAATTGACGGAAACGTTTAAAAATAATAAGTGTCAACTATCATAGCACCAGAAAACTTTACGTTTAAAATATATGAAAAGTTTTTTTTTAAATAAATATATATATTAAGACATAATAGCTTATTTTGATTGATGAATTATTTAAAATAATTTTACATTTTATTAATTTTTATAGAGACAAAGAAAGTCTGACAGTTAAGTTTCAAAACTTACATAGAAACCTCAAACAAAATTATCGTTCTTTCATTCGTACATGCGATGCCAATACGTTTCAGCTTATAGGCGGTCATGGTACGAAAAAATGCTATTGACTTTAGGTACCTAAACTCAACTGGATCTCAACTGGATTGTTTTAAGAAAGTTCGTGGTAGCGCCAAAGAAAGCCACAAAAAAGTTCCCATTCCCAGCCCTACATAAGAATTTTGAAATATATTTTTCTGTATAGTGTATAGACAACCTAATGATAGGTGTGTCAAATGTACTTAGGTTATCAATACCGACACGACGTATAATAGTCACGACATAAAAATTTTCATGAAAAGCGATAAAGCGAATTGCTCATCGCTTTAACGAAAGTTTGGGGATATTGAAGGGACAGATAAGATACGGCGACCTTAGATATAACCCATCATGAAAATAATATCTTTCAGGCCGCTAGTTAAACGGCCCTGTTTAGTTAAAAGGCTAGGTTGTTAATTGAACGGCTTATTAAGCTGCGACAGATCCATAACGTTATATTACTAAGATCATAAGTTGTAGTATCACTATTGTTCTACATTAACAACAATTTTACATGCCTTATCAAACGAACTGAAAATACAATTGTACATTTAACGATTTGTTTGCGATTCTCAACAGCTTTAGTGTTCAATAAATGCTATCAAATTATTGGATTATTTGTTTATATATAAGTTAAGGGAGCGTTCAAGTATTACGTCACCCAATGGTAGAACGTTTCGTGACCACCCAGTGACTCTTTATACCTAAAAGTTACCATTATGTGGTGTAAAGTACTGGAAAGTCGAAAATAATATTAACAATAACGCGTAATTCAATCCCCGGCCCGCGTCGTAACGTTTTAGAAAAGGCCCCCCCTCCCCCAAAATTCGTTACGTAATACTTGAACGCTCCCTAACCCAGTGAGGCATTGGTTGCTCTGCGTCTCATCACAGTATTTGGTACTTGACCAACTCAATTGTTCAGGCAGTGTATGGTTTTAGTATAAATTGTTCAGAAGCAAGAGCTTCATTTCATTTCGTCTCGACTAATGCGACCCTAAATCAATAGACAAGGGTTTGAAACGATAACAAACGTTATTTTCGCGTCCTGCATTAAAATTATTATATATAAAGGTTTTTTGTTGTAATTTTTATAATCACCGCAATCTACGTTTATTTTTCTTATAAAAATATACGTGAGAAACACTTCGATCTCGTAACGTCGAGTATTATGTAACGAGCGATTAAGTTTTAAATCTATATACATTAAAATGAATCGCTAATTATGTATTGCGATTCGAGTATTTAAAAAAAAAATTATAACTTGAAGTCTAATGAAGATTTTTCTGGAGAGAAAAATTTAAAAAAGGCAGCAGGAAAGGCAGTTAGTAATAATATATGTATATAGTAATATATATGTTAACGTAAAATTGAAAATACCGTTAGATTGTAATCTATCTCGCGAGATTATAAACTGTCGAAAGATTGTGAACCTCAGCGTACCTCGATCGTCTTGTGTAGAAATAGTAAAAATCAGTCGGGAAAGATCGAGTGTCGCATAAGAACAATATGACAAGCATCGAAGTATTTTTCCTGTTTATCATTTCATTAGATCATAAATTTAATTGTTTCGTTAGTTTCCTATTAATTGTGTACTGGTTACCATCTCTTACATTTTGGCAGAATGTCAGAGTTTATTTTTGCACTTCCAACCCACGGTAGAATCCTTTTATCTGTATTTACGAGGGAATACTTTCTTTAACATTTTTAGTGACAATTATTTTTCAAATTTCATCATTTTTGTAATGTTGAAGTAAAAACTTCTTTAGCGGCGTTGTACATTTAATTTTTGGAATGGGTACAAAATGTTAAACTCGCGTCAGGACACGTGACCTGATCGAAAATTCGTAAGACTTTTGGAGAGTGACAGCTGGCGCGGCGTATTTCATGTAATATAAATTAGTACGATAGCGCAATAAATAAATGTTGTATTTTTCCACATAAATGATAGTACTTTTATACTTAAAATTAAAGCAATTCGTGCAAAATTATACCCTAACCATACCAAAATATCAAAAATGCAATGTTAATATTCAAGTTTCCACTTCTGCCGGCACTCCCGGAGTGCAACCCGTGGTTTTTTTTCAATCGTTATATTCTAGCTTAATATAGTAATTTAAATTATACGAGCGTGTAATACAATTATAGAACTAGGCAAGAAATAACTGGTCTCTGAGATACTATTATGATAATTAACAAAATATATGGGGCAACAAATCGAGCTGGTTTCAATTAAATTTATACGCGTCTAACTCGACAATGTGAATCTTGTTCAATGCAGACATTACGTATCGTGGGAAGTTCGTTGTTAGCGGATTTTCAATTGTACCGATAGAATAGAAATATTACCTAATTTTGTTTTAAAGTAAAGGTTTCTTGGGGTTTCAACGGGGGCTTATATTTAGGTCTTATATTTCTAGATATAAATTATTAATCACCGAGTTTACACAAAAATAGACCTTACAGACTTCATCAATTAATAAAACAAGGAATTAGAGCTTTACAGCAACATATACTAATAAGCTTGAACGCTACATAAAATCTGAATTAAGATTCTTATAGGAGATAACTATTGAAAGTTTAATTAAAATTGAAAACCCATAGTTTATCAATTGACAATTTACCCTTTCCTGTATTGCAGTGAAAGATGTGTATGTTTTTAAACAATGGTGATTATACAAGGTGCTTGTCAGAAATCACGTGTTCAAACTAAATTGTAAAGTTGAGTCACTGAAGTGTAATAGACTCTGGTGGGGTAAACATAGCTCGCAAACCGTAGTAATTACTATGACACATCGCGACCTTCGACTGAGGAAACCGCCAGATCAAACACTATGCGTTTCTTGTTTACATTAGAATTTAATCAAACGCGTTTTCCTACATCTGGGATAAGGTTAACGGACAGTTAAATCACATAAAATCCCTGTTGGTAATAGCACATGTATTTTGTTTGTGATATTTATTTATTTACACTTTGTTGCATTACAATATAAAATGTATAATGATATTTAGGAAAATGAATTACTCTATAGGTAATGAATGTTGGTGCCCTGTAAACCTAAATTATTTCTGATTTCAATTATTTCAAAATAGAACCTTAATTCAATTTAATAAAATTTTATTTTATTAATGTTTTATATTGGTAATAACACTAGGTTAATATTTAATAAAATTTAAATAATCTATAGAATACACAGAAAATGTCTGTGAAAAATCTGCTCCGAGCCCCACTGATGGCCTTATATATTTCGATTTAATTAAATGTTATAATGGAAGTAAGGATGACCAACATAAAAATAAAGGTGTGAATGAACTATGTGGGTGGTAAATGGTAATCCTTATAATTATGATTTATTTGCTCATTGAATTCCATTAAAGCTGAGATCATATTTAATTTCCGAATCCTGATTACTTGTACAGACATATTTCACAACCACATATGGTTCTTCTAATTGTCAAATTTTGACTATGTCAACAGAATTAGTTCTTACTCCATACTAGAAATTCAAACTAGTACTTACATCTACAATCTACATATTTAAATAAACCAATGGTATACAATAATACTCATAGTAAAAGAAGGCATACTACAGATTTTCCTAGTCACATATAAGGTATAAGACATGATATTATTACTAAGGATAATAAGAAGTGTTGGCCTAGTAGCTTCAGCGTGCGACTCTCATACCTGAGGTCATAGGTTTGATGCCCTGGCTGTGCACCAATAGACTTTCTTACTATGTGTGCATTTAACATTTGCTCGAATGGTGAAGTTAAACATTGTGAGGAAACTGACATGTCTTAGACTCAAAAAGTCGACGGAGTGTGTCAGGCACTGGAGGCTGATCACCTACTTGCCTATTAGATTTAAAAATGATCATGAAACAGATTCACAAATCTGAGGCCAAGACCTAAAAGAGGTTGTAGCGCCATTGATTTATTTTTATTTATTATTACTAAGGATAAAACATACCACTTTATAATTTTTAATGCTTGGCAAAAACCGCTTTTGTTCTGCTTCTTTCTTTTGGAAGACCTCATTGATGATGTTTCCCAATGCTTGTGCCCCATAATTGAGTAACGCCTGTCCCCCTTGGTTGAAAATTTGTTTTCCTGCACCTTGCAATATTGCACCAAAATCACCACCACCATTTTGCGCCATATTGACCATTCACTCTCACACTTCTAGGACATCTTGACAGTGACTGTTGAAAAATATTTTTCTGTTTGATGTATTGTATGATACTTTTGAAAATTACTATTTAGCTTTTATATATTTCAAATGATTCTAATAAGAATAAAGATGAGTATAAGAGATTCTTTAACTTGGAAGTGTTTTAATCATCAAATATGCATAGCATCCAAAATTAAGGTATATTGTCTAAATATACAAATCAGAAAAAATATATAATTGTATTAGTAAAATAAGATATTTTACTACAAGTATATGCTGTATATTTAGTTACAAAAAATGTAATAAGCCTCGTCAGCAGTCATATTCTTATTATGTTATGACATCATACTAGAAACATGCTAATTGGCTTTACAATGTTTTTATCTCAGAAACTATGTACATGAAAAAGTTATTCTTGATGTATAAAATTGCCAAATACAATGACTCAAAGAACCCAAAATTTAGATTAAACTTCTAGAAATTGAAAGGCTAAAATTATTTAATTATTAATAATAATACTGCTACAGAATATGATCAATAATTTTTACTTAAAAGATATGCTTTAAACTGGCAAAGTGCTAATATCAATTATTTTATTTAAGAGTTAAAAGCTCGTGTTACATACACTACATATGTGGGTGTACAATTACATTCTAAAAGTGTCTAGCCTTTTATGAATTGCTTACTTAAATTCAGGTCAATGGCGAATCCAACCTAAAACTAACGGCGGCCTACACTACGAGTACCACAACCATAAAATTTCTTCCAAGCTCTATAAATTCATTATCGTCACAAATCTAACTGGTGAGGTCATCCCATCGAAAAATACAAAAGCTGCATCTACTACTTTAGTTCATTATTTCCACATACTATATGAGAGGCTATTTTTATAACTTTTCCATATAACATAGCAACAAACCTAAGGTGAATTTACCTTAATTTAACACCATTTTTACTAATTTAATACAATAATTTAGATAAAATATTTTCAACACAACCGCACCAAGATAATTTGAACGAATATTGACATCTGACACTTCACTGCTCATTCTACTTTCACGATTCTAATATTGACATTAAACAACGAAGAAACCGGATGATTTTAAACGAATCTGCGAAAGAATATGTTCGTATTATAAAGATCGACTTTTGCTCTTAGTAGCTTTATACTACAGTTAGCCGGATGAAATGACGTAATATAAGGATTATTACGTTATTCATGTATATAATTTTTTTTTATGATCCTTATCGTTGTACTATTTTAATTATTGAGTATTTTACATTATTCAATTTTTATTGCAATTTTCGCAATAAAATAATAATCCAGTGGCGCTACAACCCTGGGTCTAGATCGCAGATGGCATAGGATTCTTCGATCATTTTTATTTTTATAGTCAAATAGCTGATCAGCCTTCTGTGCCTGACAAATGTCGTAAATGTTTGTGGTTTTAAGACATTCCAGTTTTCTCAAGATGTTTGCCTTCGCCGTGCAAGGTAGTGTTATTTGAGCACATAGAAAAAAAATTAGTGCACAGCCGTGATTCGAACGTACAACCTGAGAATTGAGAGTCACTCGCTTTAGCCACTAGTGGATTAAAATATAGATGTAGATCTACTGTGGTCGGCAATGCTGCTTTATTTCGTAATAACGGGTTTTAATTTTATCATTGCAATTATTGAATAGCTCCTTGCTGATTGCAGAAATGGAGATAATATCAGAATGAGCCCAGAAGACTAAATTTAGGACAACAGTCTGATAGTGGCGTGCATTTCGTACGTATTATATTAAGTTTCTCATGTAAAAATATCATTTCGTAATAGAAATACATACCTAATGTTATTTAAACGTTAAAATAAATATAAACTCAAAATATCTTTATTCATGTAGTTAAACAAGTACACTTATGAATTGTCAGAAAGAAGTTAAATTAATTGTATAAGATATTATTTGCGTAGTTAAGGAGTTGGAACAGTTAATAAGAATGACTTTATTTTACAGAGCAAGATCCAGGGCGCAGACTCACGTATTTTCTGACGGATGAAATGTCACGATTGGGTAGTGTTAGTATGTACTATATTACTACAGGTCAAACGCCAATTCCAGTATCAGGTAATCAAGGTACACAAAAACATTACTTACTTCACGTAAACTATGCTGATTTTTATATATGTTTTCGAGTGTATAGTTAAAAATAAATTGTCAATACCCCCCAGACACTTTCCGTCGGCCATATTGCTTGACAGACGCTTTAAGGGTCTCAAAATAATTAGTCAACTTCATAAATTTGACGCTCCATTTTTATATATGTTATACGAAATATTTTAAAGTTGAAAGAAGACAGACCGATCAGGGCCAATCATCCCCTACACTACATTTTAATATCTTGTGAGTGGGAGCGCTGGAGCATTATCTACCGCATGAGACTGAGTGAGATCGACTGCGGCTGTTAAAGCCATGAAAATTACCAACAAGCATTTCACCGTTTTGGTACGTTGGATTTTGTTGGTGATGTAGATGAAAGAAGAACGTGTATTCAACATAAGACAAAAATTTATTGTGATGTTTACAACGTTCCTGGAATAATTGATGTAGATGTGCAGATAAGGTGTTTATTAATAATACATGGTATCTGATATAAATGAGGAATTCAATCGAAAGAATTTAAGAAATTTCGATGCCAGTAACTTACTACCTTGTAAAAGTGAGCTTTGGCAACAGTTTCGACGGGCTAGCTATATCGCTAGTCTTTGGAACAATGCAAGTATGAAGATGATAAATATTTTCAACCCCGAAAACAATGCTGACACTACAAGATGGTAAATATGAATTTATTGGTTGATGGAGATAATTACGGGTTTTTAGTAGTTAAGAACAATCAGGTAAATTATTTTCGTTTCTATATTATTTGTATCTTTTTAGTTTTTCAGACCTTATTGTTTAACTTGTTTTTAAGAGGAAGAAAATAAGGATAATGTGATGATGACGATCACGATTTAGATATTCAATTTAAGATTGGTGGATGATGAATTATCTAATTTCAACGATGATGATAATGAAGATTAAAAGCCACTGTTAAAAATATTAAGAATTAATATTTTTCCACTTTGTGTCCAAATTTCCAATAATAATTAATTTAAAAATTGTGTATTTAAATATAAGTGTATTTTTAAAAAATATTTTTAGTTCTAATTAATAAATTGAAAAAAAATATTAAAAATGTGGCTAACTTTAGTATTATTTATTATATGTCAATTTTTTTTCTAATTATGTTGCTATAATTTACTTTCAACAAAAGTTCTAAAAATTATAAAATATCTGTTCAAGTAATTTTATCCTTAACAGCGCAGTCGGTCTCACTCAGTCTATGCGGTAGATAATGTCCAAGATATTAAAATTTATTTAGGGATGATTGGCCCCTTGGATCGGTCTGTCTTTTGTAAAGCTTTTAAAATAGTCGGATGAAATAATAAAAATGGAGGTCAGAATTTAGTAAGTTACTAATATTAACCTAAAGCCTGTCAACAAATGACGGAAAGTGTTGGGAGTATTGACAATTTATTTTTAACTATACACTGAAAACATATATAAAAATAATAAATTTAGTAAGTAAGTAATGTTTTGTGTACTTATTATATACTGAAATTGTTTAAATAGATAATATATAATATAAACTACTAATTCAATTTAAAAAATGTTTGAATTCGAATACATAAAAAAAAAATTGGGGTTATTGGACAACTGTGTGTCGCAATTATTTTTGTATAAATGAGGTATAATACTATATAAATAAATAAATCAGTGGCGCTACAACCTATTTAGGTCTTGGCCTCAGATTTATGAATCTGTTTCATGATCATTTTAAAATCTAATAGGCAAGTAGGTGATCAGCCTCCAGTACCTGACATACGCCGTTGACTTTTTGGGTCTAAGAAATGTCGGTTTCCTCACAATGTTTCCTTCACCGTTCGAGCAAATATTAAATGCGCACATAGAAAGTCCATTGGTGCACAGCCCGGGGAATCGAACATACCACCTCAGGTATGAGAGTCACACGCTGCAGCCACTAGGCCAACTAATATAAATATACTAAAAATACACTTACTAATATACCAATAATACTATATTAAGGCATAATATAAAAATATGACGTTTATTGGAATCTTGAAAATTAAATGCAGATTATGCATTGACGTAATGATAAAATGCCTTCTTATGGTAATGCAAACAAAGGTAGCAGGACATGTGATAAGAATTGAAATTCCTGCATTCGCTGATTAATTTATGCTAATATGTACGGTTTGAGGAAAAATATATGACATTAGGTACGCATAGGCTCACAGCTATGCACATAAATGATACTGTGTATATAAAACATAAGTTTTTTTTTATAGAACAAGAGGCAAATGGACAAACCTGATGGTTATTAAAGTGCCCATGGACACTTACAGTCATGGACTCATTACTACTTTAGTTTTAGTCGAATTGGTTCGGAAATACTTCAGTTGGTTCACATATTGGCGGTGCGCGGCAAAAACTGACTTTTTTTTTAAGGCTCTGGCACGATTTGTGCATTAGCCAGCGTCAAGTATAGGATTTCTTATAATTCGTGCTTTGTCTTTTAGAAATTCGACCGTGTCCTCCATGTACGGTTTAAGCACTCGCCCGGTACCGCACAACCCTCCCAAAGGCCGAGAACAAATTTAAATTAAATTAAAACTTGCCCTCGAACCGGAATTGAAACCTGGTACCCCTCACCTAGCTGTCACTTAATAAGACCGCTAGGCTATGAGGCCCCTAAAAAAAAAAAAAAAGGCAGCTGACTTAAAACCGCTCCGTGTCTAGTGCATAGACTATAGAGTGTGTCTATAACTATAACAAAGTGTAAAAAAGTTTGAACGTTACAGATTACACCCAAATACAGAAGCTATACGACTATTTCCCAGCTTAGCCAAATCGTTTGAAATTTGACACTTAAATCACCAATCATACCGATAATGCGTGAAACACAAGAAATCCTGCATCGCGTTTTTGTAATCGGTTTTAAAATGGGTACAGTTTCAATGTGAGAATTAACCAAACCATATAAGGAGCTCAGAGATTTTATACGAAATAAGTGATTCACCTTGTATATTTAAGTATTAAATTAGTTGTTTTTATGAAAATATTATTTCTGTGTACGTGAATTGTTAAGTTTTATTTCTTGTATTTGTCTACTGCAGCTTCATTATAATTAAATTCCCAAGATACTAATTTTGGTTAATTAGCCGTCTGTTAATTAATAGTAGAATACTTACGTTACGTAATGGCTTACATATTATATTAACTATATACTAACTATATAAAAATACTGTCAGTAGGTATGGCTATGTTAGGAAGATAAAAGGGTCAGAGCGCGAAAACGTAAATAGTTCTCATTTGAAGTTTTGAACTAGGTACTAAATGTACTTGTATTGATATTATTTCATTGATTTGATAAGATTGAATAAGGTTATTATTATATGCAATGATGTGTAGCGGTATCTGATAATCAATTGGACACGTTATGATGAACTTTAAATGTATGTCATGAACCATAATAAAAAAACCTAACCGATGGCAGGCCTTGTAATAATTTGTATTCGTCATACTGTTGCCTACGGGCATGGATGGAGTTGTTTTAATGTCACCCTAATTAACTATTAGGACATGTATTAATTAAATGTATATTTACAGTTGTTATATTTTTATATTACAGTTGTGATTATTCATTTCAATATTTTAGTCTAATAGATATATGCAGTGTAAACTCTTTATAACGAATTTGAAGGGACCGAGCAAATTTATTCCTTATATACCTAGTGGTTTCGTTATAGGGAGGGAAGAAATAATGTATGGGAATTGGGTTAAACCAAATAAATTTAACTAATTTTTTACGTTATATAGAATTTTTCGTTATAACGAATGACGTTATAAAGAGTTACACTGTATTTGTATATATTTTTGTTAATGCATTCAAATATTGTAAAATTTGGCGCTATTACAAATTGACGGAAACAAATGCAGTTTTACTGGTTTTACCCACGAGTAAGTGGTCAATAAATAAGCTGTTTTAATTATTATAATTACAACTTTATCCCCGAGGTGATAAGCGTAGGCATTTCCTCTTCTATTTATCAAACATAAACCACACAAAAATGAACGTAAATTTATAGCGATTCCAATTGAAATATTGCGATTTTGTAATACATAGCGACTATTAAAGGAACTTTAAAATTGGTTTTCGTCGTTAAATGCCGTCATGATTATTGATCGCCTTTGTTAGAGTGCCAATTCCAGATAACAGAGTCAATCATTCAATCTATTTTGTCACCTTCGAAATATCTCCTGAGAAATAAGAGAAAAATATTAAACTATAATAAAACATTCAAAGTATTATTGATCTTGTAAACTGTCTTCTTTTTTTTTTTTGGAGTTTATGGCCTGGTAGTACTAGACCTGTCATTTTTGTTAATTTTTTTTATCCATAGATTGTTCTCATTTCAAATATTAGATGAGGTTTCAAATATCATTATGGTTATAAAGGGAACACTACGTAATGTTCATAGGGAGCGGCAGCTAATTTTAGTTATATTCTTTGGAAATCTCAGATCTATTTATACTTTTGAACTGAAGTTCAGTTCTTTGTTTTTATATTCTAAGTTATTTTCAAGGTTTTCTAATATTTTATTTCCTCATATAATTAGCATATAAGTAGTTTCGGCCTGTCAAACATAAAGAAGGCACTGTCGTGTTTTCTCTTAGGTATAGGTATATTATTTAGTTTGTAAGACAATGGACAATGCTAAACATGAAATTTGAATAATACTTGACAGTGAAGAACTATTTAGAACTATCAATAATGTTATATGTAAAAAAAAAACAATGGCGCTACAACCTTAGGTCTTGGCCTCAGATTTCTGAATCTGTTTCATGATAATTTTTAAAGCTAATAGGCAAGTAGGTGATCAGCTTCCAGTGCCTGACACACGCCGTCGACTTTTTGGGTCTAAGACATGTCAGTTTCCTCACGATGTTTTCCTTCACCGTTTGAGCAAATGTTAAATGCGCACATAGAAAGAAAGTCCATTGGTGCACAGCTGGGGATCGAACCTACGACCTCAGGTATGAGAGTCGCACGCTGCAGCCACTAGGCCAACACTGCTCCTAATGTTATTTGTACCAACGTTTTAATTGTCAGAATTCTGTCAGGTTACTCAGACTCCTATAGGTACCTAGTGTAGAGTGCACAAAAGACAGAGATGAGACATGCAGTGACTAAGAAATTATTAAAAATTTGGACAGTTCAGGATTAATGAATGCATCATGCCGATGTTATCTATCCTTGACTCTCTTATCTAAATACTACTATAAAGTCTAGATTGGGATTTGGGATTCGTCATGAATGTTTTTTGGACGAAAACAAGTATGTACTTAGTAAAATAACTATAGTTTTTAAATCTTGCTCAAATCTTGCAAAAAAAAAATGCAGCTCAGAAAAAAAAATATCTTTATTCAATTAGGTTAACGAATAAAAATAATATTAAACGAATTAAAATACTTAGGGTAAAATCTGACTTCATTATTCAGAGTCGAGTCGGTAAGTATAACTCCGGTTTTTTATATACCAAACGGACAGGTGGCTCACCTGATGCTAAGTGCCGCCCATGGACACTCTCAAAGCCAGAGGGCAAGTGCGTTGCCGGCCTTTTAATATTTGGTACGATTTTTTTCTTCAAGGACCGTAGGTTCAGGTAGGACAGGTAGGACAGTTCACTTAGTTCCATATATAGTCCTAGTTCTGTATCTAACAACACAAGATTGTATAAATTTCGACAAAGAAACTAGATATGAATGAACAGCCATCAACAGTATTAAAAGTATTGAATAAAATGTATAATTTTTTTCCTTTTGAAAGTACTACTCCATCTATGGCTATATCTTTGTTGTTTTTGTTATATATAATACTAGTGGACCCCACAGACGTTGTCCTGCATGATATTTAAAGCGATTAGGATATTAAGCAAAGTATGAAAGTACCGACTGCAGTGCCATCTGCCGGGCTGATTTGTAAATCTAAACCATTCCCAGATCCCCTTGAACACACACAAAAAATTTCATCAAAATCGGTCCAGTCGTTTGAGAGGAGTTCAGTCACATACACACGCACACAAGAAATATATATATTAAGATATGTTATATGTAGGATTACGGAATAAATTCAAAAGGCTAAAAAAATCTTTAAAGAATTTTTGTTAGTAAATTATTTAAACCACTTTTCAGTACATTTACGATCTTAACACACTCCAATATACACAAATGTACGTCAGAGTTTGAAATAGAAATATTTATAGCACTCGTAAGACCAGATGGTTAACTGTTAGATCACTGGCCACGATTTGGTCAGCTTATAATTATGAATTGAGTATAAGGTTTATCTACACGTTTGCAATCAAAATATATTACACGATTGTATAAGAGATATTTAGGAGTAATTTTTTTTCTTTGGAAAAACTGGAAAATTGTTGCAACAAATATGGACAAATGGAAGAATCTGGAGGAGGCCCTCACTCCGTCGGAGGTCGAGTACCTACTAGTGTAAATACTTAAAAGACATGGACTTACTGTAGTTATAGTGTACTCGAATAAAGCCTATTTTTATTTTATTATTAATAAATAATTAGTAGATTGGACTATGTACATTTATTTATTACTGGCTTAAATAAATATTTTGTAAATATAGCTTATGGATGGATGAATGAAGATGATGATGATGACGAAGTTCCTCCAACGTAAGGGATGGATTCTCGACCAGTCAAACCACTACCTGGCTGGGCCCAGTGGCTAGGGTCGGGAAGTTATGTCCTTAGCGGCCAGAATAACTTCCAACGTTAGCGCTTTTCATCGTAGCGATTTGTAAGCGCAGATTGTAGGTCGCTAGTAGTATTCATTTATATCGTACTGCTACAACTAACTTAAATTGTGTATAAAAAAACAAAATAAAGATATAGCCAAAGATGGAATACATTATACAGTGGAATCTCTATAACTCGAATGTCAAGGGAAATTAAAAAAAATCGAGTTAACGAGTTTTTGACTTAATAACTTCCAGATACATATGATTTAACTGCTGAAATTTCCACGTACAGAGGCGCGATTTCTAAGTGTATTTTTCGAGTGAATACATTCATTGCACATGTACAAAAAATTGATAAGAAGCCCCGAACCTGAACATTAATTTTTCCTAGGGAATTCCAAGTGAGACGTCATTATATTTTACTAACTATGACTTACGGAGTCTCCTTTTTGAAATTCGAGTTATGGAGTATAAATATGTTATAGAGTATATTATCAATACTTCGTAGGGAAACAACATTTTGTTCGAGTTACAAAGTCTAAATAATTGGAGATATTGCGTATGGAATGCCAATTTTTTTTCGACTTACTGAGGATTTCAAGTTAACGAGGGTTTTTTTACTTAGAAAGGAAAAATTCAAACTAAAAATTGAAACTATTCAAAAAAAAGGTTAAATTTTGTCAAAACCACCAGGAGCAAATAAAAATGAATATTCTTGCTACAAAACATGAGCAAAAAAGACTTCCGAGGTTTCTGGAAACAAACAAGGTAATTGAGTCCGAAAGCTGGTATTCCGGTGAGCATTGATGGTGAGTGTGAGCCTGTGAAGATTGCTAACCTGTTTAAGAACCATTTCAGGGTACAATCACTTGGTCAGTTAAGTGGGGGTGCAGGTGCTGGTGTGGTGGATCCAAGTCGACCCTCGCAAGTACCACCTCGGATAACAGCAAAGGAAATAGCTATGATAATAAATAATATGACTAAGGGCAAGTCTCCTGGTCATGACCACCTCAGCATTGAGCACCTTCAACACGCTGGTCCGCATTTGCCTAGATTGCTGGCGCTCTTATATACCTTCTGTATCAGACATTCGTATCTGCGCAGTTCTTTAATGAGAACGGTCGTTGTCCCGATTTAAAAAACACAAAACAGGCGACGTATCGGACTGTAACAACTATCGGCCGATCTCACCTGGCAACCATAACTGCTAAGGTACTCGATGCAGTGCTCGAGGCGGCAGGTGAGTAATCTTCTTAAATTAAGTGATGCTCAGTTTGGTTTTAGACCCATGTTATCTACCGAGTGTACAATCCTGTCGCTGAAGCATGTGGTATGATACTATATGGAGAGGAATACGCCTGTTTATGCAGTGTTTCTTGATCTTTCGAAGGCTTTCGACCTGGTCAGGATACGACTTGTTGTGGGGTAAGTTGAGGGCAGACTGGCGTACCGGGACCTTACGTGGACCTGTTCTCCCATTGGTACGAGCGTCAGACCAATCAGGTAAGATGGTCAAATACACTGTCGGAAGAGTACAGGTTGGAATGCGGGGTGAGGCAGGGGGGTTTAACCTCACCGGCCTTTTCAACCTTTATATACTCGTAAATGAGCTGATCGAGGCGCTCGGTGGCCGTGTCGGCTGCCGACGACATGGTGGCGCTGTCGAGTCCATCGGGGGGGGGTCTCCGCCGGCGGTTGTTTTTCTTTGGGGGGGGGGGCGGGAAACCGCGGGCGCGCCTATAATGTTAAAAAAAAAGACTGCTCGTCTTTTTAGCGCGGAAAAAAAAACGGCCTTATGTGCCCCCAGTAACACTCGGAGGTTGTTCCACTGAAGAGGGTTACTGAGTTAAAAATTGATGGCCCTTGGCCATATTGCAACTGAGCACCTTAAAGACGATGCAGATATTGAAAGTGAACAGAGAGCGTTGGCTGTCCGCTGCAATATGCTGGCCCGCAGGTTCTACCGTTGTACTGCACAGGTCAAGGTAACCTTGTTCAAGGCGTTTTGCCAGTCCTTTTATACATGTGCACTGTGGGTTAGATATACGCAGCGGGCATTCAATGCTCTCCGAGTGCAATATAATAATGCTTTCAGGATGTTGTTGGGGCTCCCGCGGTGCTGTACGCGCATCAGGTATGTTTGCGGATGCACACGTGCATGATTTTTCGTCAATCATCCGCAAACGGATAGCCTCACTGATGCGTGGGGTTCGTGCGAGTACTAACAATGTCCTGATGGTTATAGGTAAACCCGAATGTGCTGTTTTGAGGCATTGGGTTCATATACATACCCATGTGCCTGGTGCCTCGAATCAACGTAGATATATGAATTAAATGTATTCTTCTTTGTGTCTTGAATAATTTTGCTAATTTTAATTTTACTAACATAGTTATAAGTATTACTTTACTAACAATATATGGACTTTTTAATGGTCTGAATTAAATGATTATTTTGTTTTTTTAAATAATCAATAAAAAATATTAAATACATTTAACTAAGTAATAGTATTGGTGACAGAATAGTTATGGCGAAAAGTTTGGAATCGGTACAGTAGTTTTTGAGTTTATCATCATAAACATATTTTTATATTTTAACATTTCATTTCAATACAATAGAAGTATTGTGAAGTCCTTAAACGTTCTTATAGAGCTGAAGAAAACACAATTTTAACAGATTAACTAACAATTTTTTCTAGTTTCTTGGTATATTTTTGGTATAAATATACCAAGAGCGTTACTTTTAACCACAAATATATAGATATACCAGTGACAGAAATACGCATATATCACCCCACTTCTTTTCTTAGTTTTTTTTTTTTTATACAGAACTGGACACGCGTTTGGCCTCAACTGATGTTAGGTTAGATGTGGTCTATTTGCACTCCGCGTATTCTATTTCAGTATTCTGTTTATAAATTATGAATTACTATTATTACTATGTAGGTTAAGAATAATTGTAACTAAATATTTCGCATTTAAATGATCAGAGTTCAAAGCAATCACTTTTCATCTGCTTTATTAAGAGTATAATATTAGCATTCAACTGTTTTTCTTGAAATCTTGGCATGTTAAACATGTAATGGCATTGTATATGTTAAAAAAAAAACGCCAGATTTTTGCTAGCTATGTTAAGCTTGTAACATATACTGTATAATGTGGTGAACTTTCATAAATAAATAAATAGATACATAGACAACGAAATATTCAGCAGTTGCTGAGTCAAAACCGTTCTCGTTTAAATCGACAGGATGCATTTCGTTAGAGGTCGTAAATGGTTAACAAACTACGCACAAATAACATTTAAACACATATCATAAATTACCAATTGAAACTACGAAGTTTAGAAAAAAAATTATCTGTACCTAGAACGATAAAAAATTGAAGTTACGATTTTCTTTTATTTATTATGAGTCAAGGTCGCGGTCATTCAATTGTCGGTTAACAATCCGGTCAGCTGTTCAAAAGAATTTGTTTCATAGGTTATTATATTATTTATACCTATAGGATAGTGTTTACTTAGTATGGATTGCACTAAAAAGTCCGGTACTACTTTTACAGTATCTAAAAGTGAAATGCTAAAATATCTTTCATGTATTTATCAGTCATAATAGTAATTAAATGTCTCATTAAAATTTGATTAATTTTAGATATATTTCTTTAGGAATTCGAAAAATACATTATTTATTTACTGAATATTGTTGTGAATTAAACTGTCAGTAGCTATTTCTAATCATTGTAATGATCATTATAATTATCTAAGTACTATAAACTTGTCTTATTTACTTTTGAGGAAGTCGGAAATAGTAAGGTGACTTATCTGTAATTTAGAATGACTCATTGGGTAAGGTTGGCTGTTGAATCCTTGATTACTCATAATATATTTAATTATTATTTAATCTCTATAAATTAGTAATAACAATATCAATTAAATCTTGATATTTCATTGAAAATCATATATTATAGGTCAGGTAAGCCACTTGGGGTTTTCAAGTCGTTCAGATAAGCATGCATTTAATCCCGGCGGAGCCAGTCTAGGTTGGTGATTACTCAAGGTTGCTATACCCAATAGCTCATTTGGGGGTATGACACAGCATATATAAGAATCCACTATAAAATACGTAACTTTATACATTGGTTGGGTGACATAAACAATTGAACAAAGAAAAACTACAGAAGCCAAACTTCCTTTGTTTATATAAAACAAAAACTTACCGCCAAATCTACATTGACAGCCGCGCACGCCTCCTCGACTACTTCCTCCACAGCGCCACTCTCATACTCTTCCACTGGCAAGGCGGGATACAATTTGACCCCACTGAACGTGGAGTCATCTTCCGATGGCAGTTTCGGATACAGGCCATTCCTAACGATATCACTGTGTTCACCATCCCTTTCTCTATCCAAAAACCCGCGAACCGCTTTAGCTGTGTTTGCCGTACGATGCCAACCCCAGCCGTTGGCGCGAAAATTCTTCGGATAATAGTTGAATGACATTTTCAGACGTCCGAACGATCGTAAACAGAATCTGAAATGAGATTTCGGCGAGTCAGGGCTTTAGCCTTTACGTGTGACGTATGAGGTGAATGGCATTGTTTCTTTTTTGTGTGATTTTTAATAAACATTTTGGTCAAAATTAAATTTGTTAGTTTGTAGTTGTCAATTTCAAAATATGTATATAGTCGCTTTAGTATGATAACCTCGTATGTCCAGAGAACCAAACATTACAGGATACGAAATTTTTTTCGTTATTTTGTCTATGATCGTTAAAATACTGTTACGTGTTTTTATCCATAGTTTTAGATGGTAAAACGGACTTATTTATTAATAACGTAAACAAGTCGTTACTTCATGATTATACCAGTAAAATGACATAAGAGCCTAGAATAAAAAAATAAATGGTTTTTTGACACACGAGGTTATCATTCTACAGTGGCGATATGTACTTTATCTATATATCTCTTGGGGTTATGGGATCTCGTAACTGTTAAACACACCACTTATGTTCGAATTCTTTTTTTTTATATTCAATATACGAAAAGTAATTAAAACAAGTCCTAGTTTTTAACGTTTAAAGACTTTAGACTATAATTTTACAGAGACATACTTATAATACTCATACTTTAAAATCGATTTTAGTTTAGTTTTTTTGTAATTTTAATTGTTTAATATTTGTATTATCTCTTCGTGTATGCCATGTTTTCCTATAAGTGCTTGTCACATTAAAAATTGTATATTGTGTTTCTTTTACCAATGTATCAGCGTGCAGTTATTTTTTTATTGATAAAAGCTTTCCAACAGCTTCAATAAAAAAAGTAACTACGTCACTTTACTATTGTTATGTCACATTGAAGGGTCTTTAAACCCCCAAATTCAGAGTCGAGACTTAACGCTAAGTGACGCTCGTAAAACGAATTGGAATTGGCACACGAAAGTCATACTTACACGTGAGTCTAAGATTGGTTAGACTAAATAGTAATTAGTATATTTTAATCTGAATATTTTAGGAGCTATAAGTTCATTTCCAAGATGTTTGTCTGACGCATATCCAATTGTACAGTCAGAAAACCGTTAAATTATATATTTCTTACGCATCATGATTCATTTGTTTTAAATTAAAACAAAGAACGATCTATCGTTTTTGAATTTATTTTTTCACAATAATAATTGCAGAATAAAATTTATTCGCGTGATAACGCGTATTATAAAAGAAAAGTATCACGTATTATTAATATGCAATAATAATTGGCTTAGTAACATTACTAAATCTTATACTTAAATTTAATAAAAGCGACGCAAGTGGAAACGGATAGGCCATGCACTCCGAAGAGATTCCAATTACATTCCCAAGCAGGCGCTTGATTGGAATCCGCAAGGAAAGCGGAAGCCTGGCCGTCCCAAGCAAACCTGGCGCCGTATAGCAGATGAGGCTGATGAGGTAAAGAGACCCGGAAAGACGAAGAGACTCACTGTGGATGCCCTCTGCCCCATCAAGAGGTAGAGGACATTAAGTCAAGTAGTTATTTATATTTTAATAATCGAGTTTGATGTTTAATGTCTTATCTTATGTATTAATAATTCAAACTCAAGCCCAAACTCAAAATAACTATTCATATAGGTAACCAAGTACACTTATGAACATCAACAGAAAAGATGTTAAATTGATTCTAAATTTACATTTATTTGTCGCAAGTCAAGGGCGTACAGTGGGCAAGAAGTAAAAAATTACACTATTTAATCGACAAGTTTTGAGTCATAGAAATTGTTTTGTTAGTCAGCCATAAATATTTGAACTGGAGCAAATCAATCACAAGGATTAGGATCATTAATATTCGACAAATGTATAAAAAGCTTTATTGATTAATTGACACGAGAGCTTTGAATTTATTCAGTGATAATTCTCTAATTTCGCTTGGGAGTTTGTTGTAAAACGAATACAATTTCCATATACGGAGTGGTTTATCTTCTGGAGCCTGGTTGGCCGTACGCTTAGATTTGTTCTGTTTCGAGTATTATACTGTTGAAAGTCACCATTTGTTTTAAAATCGTTTCTATTTTTTTTGTACAAGGCTTCAAAAATAGATTGACCAGATAGTGTCATAATATTTAATTCCTTAAACTTATTCCGTACCGACTCCCTTGGGGAAACTCAACAAATCTCTCTCTCGCTTCGTGCCGACTCTGTGGCTGACGATCCCAGAGCCTTTACTCTGTGAGTGTGACTTCCAATAGCAATGCCGACATGTCAATGAGTTTCTGTTCCGCGCGATCTCAAGGTTTCGAACTTTATGCAAGTTCAAAATCGTCGTGCTGTCGCTATTGGAAGTTCTGAGTAAGGGCACTGGTCTAACAACATTTGATTCATACAAGCCTGATTACTACTAATTTCTATAAAAATTGTTAATTTTTTTTATAGAGCAGGAGTATACTCGAGTGTGTTGCCGTCCTTTTAAGAATTGGTAAGCTCTTTTCTTGATTTGATCGTATTGGTTCGGAAATAAAATAACTACTAAAACACAGTTGTGTGTGTAAATTACAGGGTTCATTCTTTGCGTATTTTCTATCCTTAAAAATTATACAAAGAAGTAAGAACCGATTGAATATATATTTGAATACTTGCCAATGTTTGTTTTCTGGTAAATCAATACAATGTTTCATAACATTTGTATTGAGCGTGTAAAAAGTCATCCTTGCATAAAAATAACTGTAAAATACCTATATTACGTATTGGATTTGAAAATTAAAAATTTTTCTTTAGATCTTTTGCAAATGGAAAATGACGTCATAAAAGTCGGAAAAGTACCGTAATTATCACAAACAAGTCCGTCATTTCACTTTTTTGGGGGGAAAAATTTATTTTCGAAATTTTCCGAGTCTAATATAATAAAAAATTATGATGTATAACTGGATCAAATGAAGCCATATAGTAAATTGTGTAATATTATCAAAGCAAAGTGTGCTGATATTATACAAAGTGTATATTTTTTGTCGTCGTTAAATATTTGGGATCGTAAATAATTTTTCATTTATTTATTTATTTACAGCTTATGTATGGCCAAATTTCAACTAAAAATCTTATACAATTAAATTATTTTTTATAAAATTAACAGAAAACCTTTTGCTATCCAATAATCTTTTCTAAGTACATTTTAAAATCATAGAATATTACACCCATACGCTTCACAAATAGGTCGCTTTCCGGCGAAGAGTCGATAAAATTATCTTCTCTCTACCTTGTCATAGTACATACATCTATCTTGTATTTTGTTTACATGAATATCATGTAAACAAAATACAAGATAGTCAAGTAGTGGGTCCGCGAAATAAGGGTTTTTTAAAAACTTAAAGTTAAAATGAATACAACCGGTCCGATTTGAGGTCCGTTTAATACTAAATATTACAAGTATTCTATTATATTTATATCCTATTCTTAAAGGCCTACGTGACCGTTGTGCTGACACATTGTTCTCACGCTCTACAAGGAAACGTTACTTAGTAAGAACTAAGAGTGGTTCGTAAATCATGTAAGTGTGGTTCGTAAATCATGTAACAGCATTTCGGCTATTGAAATATAAAGGATCTTTGTACTACTATGTTGCAATGGTTTTTTGTTTATATAAAATATAATTATCCTATGGTGGTGACACACGGGATTATATAACTCCTCCCTCCTTAAGAGCGAAATTATCAGGGGATTGCACATGCAAATTCTGATTATTTCGCCACTGCAACATATTAATAATCTTATTTTTTATAAAAAACACAACAATTAGCAAAATACAATAAAAGAGTGCCTAAACTAATGCTTTTCACTTTCACTGAATTTCCCATTTCACTATCACTATCTCTGTTAAGTTGTTACAGCATGTAAGACATGTGTTGCCGGTCACTGAGCTCCATTCCTTGTAAGTTTACTGGATTCTGATTTTCCTTAGAGTTCACTGTTGACTGTAACTCCAGCAGCTTAATGGATGGGATACGTTCTGATGACATATTTTCTGTATATGAACGCTGATGATGTAATTGGATGTCATTGATGTTGAGATCGCAGGGTTAATCTCTTCTATAATTACTGTATTCTGGTCACAGTTGGATGGGTTTTCCTTGAAGGTCATCAGCTCCTCAATGCATGTCGTTTCAGGATACGGTGCCCCTGTTTTCTTGTGTGCAGAGATAATAAATTTTCCTCAGAGACTTGTTTGCAAGGCTGTATAAGCGGTAAGTATGTTACACCTTTCACCAGGATATAGGGATATTTAGGAATGATTATTAAGGTTAGGTTTTTAGGGTCATGAAAGATAGGTAAGGGATACATTTTATTATAACTATAAGTTGAATTGGTTATTAAAGCTACCTCTAATACAAAAGTTATTTTCCTGTCTATCATGTATGATTTAACATTAATCGTATCTTCTAATTTAACTAAATTATCCCAAGTGGGTGGATACATAAGATTTTCTGACTGTGATATATAAATTAAAATCTGTAATAAATGTGTAAAACATTGGTTTTGGTGAAAGCCAAAGCAATTTCTAATTCGCTTATTTTTTATATAAAGCGTTCTAAAATTACTTACAAAAAGATTATATAAACTTAAAACATATGTAGAGTATACTGCATTATTTTCTTTAGTACTTATGTCTTTTAACATTTTTTTTTCTACACGTTTTAGTCTTTCGTCCATAATTTTTGAGTTATTGTGTAATATTTCTGATGAATTAATGAGTCCATCTAACATTTTGAAAACAACTGTTAAACGCTTGTTTGTGGAAATTTTGTTGATTACCTAATTGATTTATTAACTGTTCATATCGTTGAGCATCTTCCTGATCTAAGTTTCCAGTTATCATTTTAATAATAGAGCCTAGAGGGTTCAATATTCCTCTTCGTACTCGGTGTGAAGGGATTATTTGCCTAATCTTTTCAGTAGTTATTCTTTGCAAATACTCTACTTGTTCCCTAATTCCTAAAAATTCTTTAAACTAAGGCTTATCATCACTTACTATCTTACTAAAATTACTATATTTCCTATTGTTATATTCTAATTCCATTAGTAGGCCATTCAAATCTAATACCTTAAAAATAAGCCAGTTATCCTGTTTGATGAAGGATGTTCCCTGTCTTACGGATCCCTGAATTGTTTTCAACCTTTTGAAGTTGAAGGCCCCAGCTGGGGCTCGTGAGTGTCATCGTGATCACTAAGCACCACCTTTGGAGGTCGTTTTATGTTTTTAATTGGTACCTTTTGTGTTTACCTCTAATTTTAATAGGGATGGTGTTTCTTTCAGGTTTTCCTGTAACTATGGCCTTTTCAAAACAAGGTTTGTACTTACTTCTACGAGTGTTTATTAATTTTGTGAAAATTGTTTTCCCTTCTGGTAACGGGACGTCGGATTTGCCACCGCGTTTTTCTCTAGAGTTTTCCTTAAACGTTAACATTTTATCAGATATGATTTTGTATAAAACTTTTATTCTTTTGGCGTGATCTTTAATTAATTTTTGCAAGTATCGTTTCTCGAAGTCTATATTGAATGCGTTTTCAGAATCTACATGGCCAAACACTACTTCAAACGGTGTTAAAGTTGTTACAGTATGAATCGCATTATTATATGCCATGATGAGTGATATAATAGATGCGGCGTCGGTACATTGTTGTTCGTATTTTGTCAGTCTGTAAATTTCAATTAAGGTGGAATGAAAACGTTTAACTATTCCCATTGAATTAGGGTTCCTAGGTGTGTCGATATGTATTTGGATTTTATAGAGTGACATCATTTCTTTCAATAGATCGTTGTTGAATTCAGTACCAGAGTCGCAGCTTATTTTCTTAGGTATGCCGTAAAATGAAAAGTATTTTATTAGTGCGCGGATAACGTCAGGTGTGCCTTTGATAGTAATTTCAATTGCCTGTCTTAGTTTGCTAAAAGCGTAAACTAAGGTGAGGTATGATTTTCCTTCGATACTAAATATATCTATAAATAATTCCTGGAATGGGGCATGTTGCTTTTGAGTTAACTGTAAATATGGTTTCAAAGGCTTTCGGTCATATTTCATATGTTTACAGGCTTCACAAGAATTAATTACTGCTGATATAGTTTCTTTCATGTTATTCCAAAAGAAGTGTCGCCTGATGCGAGTAAAAGTTTCTTGAATACCTCTGTGACAGGTTTTTCCGAGATGAAATTTCAGAATAACGGCTTTCTGTTCATTTTCATCGTCAATAAAAACTATTCTTTCCGTACACTCATAAAATTGAATTGATCCACCTTTAAAAAGCCTAATTACCATGTTGCTGAATTGTTTGCGATGTTCCGTATTTCCGAAATATATAAAATATATCTTTTGGGTTTTATGTATTCTTTCAGGAATTATTTGATTAAATAATTACACAATTACTCAATAATTTTAGCTCACAGAATTTGATGTGAATCTAAACTTATACTTACTTTAGGGGTTGCAGAATTTCATGCACTAACCTACTTACTTCTATGTTTCTTTAAATTAACTTATTACAATTTACGTTTATATCAATTTAACTCTAACAAAGTCTTAAAACTATCGTTAAGATGAGAGATGTCGATCTCAAAATAACAAAAGAAAAGTGGAGAGGGCTGGATTTGAAAGGTGAAAAGGTGACTTACCAGTACATCGCTGCCTCAACACTCGCACAAAATACCCTTAACGCTTTTGGATTTGCGTTCTTGACAAATTTATTTGTTCTTTTGAATAGCCGTTTTTAGCAATCGCGACGTAGTTTCCCCTTTTTAGGTAAGCAGAATTTGATGCTCGAACCGATAATTGAGAAGTACGTGCAGCTAGAGCGACTATCCTGTCCTCAGCGCCAGTCAAGTAGTGGGTCCGCGAAATAAGGGTTTTTTAAAAACTTAAAGTTAAAATGAATACAACCGGTCCGATTTGAGGTCCGTTTAATACTAAATATTACAAGTATTCTATTATATTTATATCCTATTCTTAAAGGCCTACGTGACCGTTGTGCTGACACATTGTTCTCACGCTCTACAAGGAAACGTTACTTAGTAAGAACTAAGAGTGGTTCGTAAATCATGTAAGTGTGGTTCGTAAATCATGTAACAGCATTTCGGCTATTGAAATATAAAGGATCTTTGTACTACTATGTTGCAATGGTTTTTTGTTTATATAAAATATAATTATCCTATGGTGGTGACACACGGGATTATATAACTAGATAGATGTCAAAGGAATTTTAACGGCATCGCGCGAACGGTTTTAATATTTTACATATTTGAACACGTCTGTAAATAATTATTTTAACAATAAAAATGAACTTTATTTTTATTTTAAATCGGAAAAATTATTAGTGTAATAAATACACCCGCGTTTTCTTTACTTAGTGTATTGGTACACCGAACAGGCAACTAAATAGTGAGTAGAACTACGAATCTACGAATAAGAATGTTTTAAGGTAGGCGTAAACTAAAATTTCATTAGGGAAAAAACTATGTAATTTTATTGCAGAGCTTTTGTTATGATCACGTGGATATTATCTCAAGGCCGACGTAAACAGATGGGAAAACACTTTTTAAAGATAATTAAATGCACAAAAAGTATGTATGAATGAATAGAACTGTAAATAGTTACGAGTTTATTAGTAATTGCAATTATTATTTCCTTATCTTTTATTTATATACCACGATAAAACATGACAAATATTGACTTACCGAAAGAGTAAAATAATTTTAACTTTCCTCAATCCACGTTCACCAATTAAACATGAACGAAATACTAAGAGGGTTGCCAACAGCTGCTTATTGATTTACAATTTTGCCAACCACTCGTTAGCATCTTTAAAAAGCGGATAGAACTTAGGCTTTCAAAATAATTTATTTTGTGTTGAAACAATATTTAACTTTTATTTGTGGCAAAATTTAAAAAATCCAGTAATACAATTTTCAATAAGTCAGTCCTATTTTAGGAATATTTTACACTTTTGTAGAGACACAACGATTTCATATTTTTCCTGTTTTCTGTGACATTTTATATCGGGGATTTGCAAAAACATTGTGCTTATTTGTATTGTGTTTTAATACTATCTGCATTTGCATTACTATAAGTAGTTTTATACAAAAAATAGGGTATTAATGAATTTCTGGCAACTTTATGAACGCAATGTGAAAAAAAGAAAAAAACAACTTAATTTGATTCATCAGTCATCTATTCGTTCGCAATACAAATTGACTGATTGAATTGACACACAATACAATTACGATTTAGGAAGGGTGTAACGTTCTCTAAAAATCATCCTAGTGTCACTAAGGTAAAGTTGACATTAATACTATGAAATTAATCAATAATTACGAGAATTCATTATGTCCTGATTATTTCAAATAATATACAAAATTACTTATATAGTTGTAAATAAATGTAAGCCCACTTGTTGTTTCTATCAAATGCTATTGTCAAGCATCAGCAGTGGCATATGACATTGACATAACGAGAATGAATAAGATTGGCGAATGAATTGAAATTTGAAGGAACGTGAAATAGAAACTTCAAAACCTAAACAACATTCAGTCGTGTCGTGCACGTGTTTTTATTTACGAAAAAACTAAAAATTAAGAATGAAAATTTTATCAGAGGACCGAACGAGGTTATTATTTGAAAAGTTGACTAAATAGTACGTATTCTATGTTTAATACTGATATCCCGGGTTTACATTACTATTATAACCCCTATGCTCAACATTATCTTTACTCGTTTAGAAGTTGATTACAGTGTTTTCTTGTGTGTTTTTCAGTATTGGCGTAAATGTTAAGCTGCTTATAGACAGACCAGATGGCACATATTGCTTTAGAGAGAAGAAAGACCGTGTATACTACATTTCGGAGCGTTTATTGCAATTAGCCCACACGGTGAAGCCAGACCACTTAATTTCTGCAGGAACATGTTTTGGTAAATTTACAAAGACCAACAAGTTTAGACTACACATTACAGCGTTGACATATATTGCTCCATACGCTCCTTACAAGCTATGGGTTAAACCATCATCAGAACAACAATTTTTATATGGACACCATGTCATTAAAAGTGGTAAGTAAAGTTTTTATTATTTACTGTAAAGCCTATCAATTATAGAATGTGAATGGCAATTTTATAATAGTATTCACTTTATTCTTGTAACTATCTTTAAATAATTGTTGACATCCTTACCTGGATCTCTTCATCTGAATGATTTGTGGATTATTTGTTTTTAAGGAAATAGCTAGGGTATGGCTTGAAATCTGAGAAGGGTTTTTAATGCAAAAAAGTGTATAATAATAAAAAAATATTTAGTACTTACTTTTTTATTCCGGGAAACAAAATGATCCATGTGTTATGTAGCTACTTAGAAGGTAGGCTATGTAAAAAATCATATTTCATCAGTATATATCAGAATATAGAAAAAGTAAATAAATACAACTGTTGAATAATATAAGAAAATATTTCAGTATAATAATAATATAAGAAATTATTTTACTGCCGCATAAAATTATAAAGCATGTTCTGTAGAGTCTTCTATCTGTCCAGTTCTGAAGGTTCTAAAATAAATATAATATGTAATACTGACTCTTAAAAAAAAAACATTTTAAAATGTTTATATTTTTGGATATTTTTAGACAATGTAACTTATACAATTATTTCTAAATTCCAGGTCTTGGTAGAATAACAGAAAATACACCAAAAAATCAAGGAGTAGTTATCTTAACCATGTCAGACATTCCTATAGGCTTTGGAGTTACCTCTAGATCAACAACAGATTGTAGACATGCTGACCCGCTAGCGACTATTGCTTTCCACCAAGCTGATATAGGAGAATATATAAGATCAGAAGACACATTAGTATAATAAATGTAGTTTTTAATATAGAGTTTTATTATTTAGTCCAGGAGACTTGGATCATAGTTGATCAAGTTTGTCAACATCTTTATAGCACAAGAAATCCAATATAGAACTCGTAACATTCACAATATTACAGTAATTTCTAGTAACATTTATATCTTAGAAAAAAAATACTGTATACTAATAATTGACTTAAATACTTCTGGAATGACTATTAAAGCTTACATTGTTTAGGATAAGTTAGAAATATTAACAATTTACATGCAAACATGTGAAAATAATATGGAGTTTGCATTATGTGCTACTGTTCAAAGGTTGCTCGCTCAAAGGCTTTTATTTGGCTTGATGAGACATGACTAGTGGAATGAGATTTAAAACATCTATATTGTTTCTCCCCTAAAGCGCCATCTAACGGTAAAGAGTTATAACGTTTGGGCTAATGGCTATAAATTTAACCTTTAGCCAGAGGTGTTACTTATTATTTATCTATCAGCCAACAAACGTAATTTTTTGGGTATGAAACTAGCCGTATTTTCCAATTTTTTTTCTCCATATAAACCGTAATTACATTTTACTTCAAGAGGGTGATAAGTAAAAAAACCAGTGGCGCTATAAACTTCTGTTTCGAGGTTATTCATTTTTCTTATTAGACAAGTAGGTCTTCTGTGCCTGATAGACGATGACTGTTTTTGGTTTGAGGCACGCTGGTATCCTCACGATGTTTTAATACCGTACGAGCGAAAGAAACGCACGCAGACAGAATATCAATTTCCGGTGGTTGAATCTACTACCACAGAGATGCAATCGCAAGCTGAAACCACTATGCCAGCACTGCAGCAATTAGGTACGTAGTGTTTTAATAGTTGAAAACTTAAACTGAAATTTTTACAAAATTTAATATGTGTTACCTATATGTATTAATAATATACTGCTCAAAACAATTAGCGGAACAAGATTTTTGTCCTTTCTATTGCTTAAACTAAAATTAGATTTAAATTAACTTGTACGCTATTTTTTACCTTGTTAATTTGTTAATTACTACAATTAATAAAAAAATTCAATTTGTATTTTTTTTATTAAAAAAAAATTAAAATGTGCATTGTAGACGAAAAACTAATTGGTGATTAAAAAGGTCCATCAAAGAAATATTCTTATATCGTTTGAATATTCGTCTTTAGTGACTTTCAGTAACGTGTGTGGCCTCCATGAGCCCTAATCACGGCTTGACAACGACGCGGCATGCTTCGTATGATCCTCCGAATATCTTCTTGTGGAATTCGCTCCCATTCTTCAATCAACGCTTCAGTGAGCTGCTGCAGTGTTTGAGGTGCAATCGGACGCTTCCGGATGCGCCTGTCAAGCAAGTCCCAAATGTGTTCAATTGGATTTAGGTCAGGGCTCATGGAAGGCCACTCCATTACACGGATTTCTTGCTGTCGTAAGTAATCTGACGTGATGGCTGCAGTATGCGGCCTGGCATTATCTTGCATTGAAAGAAAATCTGGGCCCATACCATATGCTGCGGGCCAAACATGATCTTCGAGCACATTTTCAATGTAAGTTTGAGCACACAAGCGCCAGGGAACAACGACGAGATCTGTGCGCTCGTCCAAACTAACTCCGCCCAAACCATCACAGAGCCACATCCAAATTTGTCATATTCTTGGACTGCTGCTGCACTGTATCGCTCGCCTGGGCGTCTGTAAACACGGAGACGACCATCGCAACGTGTTAGACGGAATCGTGATTCGTCAGTAAAAAGCACTGGCCTCCAATGTTGAAGTTGCCAATTAGCGTGATTTTGCGCGAACTGTCGGCGAGCTTGTCTATGTTGAATTGTTAGACGCACAGCCCGAACTGGTCGGCGTGATCTCAAATTGGCTTCCAACAACCTATTTCTTACCGTCTGGTCGGAAATTTCTACACCAGTAGCCGTCCTTAGTGTATTTTGTAGATCTCTTGCAGTTGTGGTGCGGTTACGTAAAGCACAGTTGACGATGTAGCGATCTTGCAAACGTGTAGTTTTTCTCTTTCGACCTTGACCACGCCTTCGTGAGTATTCTCTCGTCTCACGGTATCGCTTCCAAAGTCTGTAGATAACAGAAGGGGCTACTCCTAGATCATTTCCTACATAACGCATAGTTCGACCCTCTTCAAGCAAAGCGATAGCTCGGGAGACATGCAATTCAGTCAGATCTGGCATTATGACCTAAACTCACTCGCTTCAATGAATAACAATACTCAAAAGGCTCACTTCAATTTCAATTAATACTCAAAAGATTGAAAAAAACTACTTAAAATGTGTTTTCTGTGATTAGAATGTAATGAAAATTCAAAGACGTCACTTTGTTTTTCGTCTACAATGCACATTTTAATTTTTTTTTAATAAAAAAAATACAAATTGAATTTTTTTATTAATTGTAGTAATTAACAAATTAACAAGGTAAAAAATAGCGTACAAGTTAATTTAAATCTAATTTTAGTTTAAGCAATAGAAAGGACAAAAATCTTGTTCCGCTAATTGTTTTGAGCAGTATATTTTGTTTGAACAAATAAATACGTATAACAAAACTTTAAATTGTATTTAAGAAGATAATTCAAACGACATTAGTAAGATTTTGATCATGAATGGGACAAGTATTAGCGAACAATATTTCATATTGAAATCTACAAAGCAAATCGAGAAAGGGATGTTACAATAATATCTTCGTAGATATTTCACCCTGAATAATTTATTCAGCTAAGCGTGTCTGTTAATTAGTTTTAAGTCGGCCTTCGTCTATTGAAATTTTGAATATTCCAAGAGATAATTTCAATTTGCGTTCAATACACTCGCGTACAATAAATTCAGTCAGTCACGTAACTCTAGGACAAAAGCAAATAAACAACAACATATTCAAAATACAAAGCGCATTAATTAAGCTTTGTTGATTGTATAAAGGCCAAGCCGGCAACGCACTTGTAAGCTTCGCGGCGTTGCAAACGTTGGCATAAAATAATTGTCAAATAATGATTCAGGAGATACATAAAAAGAGGAATATTCTATAGCTATCTGCAGTATATATCAATATATGTAGTAGGTATATCTTAAAACAAAGTAACGTTTTGTTCTATTTTTTTATATAATTTCAGACTATTGAAGATAATATATATTATGCTTATGACCGTCCAAAAAGACGCAGGTAAAACGGTGTGCCGCTAAAATCGCGTTGGGCGGGGTACACAGCAAGAAAGTGCGACAACCGATGGAGCAAGGCAATGGTACGCGCAGGGTCGCCCGCGCCGGCGATGGGCGGATGACATCACGGCCATCGCCGTGGTCATCTGGCTGCGCCTGGCCCACGACAGACACACGAAAACGGATGGAGGAGGCCTATGTCCAACGGTGGAGAAACCAAAACCTGACAAGCATATGATTGTTCCTAAATGTTAAAAGTTAATTTTTTCAATTCAAAATCAACGATACTCATATATCATAATTAAGTTTTGGAAATAAAGGCTATTACTGTTATATTATTATTTTGACCGTCCAACAATCTAAATAATATATAAAACAAAGTCGTGTTAGTTACACCACTTATAACTCAAGATCGGCTGGACCGATGTTAGTTATCTCATTTTTGGTGGATTCTTCTCCGCTCCGAATAGCAGAATAAGTAATAAAATATCGAATAAGTTATCGAATAACAATAAATTAATAAATTAATTTTACTTAATTTCAATGAGGCGATGCATAACCAGGCTTTGATCTTGATCGAAGACGTGTTACCTCATCAAAACATCGTGTATATCAGAAAGTGCTTTAACATGCAGTATCGCAGTATTGGCGCTAGAGAGAAGAGGCCTAATGTGTAAAACTGTCATTCTTATTTCGCAATGGCAAGAATAAATAAAATAAAAATGAAATAAAATCTGTTTATTATGGAACATAAGATACATGTATCACTTATTCCACGTCATTAAATTTGAATTTGTAGGCATCCCTACTCATCAGCAAAGAAGACACAGGGTGTAGGCCGAGAGAAAAAGCTGGCGTAAAAAACTCTCGGTACTCTTTTAAAATAGCAAATCATCAAACAACACTTATTTTAAAACAAATATCGCAAATTAATTAGAAGTAGCCTGTCTAGCACTGGTTCCAGGCCCTTTTATCAACTAGATAATAATTGACTTTATAGTAAGCCTTTTTACACAGCTTTTCTTTAATACATTTCTTAAATTTATTGAAAGGCAGAGATAAAAGAGCCTCTGGGATTTTATTAAAGAAGAGTATCCCTTTCCCCAAAAAAAGAATTACTAACTTTAGATAGTCTAGTACGGGGAAATTGCAGCCTGCGTTTGTTCCGTGTATTAACATTGTGCGTATGTTCTATTCTAGTAAACTTATCACTATTTTTGTATACATACATAATATTTTCATAAATATATTGCGAGGGAAAGGTAAGTATATTAATTTCCTTGAATTTATCTCTAAGAGATTCCCTACATTTTAAATTATAGATTGCACGAATAGCCCTCTTCTGCAGGATGAAAATAGTTTCGACATCAGCAGCATGGCCCCATAATAATAAGCCATAAGTCATTAAGCTATGAAAGTAACTAAAATAAACAAGTCTAGCTGTATCGTCACATCAGTTAGTGAGCGAATTTTTTTAACCGCGTAGGCTGCAGAACTAAGTCTCTTCGCCAATCCGTTAATATGAGGGGACCACTGAAGTTTTGAATCCATGGTGATTCCGAGAAATACAGTTGTATCATCCAGATTCATCCAGATTCAATTCCTCACCGTAGCAATAAAACATTTCTGTATTTGCTAAAAAAGTTGTATTAATGTTAATACCTTAATGAAATCCAATTAAGTGTAACTAAAGTTAACACGATATGATTAAACTGTTAGGTGGAACGAAGTTAGCTGGGTCAGCTAGTTAGACTTAAATACAAAATTTTAAACATTGTACAATACAACTTAACAACAACGCCAAAATAATTATTAATAAACAACTCCTACTATAGAAGTTGGTCAGTCAATTTCTAAATATTTCTAGCGAGTGAACCAAATTCTGTCCCCGAGTGTATATTTCATTATTTACCAAACACAGCATCTTGTCATCGGCTATAAATATTCCCTTAGCTTATAAAAGCGTTTCGCTGTATCGGTTTACCCGAAAGGGTTGTCTCAGAATTCAGTGCGAAAACCTTTTTAATTTTAAGAAACTCGAAGGATTTGACCGTAAAGCACAATTAAGATAATTTAAAAATTCAATTTGTATTTCTTTATATTTTGTGAATTCTGAGAAAAGGTTCCCAAGTTACTAGCGTCTTTTAAATCTATGGCGTATTTTTTAAAGTTTTATATAGCCTTCTGAGTAATCTTAAAAACGCTTCGATAACGGTTTGATGAAATTTTAAGATTCAATAGAATGCTTAGCGGGTCGTAATGTAACAACAAATAAGATAGTTCTGGAAATCAGTAAAGGAATCTTATAATATTTTCGTCAAAACTCGCCCATTAATTATTTTACGTCTCGAAGATTTTCTGTTTGTATAAATCCTTCAGATATTCTGAGTAAAATTATTTAGTAAATTCGACTTTCCTTCAATTTTGTTCTTAGAATACCCATTAATGAGATATATTTTATTTATTTACAGTTTATACACATAAAACTAAACAGAAATCTTTTTTGCCTTTCATCACTATAAAGTAGAGATTTATGTGATATGAATGAGGTATCACATGATAGTTTCACTCTTACCTCATTTCAGAAATGTAACAAATTTTTACTGAGAATAGTACGTTTCATGTACCAACTTGAGGAAAATCCAAATTTACGTTCTATGTACCAGAAACAATTTAAAAAAAAAGTAACGATGACTAAATTCTAACTATACAAGCTTTAAAAATAAAGTAAATGATATTAATTACGACAATTTCTATCAAAAATGGTGCTCTTTGAAATTACACCCTGGGGCCTGGACAGTGTCTCACTATTTTATATTGTTACAAAATAGGTTTTATATTCAGATTCTGAATAAAACGACCCAAATCGGTAATAAACACATAAAAACTTTACCTGTGTCAGTGTGTGAGTAACAAGAATTCTACACCAAAATAGACGAGTTATACTTACGGAGAAGAGATTTTTAAATGTGTGGATTTTTTAATTAAAAAAAACATTGAATGAAAATGTAAGTAGTTATAGTTAATTTTATCATACAAGTAAACGTTGTTTTGCCGGGATCCTTCCGTAAGTTTTAATGAAAGCGGTTCAAGTGTGATAACTGACTACGTGCTAACCGACAGCCTTTACAAGGATCTTCGAATAGAGTTATGTGGCATTTCAGAGAGTATGTCTGTGTGTGTGTACTATGTTAAATAACGATTCAAAGGATCGTTAAATTCTGAAATTTCGCTTAAAACATTAAGATTAATTAATTTATTAATATCAAGTTTTATAAGTTTTTGTATTATAAATAAGGTTTCACTCTTGCACTTGTAAGTTTCTTTCTTTATTTCTATTTTCTTTAATAAGGGTGGCCTGAAAGATATTGGCCTAGTTGCCGCCTGTTGTACAATGATTTAAAAGTTTATTATTTAATTGTGTACAAAAAGTAAATACATAAAAAAATATTATATTTTCAAAATGACACAAAATGTGTAACTTGGGAGTCCCTATAAGTAAAATAAATACTTGAGTAGAGGGTACGATTCAGAAACGAGAGTTCGTTCTAAGTTTCGTTTCGGAATTTCACTCTTCTACTTTTACAAATTCAAATTTAATGACGTGGAATAAGTGATACATGTATCTTATGTTCCATAATAAACATATTTTATTTTATTTTATTTCACTGAAATACAGTAGTCGAAACATATACCTATGTATACAAAAACATAATTTTTTTTTATAGATTATTATTATTAATTGTAGGTAAATAAAAAGTGTTTTTTGCGTGAGTTATTCAAGGGTTATGCGGCATATACACCGTTAGTATAATAAAAAAGTGTGTGTGTGTCAGCTACGACGCACGATTGGAGTTTACTCCTTACGAACGATAAAATGGCGATAATGTTCTGTGGCCGTCGACCATATTTTCATACTAAAGGTGGTAAGAATATATGTTTTTATAATATAAATGTTTGTAGTAGTAATAAAACGTACCTACATCATCTATGCCCAAATAGGATTTTCTTTCTGTGACCAAAGTTACCTGTATAGTAAGGGAAGAATTTAATTTCACTGACCATTACTATTGACAAAACTCTATGGCACGCTAGACAATCTACTTTTATTTTTTACACCTGTCAACACTGACAATGTTGTAACGTGGCTGTCAAAACGTGAATCCAAAATAGAAAAGTCTGTGTAATGTATTCCATCTCATTCTTTTACACGTTCAATCCTACAGATATATATGTTTGTCTCTTTCTACATAACGCCTCAACTTTTCGTGTTACACTTGATTTTACTCCTCATAAAATTTCCGTACCGGGCCTTATAACTCAAATCCTTTCTTAAGGAGTAAACTTTATATGTTTGTCTCTTTCTACATAACGCCTCAACTTTTCGTGTTTCTACATAACGCCTCAACTTGTCGTGTTTCACATAACGCCTCAACTTTTCGTGTTACACTTGATTTTACTCCTCATAAAATTTCCGTACCGGGCCTTATAACTCAAATCCTTTCTTAAGGAGTAAACTTTATATGTTTGTCTCTTTCTACATAACGCCTCAACTTTTCGTGTTTCTACATAACGCCTCAACTTGTCGTGTTTCACATAACGCCTCAACTTTTCGTGTTACACTTGATTTTACTCCTCATAAAATTTCCGTACCGGGCCTTATAACTCAAATCCTTTCTTAAGGAGTAAACTCTATATGTTTGTCTCTTTCTACATAACGCCTCAACTTTTCGTGTTTCTACATAACGCCTCAACTTGTCGTGTTTCACATAACGCCTCAACTTTTCGTGTTACACTTGATTTTACTCCTCATAAAATTTCCGTACCGGGCCTTATAACTCAAATCGTTTCTTAAGGAGTAAACTCCAAAAATTGTCTTGAAGTCTAGTCTTGGAAAAAAGATAATTAAAAAAATAGTGCGTGAAGTCCCTCCGCGTGGAAGATGTCAAACGTAATGTGGAAATGAAATAGGAAGCATTCACTCTCGATGTGTCTCTTTCTATTCCCCCTCCCCAGAGTGTTAAACGTTTAACGCAACCTTGTTGGAAGTCGCATTAGAAGTTCAAAAACAAGATTATTTAATGTCGGCCCTCGAATTATAGTTTTTATATCGCATCCATATATTTATAGGTTATTGTATTTCAGCAAAGTTCGAAACACTTAAGCTCGTACCGAACTTCAGCTTATCACTGAAATAAGATGAGACGCTCACGATACTCGCTCCAAATGTCATATCAACATAAGATGACATAGTACACCTGTGTAACTAATAGGTCGTGGCAGAATACGAAATGCCACACGTATCACCTCGACATCCGTCGTTCCACAACTGAGCGTTATTTAAGTTAGTTTTTGCCTCGCACCACTACTATGTAAACCAGCTGCCCACTGAAATATTTCTGAACGTACCAATTCTTAAAAGGCAACGCATTCGCTAGCCTTCTGCCTGAGTAACCATGGGCGGCGAACTCTTAACATCAAGTTAGCCTCCAGCCCGTTTGTCCTCTGTTATATAAAAAAAGTGCGTGCGTACAAAGTATACAATTCAGAAGAGAAATTTCTTTGGCAAACTAATTTTTACACAAATCTAAAAGTTTAGATTTCCGAGACTTAGAGGGAGGGAAAAAGGAAGATATGTCAGGAATTTAATTGTCATCAAAATAGTATGTGTCGAATATTAATACAAATAATAAATTTAATTTTTTAATTAATAATAAAAACGAGGATGTGGTCGGAGGTTGCGGTATGCACCTCAGATGTAAATCTTATGTAAATATTCGACGAACGCGGTTGTAAACATTCAATGTTTCACGTTACGTTTAAATACGTTTTTTAATTTAACCCGTATGACCACGACGATGTCTAGCGGTTTTCACTAAACAGCGTATCAATTTTTAAAAATCCGGCAACGCACTAGCGAGTCGTCTGGCAGTGTAAGTGAGATATTGATTTTGTAATAAAAATAATAACGATAATTTTTATTTACAAAAAACATCCAGGCACTAAATCAATAAGAATTCAAATCTCAAATTAAAAATTCACAAAAATAAAACAAACATAAATAATTATTAGTAAAAGCAAATAAAATACTATTTATTATAGACCCTCTCTGTCATGAAAACTTCGTAATAATTGCATTGAGTTGAGTTTGAGAGAAATTGGTCTTTGAGTTGGTTATTAAACCGAATTTATAACCCTGTTAATAAAATTTAAGATACTAAACCGTGTTTATACTGAAAATTATCATAATATTTTATGAAATGCTCGGAGTATGGGAGGAAGGTATATGGTACGATGTTTCCTTGTTTGAACTACAGAAAAGGTACACAAGTTTTACCTTCGCCTACCTACCTCGCTGGAGAACGCTTATTTTCAAGTTAGTTTCTATTAGTTAGGGTCTATAATATATAGTATTTTTTTGCTTTTACTAATAATTTTTTATGTTTGTTTTATTTTTGTGAATTTTTATTTAGATTTGAATTCTTTTTCATTTAGGGTCTCCTGTTAAGATGTTTTTCGTAAATAAAAATGTTCGTTATTATTTTTGATGTGAAACATCTATAGGCTCACTTGTAAACCGAATTGTTGGCGTGGCGACGCATGCCGTGGCGACGCCACGCTATATGATGGTATATATATACAGTCTATATGCAGTAGTGTGTACAGTGTGTGATTTCGAAGTCACTGATTAAACGAATTAAGTAGGTAGCCACGATTTGAAATAAATTCGTAAATTTTTGTATTTAATGAAAATAAATATTTATTCAATAAATAGTCATCGTTATCTGGAAAAAAAACGTAATATTTTATTTTATCATTATGACATATTTAGTTCCTATCACAATCTGTTCTTTTCTGCATATTACTTTTACAAAATAATGTCGATGTTTCACATCTGCCAGGCGTCCCGTGACGGCTCACATTTTTTTATTACAGAAACAATATTCACTAATGTCGTAAAAGTATAGTCGTTTATGTAAACAAAATCGAGGTTGGCCCATTCATTCGTACCATTTACTATGATACCATGTCTGCGGTCACTTCGTTACGTCAACTTTTGATCTGTCGCCTTTGAAGGGGTACGTTTGAAGTTAATTAACGGCTTTATAACGGAATGATGTTCTAAACAACTTTTCCACTACCTATTAAAATATCTATTATGAATGCATTGGACGAAGCCGTTTTAAAGGTATTGCATAGATTTTATCGCGGGCTTTGAGCGCGTTGACCGAATCAAGAAATTAAACTTAGGGGTTTGAAAAATAGTAGCGGATTCTCAGACTTACTGAATATGCATTAAAAAATTCATAAGAATCGGTCGAGCCGTTTCGGAGGAGTATGGGAACGAACGTGTGACACGAGAATTGTATATATATATTAGATTACCTACTTATTGAGTGAAAAGAAAATAGTTTATAGATATTAATTTAATTGTTACGAGCTAGGGGATCGGATAGAAAACGCCGTAGATTTCTTCAAAGGTTTATTTCAATTGAATCAACGAAGGATTTGTTTACACTAAAAAACCGGAAATTACGCACAGAAATTCATTAATTACACTACGCAAAAACTTCTCAAATTACTTTAATAACATGTACTTCACACAGTACTTTATCTCTTCGCGTTTTTTTTGACCGCCGCCCATGGACACTCTCAATGCCAGAGGGCTCGCGAGTGCGTTGCCGGACTTTTAATCTTTGATCTTCCCTCTCTCTCGCGTATCATTCCGTCCTTGTCCCACACCTAGAAAATTCGTTCTAGAATATTCCTTCATCATCTCTTTCATTCTATTCAAATCTAATACAAAAACTATTAGATTTGTTATGCAATAGTTTTACTAAGAGCGTTTAAATTTAATACGTTAGGACTTCGATTACAAAACCATTTTACCTTTCACAAATCACACATAATATATCACTACCTTCAATTAATTTAAAGTACCCATCTAAGTAGCTTTGACTAACATAAAAGTAATGATTGATTGATTGATTTATTTATTTATTACCCAAATCATTATTCTATCTTTAATCTTTAATCTTCAATTATTACTAAAACGAAACTACACAATAATACCTATAATCCTACAATTAAAAATACATACTAGATCTTAGAACTGATAACAAAACATGGACCCTGAATCATTTCGAATTGCCATCAGCCTTCGCTTAGGAGTGACTAGATGTACTCCCCATGTGTGTTGAAGTAAGTAGCCTTGGACACCATGGCCTCCATTGCCAAAATAGTGTAGGTAGTTTTTTCTCGCCACGCCGCTCTCTTCCCTCTGTCAATATTCCAGCCATTTTGGAGCCAATAGTCATCGCTAGAGACGTTGGCAAGTGGCTGGATGGAATGTCATTGAACCCTCTGAGTATGCGACGCGCTTTGGTATGGGACACTTCACTACTTGTGTGGACACTTCAGTCTCGTCTTACATCCCTCGGACAAGCACAAAAGCTGGCGCGGCAGCAGCTTAGGTGGAAAATAATAAACGGCTCAAATATAAGTGTATTTCCTCCAACTTTAATTTTGTTCCCTTTAGAGTAGAGACTTTTGGGCCGTGCGGTTCAAGTGCACAGGCGCTAATTAAAGATTTAAATAAGCACCTGGTAGATAGTACCGGTGACCCCAGAGCTGGTGCTTTCCTCGTTCAACTAATAAGTATCGCAATACAGAGAGGAAATGCTGCCAGCGTTAATGGTACTGCCACAGGGGCCAACTTTTTAAATTTAATTTAACATTCTATTTATCAATTTTTAATTATATATTGTTATTACTATGTAGGTTAAGAATATTGTAACCGTAGAATTCATTAAATGTCTAAAGTAAAATAACATAACAATTAGATGTTCTGAACGCCTGTGTTCAAACGAATATGTCTACCTCGATAGAAAACTTATTTATTATCACCGCTCGCGTGAATTGCGCCTCGCTAACCAATGATGATGAATACATAACAATATACATTAGGTACAGCAAAAGCTTTGTTAGCTTTATGTGTCTACACTTAGCTAGCTTTCCTACACCGCCTGTTAGCAGGTGGCATTAAGGATAGTCTGCTTACAATATTATAGTTTAATACGTGTTCGTATGAACGTCAAGACGAAATATCGCTTTAAATGAAACGATGAATTTTTGCGATTTAAATACTTGGCTTACGTGGAGCTTTGTTAGTGTCCTTAAAAGTGCGTATTCGTGTCAGACTTCAATCTTTTAATAATCTTTTTTATTTTATCATTTAATTTTAAGTGAGGTCTACTTGTGTTAGGTGAATGCCACTACATCCACGAATTCTTTTCTCCCATTTTAATGAATGATATAAAACTATAGTATATAAAAGGCAGTTTATAAAAGTGTATTTTTTAGCGCGAATTAAGGTAATCAAAAACCCTTGGGCCAATTTTACAGTTGATTCTAAACATTGGAGCTTTATTAAAGTTCGTTCGTGCGTGAAGTGTGAAGGGTGTTCACAGGACTTCCAGACAAATATTTGAGCTTAGTCGGCCGTATTGTACGAACACATCCATACCGTTTAGGCTATTAGACACGAACGAATAAATAAACATTTGTAGAACATGAATGATGACTAAGCAATAATAAAAGCTAACTTGGGACTACAAGTTTGCTGAATTGTCTTTACTATCGCAAATTTGCAATCATTATTGCAGCATTATGGACCACCTCCTCCATGTGGTTGTTTAGTCTCACTTGATGTATTTATAGAATTTTAAAAGGCTTAAAAATTACATTAATAAAACCTTATATGGAGTTGCATATTTGTTTGAGTTACAATTTTTAATTATAATCACTATACAGAATGGCCAAAAAGTCGTGGATCAAACGCAAATAGGGGAATAGATGAGGTCATCAGCTGCAAAAAATTGTTCTACGGGAGGTCTCTAAGCTCAACCCCTGCAGAGTTATATTTTATTTTGCGTTTTTATAAGAAAATTGACTTTTTTGACTAATTCTTATTAAAATTCGAAAAAATCTACATCTTGTATCTTTTTCATAATATCGACTAGATTGGTACTGATGAGTTCTTGCGTTAGACATACTATGTATAGTTGTTTATTGAGTGTATTGAAGATAATATTAGGTTATACTATATAATTTTTTTTTAAAATTATAACTTTTTGTTTACTTCGGACCCCACTGTGAAGAAAAATTACTCTACCGAACAGTGACTCTATATTACAAGTTTTGGCGCATATTATAGGGATTCTGAAAAGGTATTACACATGGCCATGAGTCACGCTAATTTATATATATATAATTTAATTACATATAATGTCATAATAAGAAGTAAGGTCATTTATAATTGTTAAACTTATGTTCTAAATATTCGGTCACGCTATAAAAGCACCTTGACATTAAAAACCTAATCACCTTCCCCTTGAAAACATTACATGGCAGCGATCTATAACTTCTAGGAAGGTGATTAAATATTCTTAAAGCCATGGCGTAACAATTTTTGGAATAAAGCGCGGTGCAACATGCAGGCACCCGCAGCCGTGTTGGATCCCTCGGTACATACCAGCAAGTTTCTTTATATGTTTTAAATAATTTTGGATACATGAGTAAGTGTGTGGGTGCAAGTGAGTGAGTAAGTGCATACGCATGTATACGATAATATGCATATTTAGATGTATGTAGGAAAAAATCCAAGACAATTCAACTATTTACTCCGTGTTCCTCATGTTTCACAATCATGGTAATAAAGATGACATTTGTTCTGGGAATCAGTTTCCTCCTTATTCAATATTTAGGCACTTGTGAGGTAATGCTGAAGCTCGTACCGGCTTTTATAAGTTCAAGTTCTATCCCAATCGCGTATAACCAACCAAACAAGGCGACGGACATTGTAAAATTGTAATTGTTTATAATTTATGGAAACTTCCCACGGAGTCAAAATTTAGAAATTAACGTAACACATGTTAAGTGTGGCGGTTGTAGGGATGTTCAAATAGCTTTTCGGTCTCCTGTGATGTCGACTAACCTTTTTGCTATTTCCTTAAAAAGCCTTATAGCGCTAGGACCCCATGGACCAAGGGAAAACCGAATGGGACAAAATCATATTCGGAGCCTAGACCTCTGTAAATACAGATGCAAATGCATGCTTTAGCTTTTTCAGCCGCTTCACAAGCCGCACCAGCTCTGTTATTGGTTCCATGTAGATGAGAAGGGGCCAGTGTGTCTGAACAGGTTGTATAGTAACCATACCAGCACCCGTCCCATCTTGTTTAAAGCTGGGTGTCAACTAGCTTTAGTTCGTTTAAAATATGAGCTCATTACTAACATAAAATTATTGGGGCAAAGCTAACAAATTCACTTGGCTTATTTAAGGGTTCTTAAATCTAAGTGACACTTCAATACAAGTGTATTGGACCTTTTTGGATATTATCAGAATCAAGAATGTTATATTACAATTTACGAGTATGAGTGTGGGAAAATCTAAAAGGCTCATTTTGTGTAAGATGATTGCTATAATTTGGTTTACGCTTATATATACTAATATATATATATATATATATCTTAACTAATGTTAGGTTTTTTCTGCGTTGTATATAATACTATCGTCGCTTGGTTATAGACAGCTTTAATACAAATTGGTAGTTTCTATTCTCTATTCTTAATTGGAGTTTTCAGGTCGCCTGTTACTAGGTCATAGAATTAATCTAGTTTTATCATTCGAATATATTTGTAAACTGAATCACATATTACATTCATGACAATAAAACAATGTCTGGAATGTGTGAAATGCAATTGTACAGAATTTAATACAAAGAAATGCTGAAAACTGTGCAGTAAAATGAGTCGTCGATCTGAATGATGTAAAATTTATGGAAAGAAAAATCTTTTCATTTAAATAATAATTCACAAATAGTGTTTTTTGCTAACGTACCTTTACATTTGAATGTTAGACTTTTATGTAAGTAAATTGTTCACTTATGAATTTCAAAGTCATTGCGTAAAACGAAGGGACCTGGCAAGACTCCTTGTGTAACCCTTTTGAATAAACTATATTATTTTACAAGATTCTTTTAAAGAGTTTATAGCTTAGGATTACACCTCTTTATAGCGTTCATAGATTACAGCAAAGCATTTCATACTATTATCCATCAGGCTATTTAGAACGCTCTAAATTTAGCGGGAGGAGACCAAAAATATATCAATATCTTGAAATACATCTAGGGTTATTCCGGGGGAGATGGCCGTACGGGAGAGATGGCTAATAGAAAAAAGTTCGAGTGTTAATTCATAGATGTCAATACTTTTTATTTATTTCTATTCATGTCGGCACCGGCAACAAGTGACAGTGAATTGTTTTGCAAAAAAAATAGAAAAAAGTAAGTATTTTGACTTTGTTTTTCATTAACACGTTAGATCTAAACTAAGGGGTTGACACATTAAGTGGTCAAAAAAAAGTTTTGACAGTTTTGCACGTTTTCGTGATATCTGCGTGAAGTAAAGAACTTTCTCGTGTTCTAGCCTCAAAATTAACTTCATAATTGAGATGTTGCTTTTATTACGTCCTGTGGCCATCTCACCCGGTCAATAGGGATAGATGGCCATAGTATTTTCGGGAGAGATGGCCATAAAATTGTATGCCCAGATTTAAATATATCTTTAATATTTAATATTTTCTACAGATGCCTAATAAATACTTACGAAAACCCGCTACTGGACGAGGTGCCTGGAGCGAAGAAAACTTAAAAACTGCAATGGCAGAAGTACAAAGTGGTGGTGGAAAATGACGATTTATAGGGCCTCTTTTATCTATCATATTCCAAAAACACTAGAAAGAAGGTTGAAACAAAACAATTACATAAAGGGACCTATGGGACCATCGTCAACCTTAGGTACAGAAAACGAAAAAAGACTGAGCAAGCATATAAAAGACATGCAATTGAGAGGCTTTCCTTTGATTATTGATGATTTAAGAACAATTTCATTCACGTTTGCTGAGCAATTACGAATTAAACACAGATTTAACATAGAACCTGAGAAGGCGGGCTATGATTGGGTGCATATGTTTTTAAAAAGGAATTCCGATATTTCATTAAGGAAATCAGAAGGGGTGTCGTATGCTAGAAGTCAAGGGATGAATAAAGCAGAAGTTAATGCCTATTTTGAAATGCTTGAGAGGATTCTCAGTGATAATGACCTAATAAATAAACTTGGCCATATTTACAATATGGACGAGTCTGGCTTGCAACTAAATAATAGACCAGGTCACGATTTGGCTGAAAAAGGTTCCAAAGCTTATAGGTAGCTATGTCAACGTCTACAGAAAAAGGAGAAACGATCACGGTAATTGGTTGCTGCAATACTGATGGTAATTTTATACCTCCTGCTTGCATTATGAAAGGGCAAAGGAAGAAACCTGAATTTAAAGATGAGCTGCCTCCAGGTTCAGTGGTTTATATGTCACAAAAATTCGCCTATATTACCTCTGACATATTTCTAGAATGAAGATTGAATACAATGCAGTATTTGTATGCTCTGGGTGCACGAAAATTGGACCGAGTTTGATGACATGTGTTCTCACTGCGACAATAAGAAAAAAAAGGAGTTAAAAGATCTCAAGGGTAACGGGAAAGGTAAAAAAAGTACTGGCCATCTCGCCCCGAACACTATGGCCATCTCCCCCGGGCACTCGGTGAGAGATGGCCAGTCCTAGTTTTTAAAGTTTAAAATTATATTGTTAGCGTTGTCTAAAGTGATGTATCGTTTATATTTGATAAGAATAATAAATATAGTTTATGTTCTATACGAATTCACTGTTTTATTAATCATAATTCCTTCATAATACAGTTTTATAGTTACTAGGACCATCTCCCCCGGAATTACCCTATAAAAAAAACGACCCTCTATCGCCTAAACTTTCGATAAACGTGATCGTTCTCGAAATGATATTAAAATTAACAGGCATCTTAGTTATCGTAGGTTTGCGGAGGACATTACTATTTTGGCAGAAACTGCGAAACTCCTTACCCCTTGGCCACAGTGCGCGATAAAAACAAAACTATTTGCTTTGGTCGCGCGATGCTAAATGCGTCCACCACACCACTGCTACTGCGCGCGCCTCTCAGAGCTGTGGCCGCCTCGATACTCCCGAGTGCATTTGTTTCACTCGCACGCCGCGCAGACCGCCGCCGCCGCCGCCGCGCGGCTAGCCACCGCGCCCCAGGTCGCACCGCAATGCGCATCGCCGATAGCTGTGGCATACTTCATACAATTTGCTCAATATGTTTTTGCCGCTCGCCGCTTTGCGCGCCGCTAACCGCGCCGCAGGTGACTGTGGCCAAAGGGTAAGAATTCTACAGGCGAGTTCTAATATTGGTCTAAACATGAACTCTAAGAAGACAAAGATTTATTTATTTATTTATTTATTTATTTATTCCTTATCCTATTTTTACAGTAACTTAATACTAATACAATAGAAAACTAACTTAAAACATAATATAACCATAACAAGTAAAAACTTAAAAAAACCTAAACAATTTTATAACTAATTATAAATAATGAAATTCTTGTGAATTCAGCCAGTGTGCAACTAAATATATCCGTCTCACAAGCAAGTGTTTAGGGTGCGCAAAACACGCGTAAATGGTGCTTTCTAAGTAAATTCGTCCGCGCCCGAGGCACTGCCAGCAATTGCGACCGCTTACTCCGCCGAGTGTGGTTATTTGGCACACGAGCCCCAGTCTTTCAATTTTCCGCATTATATTTTTACCTCTAAGGATCTTAAAAAAATATAGCGTGATAGTAAGGTCCCTCCTTACCTCTAACTTGTTGTATCCAACATGCCCAAGACAAACAAAGTTGGATACATTATTGGGTAAAATGGGTACACTCCATACAACCTCATGTATATGTATCTCATAAATTTATTTTGGATGGTCCACCATTAGAGAATATTTTTTTTTTTGTGGGGCCCAAATCATAGAATTATATTCCAAGTGGCTCCTAACAAGTGCATTATACAATGCCATTACCGCTTTTATATTTGAAAATCCTTTGGCCATACGCAAAATAAACCCTAAATTCCTATAAGCTTTTTTACAAATTATTTTTATGTTATCCCGAAAATTTATTCCACGTTTAAATGAACCCCTAGGTCTTTTTATTTCGGCTACTCTTGGAATTGGTGTTTCTCAATGTTATAATTATAAAGAATCGGGTCCGTGCTCTGGAAAAAGAAATAACAGCACATTTTGCAGAATTAAGCTGAGTCGATTTTTCCTGCACCAATTTACTACCCGATCAATTCCTGCGCAATCGTAGACAATCTTCCTCACTATTATCGGCCGTGATAATTTAAGATCATCGCGAACATTAAACATTTTGCCTCTTCTACTACCCCTGGTAGATCATTTACCATTAACAAAAATTCTAAAGGTCCTAAATTGCTCCCCTGCGTCACGCCAGACCAAGTGTAATAGTTCCTAGATTTAATGCCATCATATTCCACATACTGCTCCCTATCTGTCATGTGACTTTGCCATAAACCGAATCAATGACGCAGTGAAGCCAACTTTTGCTAATTTCATCAAGAGCACGTCGTTATCGACCGTGTCAAATGCTTTTCGTATATCAAAGTAGGCGCATAACTTGTCCTCCACTATCCACAACTGGTACTATGCAAGTCAAGAAGCTTAAAAGTTGCTCGTGGTACTTCTTGTGTCGAAATCCATGTTGTGAGTCAGAGAGTTGAGATCCTACCTGATCAAGAATGCACTTTTGAAGCGCTGACTCCATTACCTTCGCTGGTGTTGACAAAATCGCCACCGGTCTATGATGGTCTACTTTGTCATTTGTCTACCTTTAGGTACCGGAACCACTTTGCTAATTTTCCAACGATCTGGGAATGTTGACGCTTTAAGTAAGATTGAATATATGGAGAAGGGTTCCGCATACTGCCGACAGTCTCTAAAGATATACGGAGGTAACCATCAGGCCCCGCGGACTTTTTTGGTTTTAAACGTTGTAAGGCATTCCGTACCTCCTCTAATTGCAATTATCTACGTGAACCAATGTTCCCCCACTTCCACAATCCGCCTCCGCAATAGTTTCTTAACGTCAAGCTTGGGTTTTGCGTAACAACACTGAACTGAAATAATTAGCGATTCCTCTACCCTCTTTCCATAGTTAACTCTTTTCCGTTACTAACAAACCCCTAGGCTGTCTTTTCAGCCCTTTGGCTCTTTACAAATTTCCAAAATGACCTAGGATTTTCTATGACGTTCGTTTCAATAACTTTCTGATACCTATCAAATGCCTTAGCAATCCCTACCTTTACCTCAGCCCTACACAAGCTAAACGCTTGGTAGTCACCTTGCAACTTAGTTCTCTTATAACGCTTATGTAGCTTAGCTTTCCATTTTATTTTACGAATAATTTCATCATTATACCATTCCGGATACGCGTGTTTTGAGTGAACATATCCTTTTAGGGTTTCTTTTGGCACACAATCGTCAAAGATAGTATTTAAAATATTATAAAAGCTATCTAGACTCGCATCTAAGTCCGAAGAAAATAATAGACCAGTCTGCGCTCCTATCCTCGAATACAACATATCGTAATTGGCTTTTTGAAATTTCCATTTCAATGGTCTACCTACCTTATCTACCGCCTTCGTTATTTCACCAGGGACGCCGCTGATCGGGGCCATACACACACTTGAAGCGGTGGAGTTGTTTATCCACTGAACAGAGGCTGATCAGAACACACACATTTACGCTGCTACCCCCAACTTGCATAAACCAGATCCAAAATTCTTTCATTAATATTTTCTACTGAATTGCACTGACTGAATTCACAATAATGTAAAAAATAATCCTCAAAATAATTTCTAACCAAATTAGAACAAGAGTATAAATTGAAATCCCCTAACACTAATACACTACTATATTTGTGGCAATAATCTTCTATTATTTTTAAATAATAACAAATATTCATGATCATTACTATTAGGAGGAATATATAGGACACACACAAAAATAAAAACCTATTTTTAAAGATAATGCAACCAACCGAAATGACCAACGGCCGTAAACCAAATATCAATATTAGAGGAATTAAAATAGAATATGTTACATAATGTTTAGTAAAACAATTAATATCCTTTAATAAAAATAAGAATGAGAAAGAAATGGCAAAAAGGGTATCAAAAGCTTGGAATAGGTACTGGTCATTAAAAAGTTTTAAAAGGAAACTACAGCCTAAATCTAAAAAAGACTGTTATGGACACTAGAATCCTTATCCTGGTGTATGAGCGAAGCCACCCGCTGGAGGGGATCTCCACAAAAGCGAGAGGCCGACGAGGTTTCTGGGGAGAATTTAATTGAGGAAGCTAACAACACAACCAACTGGAAAGTTCAGGAGGAAGCCTTTACCCAAATGGGCTCCAGTCTGCAGAACACAAAGAAACGGAAAAAAACAAACAGTAACGTAGACTAAGAGTACTTATAATAACAAAATTAACACCCATTTGATATGTAATTTATTTTAATAGTATGGAATTATTAAAGTGGCTGTATTATTATATCTTTTTCCATATGACTTTCAATAATAATATAATAAATCTCCTCTATTAGCAGTACATTTCGCATAATAGAAGCACAGATATAGTAAGTGCAAAATGAAAAACCATGCGCAATTATCCGTTGTTCGCACGAAGAACAATTTAGAAGAAATAAGCTTAGCAAAAATATATAAATAGACGTAAGACGGCGTGTTTCAAAGAAAGCTGATCACTTACTAAAGAAAATATCAATGAAATAGAAGTTGCAAGCAATAAGTGGTATCTGTAACAAACTTTCACACTCTTGGTCAATGTATACAAGTTTTACCAGTTTTGTTTGTCCATTTCACCTAACTTTATGTAATTGCTTAAGTTTTTCTCCGTTACAAACGATACAGCAGTTTTAGTGTTAGGCTTTAAGGTTCTATTTTATTTCGAAGCAAATAAACAGGGCTTGCGTATATTGGACTTTTATTTATTGGTTTAGAGCAGTGATTCCCAAAGTGGTCTATATCGACCTCTAGAGGTCTATTACAACCTGGGGGTCTACGTCAGCGTAAAAAAATTTGGGGGTCCATGAAATGAAAATGGGGGTCCACGATAGTGGATCTCAACACATACACTGATAGTACCTATTTACTTACATCATACTATCTTATAATATCAAAACATATACATTATTTATAAAAGTAGGTACCTATAAAGTAAAAAAAATATTATGTATGTTTATAAAATTGTATGAAGAAAATGACGAACACTTTCATCAATTACTCCTTCACTCTGAAGTACGCTGGCTGTCGAAAGGCTTATGTTTGACAATATTTTTTGCACTTTTGGAGACTATTTTAGAATTTCTGGATACTAAACATAAAATTTAAAAAAAAAAATTAAATGAAGAGGAAAACAGACATTGCCTATTTAACAGATTTGTTTAGGTTTAAAGACTTTATTTCTCAAAAAAGACAAAAAATGTACTTACATGAGAATAATACTCTAGATAACATAACATTGTAGTCGTTCTTAAAATAATTACAATAAAAATATAGCCGTACATGCAATAAATTTAAAAATAAAAGTAAACAAAGAAATATGAATTAAAAGTAATTATAAGAAATGAATTTAAAAGTAATTTTGTTTAACATATTCACTTAGCTTCGATTTGAATGAATTGATAGAAGTAATATTTTTTATATCTGTGGGTAGTTTATTATACAGCTGTGCGCCTTCGTAGGTAAACATTTTTTTGCCGTAGTTCGTACGTACTTTAGGTAATGCAAGATAACTCGTTCGACGCAACTTCGTACAGTGGCGGTTTAGAGAAAGCTAAACTAGTGTGGAGAGAACTTGTTATAAATTTTTTACAAGAATACATGTGTGATAAATATAAAGTTGTTTTAGATTCATTAGTTTGTGTCTCGATATATATTTTTGGTAGGTGCAAGATAATTATACTGGAACAGTATTTTTATAATTTTATTTTGTAATACTTGAATATTTATTAATTTAGTTTTAGCGGTGTGCCCCATACTTCAATTAAATAAAGTAGATGTGGCTTGACCAACGAGTTGTAGATGGTGTAACGTATCTGACGTGGGAAACCGAGCAATGTGTCGAAGTGATCCCATAAGTGAACAGAGCTTAGATCTGATGTGCTCAATTTGTGTATCCAGTCAAACCGCTATCCATCTAAGACCGAGATATTTTTCTGTATTTTTTTCTTCTATGACCGTGTTATTTATTTTTAATGGATCATGAGGTAAAACTTTTTTATTTTTAGATTTAAATAAATGTAGCATGATTTTGACGCGTTGACAGTGAGTAAATTATATTGAAACCAAGTGAAGAGTAGATTAAGGTCTTCTTGGGCTCTGCTGAAGATATCTTTTGATTGAACTGCCAAAGTAAAATAAACACGTATATCTGCATATAAAGTAAGGTGACCGTTTAATCCAATTTCATGCAAGTTATTTATATAAATAAGAAAGAGTAATGGACCCAAAATAGAACCCTGTGGAACGCCGTATTCGATAGGGCAACGGTTTTACTCTGAGTATTATCTATTTTAACTACCTGAAATCGATTTTTTAAATATGATTGAAAAATTTTGAGAGCTGTACCTTTGATTTCAATGCATTCAAGCTTTTGTAGTAATAGTTTATGGCTTACAGTATCAAATGCTTTTTTAAATCAATAAATAACCTAACGTAATGTTTTTATTATCTATGTTGGTCCTAATTTTAGTAATTAAGTCAAAGTTGCAGTTAAAGTATTACTTTTTGGTCTAAAACCATACTGTCGTTCAAATAAAAAAATTTATAGAGTTAGATACTTTGTAAGACGGTTATATAGTATTTTTTCAAGTATTTTACTTATTATGGGTAGCACCGAGATTGGTCTATAGTTTCCAGTATTGTTTTGATCCAGATTTAAAAATGGGAGTAACTTTAGCTATTTTTAGAGAGTCTGGGAATTCTCCAATTTCTAATAATTTGTTAAAACATTTAGATAGGTTTTTAGCAATATGATCTTTTATACATTTTATAGATTTTGTGCTAAACCTCAGGCCTGCACTACAATGTGTATCCAAATTATTTATTACTTTTAAAATTTCGTCACTACTACATGGTTCTAGTATCATCAAGTTTGTAGACTGTTTAGTTGAAGGTAAAGCTTTTGAAAAATTATCATGATAGGTTTTTGGTATTTCGTCAGCCAGAATTTTACCTATTCCAGTGAAGTATCGGTTAAATTCCTCACAAATATTGTTTTTATTAGTAATTTCGATAGAATTTATTATAATTTTCGAAGGCCCACAGCTAGTATTTGTTTTATTTTTTTGCTAGGTCATTTACAAGGTTCCACATTTTTTTCGGATTATTTTTTAATTTTATGAATTTTTGAAAGTAAAGGCATCTTTTGGTATCCCTAATGCGTTTAGAAACATAGTTTTTATAGTCTTCGAATTCTTGCTTTGTAGTTTCACAGTCACGCATGTTTTTTAATTTTATCCATAGTTTATTTCTTTGGTTTATTTCGCTGATTAACTCATTTTTTAAATCAATCCTTTTGAGGTTCATTAAGTATTTTCTTTTTGATTATTTTACAGTTGTTTACGTGATCTATAATAGAATTTTCCAGTATCTTGTGTCATCATTATCTTCGTCAAGTCCAAGAGTTGTTGTTAATTTTCCCAATTTTTCGTAATCGATCGCTTGGTACTCGATAATTTCTTTCTTCAGAATCTTGCCAGTTTTTAACTCTAGATATATATGTTTATGGTCTGACATAGAGATTCTATTAAAGCCATGTGAAAGTGATCTTTTATTAAGTTCGTTGTAGGTGATCTAATATAGATTTTCGTGTTGTTGAATCCCTTGTGGAATACTTTTTAGAATTTTATTGGATTGTGTTCCAATTTCGTTCATAAGTTCAATGTACTGCTTAGATTTAGTGTTTTTAGTTAATAAATCTGTATTGAAATCTCCAAAAACTATAGCTCTGCGTCTTCTCCGAAGCTGTTGAGTGTATGCTTCAAGGAATTGATTGTAGTTAGTATTACAGGGTAATAGATGACACCTACTTCTATTTTATATCTTTTTAATTGTACCCAAAGATAATTATTTTCCATCCTGGTAGATTGATTCTGACAAGTTGTGCTCAAGACTGTTATGAACATATATAGAAACTCACCACCAATTGTATCTGTACGAAAATTGTAATAGTGTGTGTAATTTGGGTTTAGTTGCAAGCCTGTTTCTCATTTTTGATCCAGGTTTAGGTAATATTATTGTAGGTGAGAACGATTTAAGCACGATTGTAGTTCATCAAACTTTCCTTGTTTGCAAATACTTCGAGCATTTAGATAAAAGAATGAAGTCTGGAATTAGTTTTTTTATGTGTTGTAGTGTCGAGCACTTGATATGTGTTTACATTCGTATTGCCTCTTTAATTATCAGTTTTTTGATGAAGTTTTTATTATTACTGGTGTTCCGTTTTTATATTTTATAGTTTGTTTCGCCATTACTTTGACGTCGGAGCAATTCTTCTTTTAAGTTTTTTAGGAATTTTGCTGTGCTGGGTTTGGTCTGAAAAATTTGTTTTGAAGGCAGCTTACTTTTGTTTTGAAGAAGAAATTTGACTGTGTCTGAAGAGTTATAGAAACCTTAACTCGACGAATTTTCGTTGGAATATTGCCTAACCTAATAATTTTTATCGGTTTCGGAACATCTTCTGTAAGTGCTCGGAATATATTAAATAATCGGTTCGTCTTTAAGCAATTTTCTCTTAAATTATTGGTATTTTGTTCTGGTAGCCCAGCATTGATGTTTTTCTTTCTTTTATTTCGTTCGTTTACTTCTTGAATCAATTCTTCGCTAAACATTGGTTGATGCTTTGAGTCTGGGGTTCAGTAAGACTCATTTTTTTCACGCTGGTTTCTAAAGTATTGATTTTATTTTCTCCTAAAAAAGTTTTTCTCTAATTGACTCATTTGTTTTTTAATTTCAGTTTGTTCTTTGTGAATACTAGATGAAGATCCTTTTATTTCATTTATTTGAATTTTATTTCCGAAATATTTTCATGAATTATTATTCTTGTTTGCTATTTGATGATCTATTTCCGTAATCTGATTTTTTACCTCAGCAATTGTTCTGCATTTTGTTCATGTTGCTCATTTGTCATTTTTTTCTCTAAGAGTGATATTATGTGGGACAATTCGGAACGTACAGACTTAATTCGTTTAAACACTTGCATTCATGATCAAGTGTTGTTCGTTTGCGATTTGTTAAAGTCCATTTCCATATTAGCAACTTTGACAAGTCCGGTTGTGAACCACCACTTGCATGTGTTGGTGAACGCATGACACTCATTAAATATGTGCGTGTTGACTCGTTACTAAACTATACTTGCCTATTGGTGTAAGCAGGCTAAAAAAAGTTTGTTTCCTTCCCTCGAGGTGGTGAGGGGGCCGCTGTGCACTACACTCGCGATTTTTTGTCCTTGGTGTAATAAGCAAAACAGCACAAAAACAAAATGCTAATTGTAAACCATTTGAGCCGTAGTAACCAGCTAATAAGTCCGAGTTCCAAACGACAATAAATAAATTAACTTAGCAATGACTTGACCGTGCACACGTCCACTCAGCAAAAGATTCGAACGACTTTGTTTACAAAATGTAATATGGTTAATTTGCAATTACAAGGCGACAGTTTAAATTTGATTCAAACAAAGTCCATCTTATCAGCGTTTCTTGCCAACGTTAAACTAATGAAGCAAAATATTGGACGGGGTGAAATATCAGGTAAGTAGGGGGTCTACCCAACACGTAAAAACATGGCAAGGGGTCTACGACACAAAAAAGTTTGGGGAACTCTGGTTTAGAGTGTTTATTGCAGAAAACAATTCACGGAACTTAAAACCGCTAGGATTTTAGTTTTTCAGTTTTTTAAACTTTTTTCATTTTCATTACTATAAATGACACTCTGCGTCTTCTACCGCATTTACCACGGAGAGTGTTCAAAGGATTTGTTTGGATTAATACCTGCAGCTGAGTTTGATCATCGGACATCGAGGCAGAATACGAAATTCCATCCGTATCACCTCGACATCGGTCATTCCACAACTGATAGTTTTTTAAGGCAGTTTTTGCCGCGCACCACCATTTTGTTTTTTTTATATAGAACAGGGGGCAAACGGGCAGGAGGCTCACCAGAGGGCTCGCGAGTGCGTTGCCGGCCGTTTAAGAATTGGTACATTATTTTCTTGAAGGACCCTAAGTCGAAATATGGCTACTGGCACTAGCTGCGCACCATTTCGTAAAAGGCCGGCAACGCATTCGCGAGCCCTTTGACATTGAGAGTGTCCATGGGTGGGGTGGTATCACTTAACATGAGGTGAGCCTCCTGCCCGTTCTATGAAAAAAAATTATCGAATATTGATTTGTTTCTTGTGATGTTATTTGTGTCCGTAACTTAAAAAAAATATCCATAGTTTCTTGGCTTATCTGTCTCAGAGCGTTCTCGAGCAATCCGAGATGAGAAGGAACAACAAAAGAATAGGATTG